>OZ035873.1:89694764-90294764 GCA_964034865.1 Eristalis intricaria | reverse complement strand
CAGATATGGCAGTTGGAGGATTACCTGACCAAACTGACCAAATTACCGGATTCTGTTAATACACACACGAACACATCACCAAAAGTGTTTTTAAGTCCTAGATAGGTCTAATAGGGCAGATATGGCAGTTGGAGGATTACCTGACCAAACGCTCCAACACGACGATGCTAGCTATACAAAAGTAGCAAAAAATTCAGATGTCCTGAAATGCGCTCCCACGCATCGGATTCTGTTTAATACACACACGAACACATCACCAAAAGTGTTTTTAAGTCCTAGATAGGTCTAATAGGGCAGATATGGCAGTTGGAGGATTACCTGACCAAACGCTCCAACACGACGATGCTAGCTATACAAAAGTAGCAAAAAATTCAGATGTCCTGAAATACGCTCCCACGCATCGGATTCTGTTAATACACACACGAACACATCACCAAAAGTGTTTTTAAGTCCTAGATAGGTCTAATAGGGCAGATATGGCAGTTGGAGGATTACCTGACCAAACGCTCCAACACGACGATGCTAGCTATACAAAAGTAGCAAAAAATTCAGATGTCCCGAAATGCGCTCCCACGCATCGGATTCTGTTAATACACACACGAACACATCACCAAAAGTGTTTTTAAGTCCTAGATAGGTCTAATAGGGCAGATATGGCAGTTGGAGGATTACCTGACCAAACGCTCCAACACGACGATGCTAGCTATACAAAAGTAGCAAAAAATTCAGATGTCCTGAAATACGCTCCAACGCATCGGATTCTGTTAATACACACACGAACACATCACCAAAAGTGCTTTTAAGTCCTAGATAGGTCTAATAGGGCAGATATGGCAGTTGGAGGATTACCTGACCAAACGCTCCAACACGATGATGCTAGCTATACAAAAGTAGCAAAAAATTCAGATGTCCTGAAATGCGCTCCCACGCATCGGATTCTGTTTAATACACACACGAACACATCACCAAAAGTGTTTTTAAGTCCTAGATAGGTCTAATAGGGCAGATATGGCAGTTGGACGATTACCTGACCAAACGCTCCATCACGACGATGCTAGCTATACAAAAGTAGCAAAAAATTCAGATGTCCTGAAATGCGCTCCCACGCATCGGATTCTGTTAATACACACACGAGCACATCACCAAAAGTGTTTTTAAGTCCTAGATAGGTCTAATAGGGCAGATATGGCAGTTGGAGGATTACCTGACCAAACGCTCCAACACGACGATGCTAGCTATACAAAAGTAGCAAAAAATTCAGATGTCCTGAAATGCGCTCCAACGCATCGGATTCTGTTAATACACACACGAACACATCACCAAAAGTGTTTTTAAGTCCTAGATAGGTCTAATAGGGCAGATATGGCAGTTGGAGGATTACCTGACCAAACGCTCCAACACGACGATGCTAGCTATACAAAAGTAGCAAAAAATTCAGATGTCCTGAAATACGCTCCAACGCATCGGATTGGCAGTTGGAGGATTACCTGACCAAACGCTCCAACACGATGATGCTAGCTATACAAAAGTAGCAAAAAATTCAGATGTCCTGAAATGCGCTCCCACGCATCGGATTCTGTTTAATACACACACGAACACATCACCAAAAGTGTTTTTAAGTCCTAGATAGGTCTAATAGGGCAGATATGGCAGTTGGACGATTACCTGACCAAACGCTCCATCACGACGATGCTAGCTATACAAAAGTAGCAAAAAATTCAGATGTCCTGAAATGCGCTCCCACGCATCGGATTCTGTTAATACACACACGAGCACATCACCAAAAGTGTTTTTAAGTCCTAGATAGGTCTAATAGGGCAGATATGGCAGTTGGAGGATTACCTGACCAAACGCTCCAACACGACGATGCTAGCTATACAAAAGTAGCAAAAAATTCAGATGTCCTGAAATGCGCTCCAACGCATCGGATTCTGTTAATACACACACGAACACATCACCAAAAGTGTTTTTAAGTCCTAGATAGGTCTAATAGGGCAGATATGGCAGTTGGAGGATTACCTGACCAAACGCTCCAACACGATGATGCTAGCTATACAAAAGTAGCAAAAAATTCAGATGTCCTGAAATGCGCTCCAACGCATCGGATTCTGTTAATACACACACGAACACATCACCAAAAGTGTTTTTAAGTCCTAGATAGGTCTAATAGGGCAGATATGGCAGTTGGAGGATTACCTGACAATTACCTGACCAAACGCTCCAACACGACGATGCTAGCTATACAAAAGTAGCAAAAAATTCAGATGTCCTGAAATGCGCTCCCACGCATCGGATTCTGTTAATACACACACGAACACATCACCAAAAGTGTTTTTAAGTCCTAGATAGGTCTAATAGGGCAGATATGGCAGTTGGAGGATTACCTGACCAAACGCTCCAACACGACGATGCTAGCTATACAAAAGTAGCAAAAAATTCAGATGTCCTGAAATGCGCTCCCACGCATCGGATTCTGTTAATACACACACGAACACATCACCAAAAGTGTTTTTAAGTCCTAGATAGGTCTAATAGGGCAGATATGGCAGTTGGAGGATTACCTGACCAAACGCTCCATCACGACGATGCTAGCTATACAAAAGTAGCAAAAAATTCAGATGTCCTGAAATGCGCTCCCACGCATCGGATTCTGTTAATACACACACGAACACATCACTAAAAGTGTTTTTAAGTCCTAGATAGGTCTAATAGGGCAGATATGGCAGTTGGAGGATTATCTGACAATTACCTGACCAAACGCTCCAACACGACGATGCTAGCTATACAAAAGTAGCAAAAAATTCAGATGTCCTGAAATGCGCTCCCACGCATCGGATTCTGTTAATACACACACGAACACATCACCAAAAGTGTTTTTAAGTCCTAGATAGGTCTAATAGGGCAGATATGGCAGTTGGAGGATTACCTGACCAAACGCTCCAACACGACGATGCTAGCTATACAAAAGTAGCAAAAAATTCAGATGTCCTGAAATGCGCTCCCACGCATCGGATTCTGTTAATACACACATGAACACATCACCAAAAGTGTTTTTAAGTCCTAGATAGGTCTAATAGGGCAGATATGGCAGTTGGAGGATTACCTGACAATTACCTGACCAAACGCTCCAACACGACGATGCTAGCTATACAAAAGTAGCAAAAAATTCAGATGTCCTGAAATGCGCTCCAACGCATCGGATTCTGTTAATACACACACGAACACATCACCAAAATAGTTTTTAAGTCCTAGATAGGTCTAATAGGGCAGATATGGCAGTTGGAGGATTACCTGACCAAACGCTCCAACACGACGATGCTAGTTATACAAAAGTAGCAAAAAATTCAAATGTCCTGAAATGCGCTCCCACGCATCGGATTCTGTTAATACACACACGAACACATCACCAAAAGTGTTTTTAAGTCCTAGATAGGTCTAATAGGGCAAACGCTCCAACACGACGATGCTAGCTATACAAAAGTAGCAAAAAATTCAGATGTCCTGAAATGCGCTCCAACGCATCGGATTCTGTTAATACACACACGAACACATCACCAAAAGTGTTTTTAAGTCCTAGATAGGTCTAATAGGGCAGATATGGCAGTTGGAGGATTACCTGCCCAAACGCTCCAACACGACGATGCTAGCTATACAAAAGTAGCAAAAAATTCAGATGTCCTGAAATGCGCTCCAATGCATCGGATTCTGTTAATACACACACGAACACATCACCAAAAGTGTTTTTAAGTCCAAGATAGGTCTAATAGGGCAGATATGGCAGTTGGAGGATTACCTGACAATTACCTGACCAAACGCTCCAACACGACGATGCTAGCTATACAAAAGTAGCAAAAAATTCAGATGTCCTGAAATGCGCTCCAACGCATCGGATTCTGTTAATACACACACCAACACATCACCAAAAGTGTTTTTAAGTCCAAGATAGGTCTAATGGGGCAGATATGGCAGTTGGAGGATTACCTGACAAAACGCTCTAACACGACGATGCTAGCTATACAAAAGTAGCAAAAAATTCAGATGTCCTGAAATGCGCTCCAATGCATCGAATTCTGTTAATACACACACGAACACATCACCAAAAGTGTTTTTAAGTCCAAGATAGGTCTAATAGGGCAGATATGGCAGTTGGAGGATTACCTGACAATTACCTGACCAAACGCTCCAACACGACGATGCTAGCTATACAAAAGTAGCAAAAAATTCAGATGTCCTGAAATGCGCTCCAACGCATCGGATTCTGTTAATACACACACGAACACATCACCAAAAGTGTTTTTTAGTCCTAGATAGGTCTAATAGGGCAGATATGGCAGTTGGAGGATTACCTGACCAAACGCTCCAACACGACGATGCTAGTTATACAAAAGTAGCAAAAAATTCAGATGTCCTGAAATGCGCTCCAACGCATCGGATTCTGTTAATACACACACGAACACATCACCAAAAGTGTTTTTAAGTCCTAGATAGGTCTAATAGGGCAGATATGGCAGTTGGAGGATTACCTGACAATTACCTGACCAAACGCTCCAACACGACGATGCTAGCTATACAAAAGTAGCAAAAAATTCAGATGTCCTGAAATGCGCTCCAATGCATCGGATTCTGTTAATACACACACGAACACATCACCAAAAGTGTTTTTAAGTCCAAGATAGGTCTAATAGGGCAGATATGGCAGTTGGAGGATTACCTGACAATTACCTGACCAAACGCTCCAACACGACGATGCTAGCTATACAAAAGTAGCAAAAAATTCAGATGTCCTGAAATGCGCTCCAACGCATCGGATTCTGTTAATACACACACGAACACATCACCAAAAGTGTTTTTTAGTCCTAGATAGGTCTAATAGGGCAGATATGGCAGTTGGAGGATTACCTGACCAAACGCTCCAACACGACGATGCTAGTTATACAAAAGTAGCAAAAAATTCAAATGTCCTGAAATGCGCTCCCACGCATCGGATTCTGTTAATACACACACGAACACATCACCAAAAGTGTTTTTAAGTCCTAGATAGGTCTAATAGGGCAAACGCTCCAACACGACGATGCTAGCTATACAAAAGTAGCAAAAAATTCAGATGTCCTGAAATGCGCTCCAACGCATCGGATTCTGTTAATACACACACGAACACATCACCAAAAGTGTTTTTAAGTCCTAGATAGGTCTAATAGGGCAGATATGGCAGTTGGAGGATTACCTGACCAAACGCTCCAACACGACGATGCTAGTTATACAAAAGTAGCAAAAAATTCAAATGTCCTGAAATGCGCTCCCACGCATCGGATTCTGTTAATACACACACGAACACATCACCAAAAGTGTTTTTAAGTCCTAGATAGGTCTAATAGGGCAGATATGGCAGTTGGAGGATTACCTGACAAAACGCTCTAACACGACGATGCTAGCTATACAAAAGTAGCAAAAAATTCAGATGTCCTGAAATGCGCTCCAACGCATCGGATTCTGTTAATACACACACCAACACATCACCAAAAGTGTTTTTAAGTCCAAGATAGGTCTAATGGGGCAGATATGGCAGTTGGAGGATTACCTGACAAAACGCTCTAACACGACGATGCTAGCTATACAAAAGTAGCAAAAAATTCAAATGTCCTGAAATGCGCTCCCACGCATCGGATTCTGTTAATACACACACGAACACATCACCAAAAGTGTTTTTAAGTCCTAGATAGGTCTAATAGGGCAAACGCTCCAACACGACGATGCTAGCTATACAAAAGTAGCAAAAAATTCAGATGTCCTGAAATGCGCTCCAACGCATCGGATTCTGTTAATACACACACCAACACATCACCAAAAGTGTTTTTAAGTCCAAGATAGGTCTAATGGGGCAGATATGGCAGTTGGAGGATTACCTGACAAAACGCTCTAACACGACGATGCTAGCTATACAAAAGTAGCAAAAAATTCAGATGTCCTGAAATGCGCTCCCACGCATCGGATTCTGTTAATACACACACGAACACATCACCAAAAGTGTTTTTAAGTCCTAGATAGGTCTAATAGGGCAGATATGGCAGTTGGAGGATTACCTGACAATTACCTGACCAAACGCTCCAACACGACGATGCTAGCTATACAAAAGTAGCAAAAAATTCAGATGTCCTGAAATGCGCTCCCACGCATCGGATTCTGTTAATACACACATGAACACATCACCAAAAGTGTTTTTAAGTCCTAGATAGGTCTAATAGGGCAGATATGGCAGTTGGAGGATTACCTGACAATTACCTGACCAAACGCTCCAACACGACGATGCTAGCTATACAAAAGTAGCAAAAAATTCAGATGTCCTGAAATGCGCTCCAACGCATCGGATTCTGTTAATACACACACGAACACATCACCAAAATAGTTTTTAAGTCCTAGATAGGTCTAATAGGGCAGATATGGCAGTTGGAGGATTACCTGACCAAACGCTCCAACACGACGATGCTAGTTATACAAAAGTAGCAAAAAATTCAAATGTCCTGAAATGCGCTCCCACGCATCGGATTCTGTTAATACACACACGAACACATCACCAAAAGTGTTTTTAAGTCCAAGATAGGTCTAATGGGGCAGATATGGCAGTTGGAGGATTACCTGACAAAACGCTCTAACACGACGATGCTAGCTATACAAAAGTAGCAAAAAATTCAGATGTCCTGAAATGCGCTCCAACGCATCGGATTCTGTTAATACACACACGAACACATCACCAAAAGTGTTTTTAAGTCCTAGATAGGTCTAATAGGGCAGATATGGCAGTTGGAGGATTACCTGCCCAAACGCTCCAACACGACGATGCTAGCTATACAAAAGTAGTAAAAAATTCAGATGTCCTGAAATGCGCTCCAATGCATCGAATTCTTTTAATACACACACGAACACATCACCAAAAGTGTTTTTAAGTCCAAGATAGGTCTAATAGGGCAGATATGGCAGTTGGAGGATTACCTGACAATTACCTGACCAAACGCTCCAACACGACGATGCTAGCTATACAAAAGTAGCAAAAAATTCAGATGTCCTGAAATGCGCTCCCACGCATCGGATTCTGTTAATACACACACGAACACATCACCAAAAGTGTTTTTAAGTCCTAGATAGGTCTAATAGGGCAAACGCTCCAACACGACGATGCTAGCTATACAAAAGTAGCAAAAAATTCAGATGTCCTGAAATGCGCTCCAACGCATCGGATTCTGTTAATACACACACGAACACATCACCAAAAGTGTTTTTAAGTCCTAGATAGGTCTAATAGGGCAGATATGGCAGTTGGAGGATTACCTGACCAAACGCTCCAACACGACGATGCTAGTTATACAAAAGTAGCAAAAAATTCAAATGTCCTGAAATGCGCTCCCACGCATCGGATTCTTTTAATACACACACGAACACATCACCAAAAGTGTTTTTAAGTCCTAGATAGGTCTAATAGGGCAGATATGGCAGTTGGAGGATTACCTGACAAAACGCTCTAACACGACGATGCTAGCTATACAAAAGTAGCAAAAAATTCAGACGTCCTGAAATGCGCTCCAACGCATCGGATTCTGTTAATACACACACCAACACATCACCAAAAGTGTTTTTAAGTCCAAGATAGGTCTAATGGGGCAGATATGGCAGTTGGAGGATTACCTGACAAAACGCTCTAACACGACGATGCTAGCTATACAAAAGTAACAAAAAATTCAGATGTCCTGAAATGCGCTCCCACGCATCGGATTCTGTTAATACACACACGAACACATCACCAAAAGTGTTTTTAAGTCCTAGATAGGTCTAATAGGGCAGATATGGCAGTTGGAGGATTACCTGACAATTACCTGACCAAACGCTCCAACACGACGATGCTAGCTATACAAAAGTAGCAAAAAATTCAGATGTCCTGAAATGCGCTCCCACGCATCGGATTCTGTTAATACACACACGAACACATCACCAAAAGTGTTTTTAAGTCCTAGATAGGTCTAATAGGGCAGATATGGCAGTTGGAGGATTACCTGACAATTACCTGACCAAACGCTCCAACACGACGATGCTAGCTATACAAAAGTAGCAAAAAATTCAGATGTCCTGAAATGCGCTCCCACGCATCGGATTCTGTTAATACACACACGAACACATCACCAAAAGTGTTTTTAAGTCCTAGATAGGTCTAATAGGGCAGATATGGCAGTTGGAGGATTACCTGCCCAAACGCTCCAACACGACGATGCTAGCTATACAAAAGTAGCAAAAAATTCAGATGTCCTGAAATGCGCTCCCACGCATCGGATTCTGTTAATACACACACGAACACATCACCCAAAGGTTTTTTTAAGTCCTAGATATTCTTATAGGGCAGATATGGCAGTTGGAGGATTACCTGACCAAACTGACCAAATTACCGGATTCTGTTAATACACACACGAACACATCACCAAAAGTGTTTTTAAGTCCTAGATAGGTCTAATAGGGCAGATATGGCAGTTGGAGGATTACCTGACCAAACGCTCCAACACGACGATGCTAGCTATACAAAAGTAGCAAAAAATTCAGATGTCCTGAAATGCGCTCCAACGCATCGGATTCTGTTAATACACACACGAACACATCACCAAAAGTGTTTTTAAGTCCTAGATAGGTCTAATAGGGCAGATATGGCAGTTGGAGGATTACCTGACCAAACGCTCCAACACGATGATGCTAGCTATACAAAAGTAGCAAAAAATTCAGATGTCCTGAAATGCGCTCCCACGCATCGGATTCTGTTTAATACACACACGAACACATCACCAAAAGTGTTTTTAAGTCCTAGATAGGTCTAATAGGGCAGATATGGCAGTTGGAGGATTACCTGACCAAACGCTCCATCACGACGATGCTAGCTATACAAAAGTAGCAAAAAATTCAGATGTCCTGAAATGCGCTCCCACGCATCGGATTCTGTTAATACACACACGAACACATCACTAAAACTGTTTTTAAGTCCTAGATAGGTCTAATAGGGCAGATATGGCAGTTGGAGGATTATCTGACAATTACCTGACCAAACGCTCCAACACGACGATGCTAGCTATACAAAAGTAGCAAAAAATTCAGATGTCCTGAAATGCGCTCCCACGCATCGGATTCTGTTAATACACACACGAACACATCACCAAAAGTGTTTTTAAGTCCTAGATAGGTCTAATAGGGCAGATATGGCAGTTGGAGGATTACCTGACCAAACGCTCCAACACGACGATGCTAGCTATACAAAAGTAGCAAAAAATTCAGATGTCCTGAAATGCGCTCCCACGCATCGGATTCTGTTAATACACACATGAACACATCACCAAAAGTGTTTTTAAGTCCTAGATAGGTCTAATAGGGCAGATATGGCAGTTGGAGGATTACCTGACAATTACCTGACCAAACGCTCCAACACGACGATGCTAGCTATACAAAAGTAGCAAAAAATTCAGATGTCCTGAAATGCGCTCCAACGCATCGGATTCTGTTAATACACACACGAACACATCACCAAAATAGTTTTTAAGTCCTAGATAGGTCTAATAGGGCAGATATGGCAGTTGGAGGATTACCTGACCAAACGCTCCAACACGACGATGCTAGTTATACAAAAGTAGCAAAAAATTCAAATGTCCTGAAATGCGCTCCCACGCATCGGATTCTGTTAATACACACACAAACACATCACCAAAAGTGTTTTTAAGTCCTAGATAGGTCTAATAGGGCAAACGCTCCAACACGACGATGCTAGCTATACAAAAGTAGCAAAAAATTCAGATGTCCTGAAATGCGCTCCAACGCATCGGATTCTGTTAATACACACACGAACACATCACCAAAAGTGTTTTTAAGTCCTAGATAGGTCTAATAGGACAGATATGGCAGTTGGAGGATTACCTGCCCAAACGCTCCAACACGACGATGCTAGCTATACAAAAGTAGCAAAAAATTCAGATGTCCTGAAATGCGCTCCAATGCATCGGATTCTGTTAATACACACACGAACACATCACCAAAAGTGTTTTTAAGTCCTAGATAGGTCTAATAGGGCAAACGCTCCAACACGACGATGCTAGCTATACAAAAGTAGCAAAAAATTCAGATGTCCTGAAATGCGCTCCAACGCATCGGATTCTGTTAATACACACACGAACACATCACCAAAATAGTTTTTAAGTCCTAGATAGGTCTAATAGGGCAGATATGGCAGTTGGAGGATTACCTGACCAAACGCTCCAACACGACGATGCTAGTTATACAAAAGTAGCAAAAAATTCAAATGTCCTGAAATGCGCTCCCACGCATCGGATTCTGTTTAATACACACACGAACACATCACCAAAAGTGTTTTTAAGTCCTAGATAGGTCTAATAGGGCAGATATGGCAGTTGGACGATTACCTGACCAAACGCTCCATCACGACGATGCTAGCTATACAAAAGTAGCAAAAAATTCAGATGTCCTGAAATGCGCTCCCACGCATCGGATTCTGTTAATACACACACGAGCACATCACCAAAAGTGTTTTTAAGTCCTAGATAGGTCTAATAGGGCAGATATGGCAGTTGGAGGATTACCTGACCAAACGCTCCAACACGACGATGCTAGCTATACAAAAGTAGCAAAAAATTCAGATGTCCTGAAATGCGCTCCAACGCATCGGATTCTGTTAATACACACACGAACACATCACCAAAAGTGTTTTTAAGTCCTAGATAGGTCTAATAGGGCAGATATGGCAGTTGGAGGATTACCTGACCAAACGCTCCAACACGATGATGCTAGCTATACAAAAGTAGCAAAAAATTCAGATGTCCTGAAATGCGCTCCAACGCATCGGATTCTGTTAATACACACACGAACACATCACCAAAAGTGTTTTTAAGTCCTAGATAGGTCTAATAGGGCAGATATGGCAGTTGGAAGATTACCTGACAATTACCTGACCAAACGCTCCAACACGACGATGCTAGCTATACAAAAGTAGCAAAAAATTCAGATGTCCTGAAATGCGCTCCAACGCATCGGATTCTGTTAATACACACACGAACACATCACCAAAAGTGTTTTTAAGTCCTAGATAGGTCTAATAGGGCAGATATGGCAGTTGGAGGATTACCTGACCAAACGCTCCAACACGACGATGCTAGCTATACAAAAGTAGCAAAAAATTCAGATGTCCTGAAATGCGCTCCCACGCATCGGATTCTGTTAATACACACACGAACACATCACCAAAAGTGTTTTTAAGTCCTAGATAGGTCTAATAGGGCAGATATGGCAGTTGGAGGATTACCTGACCAAACGCTCCAACACGACGATGCTAGCTATACAAAAGTAGCAAAAAATTCAGATGTCCTGAAATGCGCTCCCACGCATCGGATTCTGTTAATACACACACGAACACATCACCAAAAGTGTTTTTAAGTCCTAGATAGGTCTAATAGGGCAGATATGGCAGTTGGAGGATTACCTGACCAAACGCTCCATCACGACGATGCTAGCTATACAAAAGTAGCAAAAAATTCAGATGTCCTGAAATGCGCTCCCACGCATCGGATTCTGTTAATACACACACGAACACATCACTAAAAGTGTTTTTAAGTCCTAGATAGGTCTAATAGGGCAGATATGGCAGTTGGAGGATTATCTGACAATTACCTGACCAAACGCTCCAACACGACGATGCTAGCTATACAAAAGTAGCAAAAAATTCAGATGTCCTGAAATGCGCTCCAATGCATCGGATTCTGTTAATACACACACGAACACATCACCAAAAGTGTTTTTAAGTCCTAGATAGGTCTAATAGGGCAGATATGGCAGTTGGAGGATTACCTGACAATTACCTGACCAAACGCTCCAACACGACGATGCTAGCTATACAAAAGTAGCAAAAAATTCAGATGTCCTGAAATGCGCTCCAATGCATCGGATTCTGTTAATACACACACGAACACATCACCAATAGTGTTTTTAAGTCCAAGATAGGTCTAATAGGGCAGATATGGCAGTTGGAGGATTACCTGACAATTACCTGACCAAACGCTCCAACACGACGATGCTAGCTATACAAAAGTAGCAAAAAATTCAGATGTCCTGAAATGCGCTCCAACGCATCGGATTCTGTTAATACACACACGAACACATCACCAAAAGTGTTTTTAAGTCCTAGATAGGTCTAATAGGGCAGATATGGCAGTTGGAGGATTACCAGACCAAACGCTCCAACACGACGATGCTAGTTATACAAAAGTAGCAAAAAATTCAAATGTCCTGAAATGCGCTCCCACGCATCGGATTCTGTTAATACACACACGAACACATCACCAAAAGTGTTTTTAAGTCCTAGATAGGTCTAATAGGGCAGATATGGCAGTTGGAGGATTACCTGACCAAACGCTCTAACACGACGATGCTAGCTATACAAAAGTAGCAAAAAATTCAGACGTCCTGAAATGCGCTCCAACGCATCGGATTCTGTTAATACACACACCAACACATCACCAAAAGTGTTTTTAAGTCCAAGATAGGTCTAATGGGGCAGATATGGCAGTTGGAGGATTACCTGACAAAACGCTCTAACACGACGATGCTAGCTATACAAAAGTAGCAAAAAATTCAGATGTCCTGAAATGCGCTCCCACGCATCGGATTCTGTTAATACACACACGAACACATCACCAAAAGTGTTTTTAAGTCCTAGATAGGTCTAATAGGGCAGATATGGCAGTTGGAGGATTACCTGACAATTACCTGACCAAACGCTCCAACACGACGATGCTAGCTATACAAAAGTAGCAAAAAATTCAGATGTCCTGAAATGCGCTCCCACGCATCGGATTCTGTTAATACACACATGAACACATCACCAAAAGTGTTTTTAAGTCCTAGATAGGTCTAATAGGGCAGATATGGCAGTTGGAGGATTACCTGACAATTACCTGACCAAACGCTCCAACACGACGATGCTAGCTATACAAAAGTAGCAAAAAATTCAGATGTCCTGAAATGCGCTCCCACGCATCGGATTCTGTTAATACACACATGAACACATCACCAAAATAGTTTTTAAGTCCTAGATAGGTCTAATAGGGCAGATATGGCAGTTGGAGGATTACCTGACCAAAAGCTCCAACACGACGATGCTAGTTATACAAAAGTAGCAAAAAATTCAAATGTCCTGAAATGCGCTCCCACGCATCGGATTCTGTTAATACACACACGAACACATCACCAAAAGTGTTTTTAAGTCCTAGATAGGTCTAATAGGGCAAACGCTCCAACACGACGATGCTAGCTATACAAAAGTAGCAAAAAATTCAGATGTCCTGAAATGCGCTCCAACGCATCGGATTCTGTTAATACACACACGAACACATCACCAAAAGTGTTTTTAAGTCCTAGATAGGTCTAATAGGGCAGATATGGCAGTTGGAGGATTACCTGCCCAAACGCTCCAACACGACGATGCTAGCTATACAAAAGTAGCAAAAAATTCAGATGTCCTGAAATGCGCTCCAATGCATCGGATTCTGTTAATACACACACGAACACATCACCAAAAGTGTTTTTAAGTCCAAGATAGGTCTAATAGGGCAGATATGGCAGTTGGAGGATTACCTGACAATTACCTGACCAAACGCTCCAACACGACGATGCTAGCTATACAAAAGTAGCAAAAAATTCAGACGTCCTGAAATGCGCTCCAACGCATCGGATTCTGTTAATACACACACCAACACATCACCAAAAGTGTTTTTAAGTCCAAGATAGGTCTAATGGGGCAGATATGGCAGTTGGAGGATTACCTGACAAAACGCTCTAACACGACGATGCTAGCTATACAAAAGTAGCAAAAAATTCAGATGTCCTGAAATGCGCTCCAATGCATCGAATTCTGTTAATACACACACGAACACATCACCAAAAGTGTTTTTAAGTCCAAGATAGGTCTAATAGGGCAGATATGGCAGTTGGAGGATTACCTGACAATTACCTGACCAAACGCTCCAACACGACGATGCTAGCTATACAAAAGTAGCAAAAAATTCAGATGTCCTGAAATGCGCTCCCACGCATCGGATTCTGTTAATACACACACGAACACATCACCAAAAGTGTTTTTAAGTCCTAGATAGGTCTAATAGGGCAGATATGGCAGTTGGAGGATTACCTGACAATTACCTGACCAAACGCTCCAACACGACGATGCTAGCTATACAAAAGTAGCAAAAAATTCAGATGTCCTGAAATGCGCTCCAACGCATCGGATTCTGTTAATACACACACGAACGCATCACCAAAAGTGTTTTTAAGTCCTAGATAGGTCTAATAGGGCAGATATGGCAGTTGGAGGATTACCTGACCAAACGCTCCAACACGACAATGCTAGTTATACAAAAGTAGCAAAAAATTCAGATGTCCTGAAATGCGCTCCAACGCATCGGATTCTGTTAATACACACACGAACACATCACCAAAAGTGTTTTTAACTCCTAGATAGGTCTAATAGGGCAGATATGGCAGTTGGAGGATTACCTGACAATTACCTGACCAAACGCTCCAACACGACGATGCTAGTTATACAAAAGTAGCAAAAAATTCAAATGTCCTGAAATGCGCTCCCACGCATCGGATTCTGTTAATACACACACGAACACATCACCAAAAGTGTTTTTAAGTCCTAGATAGGTCTAATAGGGCAAACGCTCCAACACGACGATGCTAGCTATACAAAAGTAGCAAAAAATTCAGATGTCCTGAAATGCGCTCCAACGCATCGGATTCTGTTAATACACACACGAACACATCACCAAAAGTGTTTTTAAGTCCTAGATAGGTCTAATAGGGCAGATATGGCAGTTGGAGGATTACCTGACAATTACCTGACCAAACGCTCCAACACGACGATGCTAGCTATACAAAAGTAGCAAAAAATTCAGATGTCCTGAAATGCGCTCCAATGCATCGGATTCTGTCAATACACACACGAACACATCACCAAAAGTGTTTTTAAGTCCAAGATAGGTCTAATAGGGCAGATATGGCAGTTGGAGGATTACCTGACAATTACCTGACCAAACGCTCCAACACGACGATGCTAGCTATACAAAAGTAGCAAAAAATTCAGATGTCCTGAAATGCGCTCCAACGCATCGGATTCTGTTAATACACACACGAACACATCACCAAAAGTGTTTTTAAGTCCTAGATAGGTCTAATAGGGCAGATATGGCAGTTGGAGGATTACCTGACCAAACGCTCCAACACGACGATGCTAGTTATACAAAAGTAGCAAAAAATTCAAATGTCCTGAAATGCGCTCCCACGCATCGGATTCTGTTAATACACACACGAACACATCACCAAAAGTGTTTTTAAGTCCTAGATAGGTCTAATAGGGCAAACGCTCCAACACGACGATGCTAGCTATACAAAAGTAGCAAAAAATTCAGATGTCCTGAAATGCGCTCCAACGCATCGGATTCTGTTAATACACACACGAACACATCACCAAAAGTGTTTTTAAGTCCTAGATAGGTCTAATAGGGCAGATATGGCAGTTGGAGGATTACCAGACCAAACGCTCCAACACGACGATGCTAGTTATACAAAAGTAGCAAAAAATTCAAATGTCCTGAAATGCGCTCCCACGCATCGGATTCTGTTAATACACACACGAACACATCACCAAAAGTGTTTTTAAGTCCTAGATAGGTCTAATAGGGCAGATATGGCAGTTGGAGGATTACCTGACAAAACGCTCTAACACGACGATGCTAGCTATACAAAAGTAGCAAAAAATTCAGACGTCCTGAAATGCGCTCCAACGCATCGGATTCTGTTAATACACACACCAACACATCACCAAAAGTGTTTTTAAGTCCAAGATAGGTCTAATGGGGCAGATATGGCAGTTGGAGGATTACCTGACAAAACGCTCTAACACGACGATGCTAGCTATACAAAAGTAGCAAAAAATTCAGATGTCCTGAAATGCGCTCCCACGCATCGGATTCTGTTAATACACACACGAACACATCACCAAAAGTGTTTTTAAGTCCTAGATAGGTCTAATAGGGCAGATATGGCAGTTGGAGGATTACCTGACAATTACCTGACCAAACGCTCCAACACGACGATGCTAGCTATACAAAAGTAGCAAAAAATTCAGATGTCCTGAAATGCGCTCCCACGCATCGGATTCTGTTAATACACACACGAACACATCACCAAAAGTGTTTTTAAGTCCTAGATAGGTCTAATAGGGCAGATATGGCAGTTGGAGGATTACCTGACAATTACCTGACCAAACGCTCCAACACGACGATGCTAGCTATACAAAAGTAGCAAAAAATTCAGATGTCCTGAAATGCGCTCCCACGCATCGGATTCTGTTAATACACACACGAACACATCACCAAAAGTGTTTTTAAGTCCTAGATAGGTCTAATAGGGCAGATATGGCAGTTGGAGGATTACCTGACAATTACCTGACCAAACGCTCCAACACGACGATGCTAGCTATACAAAAGTAGCAAAAAATTCAGATGTCCTGAAATGCGCTCCCACGCATCGGATTCTGTTAATACACACACGAACACATCACCAAAAGTGTTTTTAAGTCCTAGATAGGTCTAATAGGGCAGATATGGCAGTTGGAGGATTACCTGACAAAACGCTCTAACACGACGATGCTAGCTATACAAAAGTAGCAAAAAATTCAGATGTCCTGAAATGCGCTTCAACGCATCGGATTCTGTTAATACACACACGAACACATCACCAAAAGTGTTTTTAAGTCCAAGATAGGTCTAATAGGGCAGATATGGCAGTTGGAGGATTACCTGACAATTACCTGACCAAACGCTCCAACACGACGATGCTAGCTATACAAAAGTAACAAAACAATTCAGATGTCCTGAAATGCGCTCCCACGCATCGGATTCTGTTAATACACACACGAACACATCACCAAAAGTGTTTTTAAGTCCTAGATAGGTCTAATAGGGCAGATATGGCAGTTGGAGGATTACCTGACCAAACGCTCCAACACGACGATGCTAGCTATACAAAAGTAGCAAAAAATTCAGATGTCCTGAAATGCGCTCCCACGCATCGGATTCTGTTAATACACACACGAACACATCACCAAAAGTGTTTTTAAGTCCTAGATAGGTCTAATAGGGCAGATATGGCAGTTGGAGGATTACCTGACCAAACGCTCCATCACGACGATGCTAGCTATACAAAAGTAGCAAAAAATTCAGATGTCCTGAAATGCGCTCCCACGCATCGGATTCTGTTAATACACACACGAACACATCACCAAAAGTGTTTTTAAGTCCTAGATAGGTCTAATAGGGCAGATATGGCAGTTGGAGGATTACCTGACAAAACGCTCTAACACGACGATGCTAGCTATACAAAAGTAGCAAAAAATTCAGATGTCCTGAAATGCGCTCCAACGCATCGGATTCTGTTTATACGCACACGAACACATCACCAAAAGTGTTTTTAAGTCCTAGATAGGTCTAATAGGGCAGATATGGCAGTTGGAGGATTACCTGCCCAAACGCTCCAACACGACGATGCTAGCTATACAAAAGTAGCAAAAAATTCAGATGTCCTGAAATGCGCTCCAACGCATCGGATTCTGTTAATACACACACGAACACATCACCAAAAGTGTTTTTAAGTCCTAGATAGGTCTAATAGGGCAGATATGGCAGTTGGAGGATTACCTGACAATTACCTGACCAAACGCTCCAACACGACGATGCTAGCTATACAAAAGTAGCAAAAAATTCAGATGTCCTGAAATGCGCTCCCACGCATCGGATTCTGTTAATACACACACGAACACATCACCAAAAGTGTTTTTAAGTCCTAGATAGCATCGGATTCTGTTAATACACACACGAACACATCACCAAAAGTGTTTTTAAGTCCTAGATAGGTCTAATAGGGCAGATATGGCAGTTGGAGGATTACCTGACCAAACGCTCCAACACGACGATGCTAGCTATACAAAAGTAGCAAAAAATTCAGATGTCCTGAAATGCGCTCCAACGCATCGGATTCTGTTAATACACACACGAACACATCACCAAAAGTGTTTTTAAGTCCTAGATAGGTCTAATAGGGCAGATATGGCAGTTGGAGGATTACCTGACCAAACGCTCCAACACGACGATGCTAGTTATACAAAAGTAGCAAAAAATTCAGATGTCCTGAAATGCGCTCCAACGCATCGGATTCTGTTAATACACACACGAACACATCACCAAAAGTGTTTTTAAGTCCTAGATAGGTCTAATAGGGCAGATATGGCAGTTGGAGGATTACCTGACAATTACCTGACCAAACGCTCCAACACGACGATGCTAGCTATACAAAAGTAGCAAAAAATTCAGATGTCCTGAAATGCGCTCCAACGCATCGGATTCTGTTAATACACACACGAACACATCACCAAAAGTGTTTTTAAGTCCTAGATAGGTCTAATAGGGCAGATATGGCAGTTGGAGGATTACCTGACCAAACGCTCCAACACGACGATGCTAGCTATACAAAAGTAGCAAAAAATTCAGATGTCCTGAAATGCGCCCCCACGCATCGGATTCTGTTAATACAGTCCTAGATAGGTCTAATAGGGCAGATATGGCAGTTGGAGGATTACCTGACCAAACGCTCCAACACGACGATGCTAGCTATACAAAAGTAGCAAAAAATTCAGATGTCCTGAAATGCGCTCCCACGCATCGGATTCTGTTAATACACACACGAACACATCACCAAAAGTGTTTTTAAGTCCTAGATAGCATCGGATTCTGTTAATACACACACGAACACATCACCAAAAGTGTTTTTAAGTCCTAGATAGGTCTAATAGGGCAGATATGGCAGTTGGAGGATTACCTGACCAAACGCTCCAACACGACGATGCTAGCTATACAAAAGTAGCAAAAAATTCAGATGTCCTGAAATGCGCTCCAACGCATCGGATTCTGTTAATACACACACGAACACATCACCAAAAGTGTTTTTAAGTCCTAGATAGGTCTAATAGGGCAGATATGGCAGTTGGAGGATTACCTGACCAAACGCTCCAACACGACGATGCTAGTTATACAAAAGTAGCAAAAAATTCAGATGTCCTGAAATGCGCTCCAACGCATCGGATTCTGTTAATACACACACGAACACATCACCAAAAGTGTTTTTAAGTCCTAGATAGGTCTAATAGGGCAGATATGGCAGTTGGAGGATTACCTGACAATTACCTGACCAAACGCTCCAACACGACGATGCTAGCTATACAAAAGTAGCAAAAAATTCAGATGTCCTGAAATGCGCTCCAACGCTTCGGATTCTGTTAATACACACACGAACACATCACCAAAAGTGTTTTTAAGTCCTAGATAGGTCTAATAGGGCAGATATGGCAGTTGGAGGATTACCTGACCAAACGCTCCAACACGACGATGCTAGTTATACAAAAGTAGCAAAAAATTCAAATGTCCTGAAATGCGCTCCCACGCATCGGATTCTGTTAATACACACACGAACACATCACCAAAAGTGTTTTTAAGTCCTAGATAGGTCTAATAGGGCAGATATGGCAGTTGGAGGATTACCTGACCAAACGCTCCAACACGACGATGCTAGCTATACAAAAGTAGCAAAAAATTCAGATGTCCTGAAATGCGCTCCCACGCATCGGATTCTGTTAATACACACACGAACACATCACCAAAAGTGTTTTTAAGTCCTAGATAGGTCTAATAGGGCAGATATGGCAGTTGGAGGATTACCTGACAATTACCTGACCAAACGCTCCAACACGACGATGCTAGCTATACAAAAGTAGCAAAAAATTCAGATGTCCTGAAATGCGCTCCCACGCATCGGATTCTGTTAATACACACACGAACACATCACCAAAAGTGTTTTTAAGTCCTAGATAGGTCTAATAGGGCAGATATGGCAGTTGGAGGATTACCTGACAATTACCTGACCAAACGCTCCAACACGACGATGCTAGCTATACAAAAGTAGCAAAAAATTCAGATGTCCTGAAATGCGCCCCCACGCATCGGATTCTGTTAATACACACACGAACACATCACCAAAAGTGTTTTTAAGTCCTAGATAGGTCTAATAGGGCAGATATGGCAGTTGGAGGATTACCTGACAATTACCTAACCAAACGCTCCAACACGACGATGCTAGCTATACAAAAGTAGCAAAAAATTCAGATGTCCTGAAATGCGCTCCCACGCATCGGATTCTGTTAATACACACACGAACACATCACCAAAAGTGTTTTTAAGTCCTAGATAGGTCTAATAGGGCAGATATGGCAGTTGGAGGATTACCTGACAATTACCTGACCAAACGCTCCAACACGACGATGCTAGCTATACAAAAGTAGCAAAAAATTCAGATGTCCTGAAATGCGCCCCCACGCATCGGATTCTGTTAATACACACACGAACACATCACCAAAAGTGTTTTTAAGTCCTAGATAGGTCTAATAGGGCAGATATGGCAGTTGGAGGATTACCTGACCAAACGCTCCAACACGACGATGCTAGCTATACAAAAGTAGCAAAAAATTCAGATGTCCTGAAATGCGCTCCCACGCATCGGATTCTGTTAATACACACACGAACACATCACCAAAAGTGTTTTTAAGTCCTAGATAGGTCTAATAGGGCAGATATGGCAGTTGGAGGATTACCTGACCAAACGCTCCAACACGACGATGCTAGCTATACAAAAGTAGCAACAAATTCAGATGTCCTGAAATGCGCTCCCACGCATCGGATTCTGTTAATACACACACGAACACATCACCAAAAGTGTTTTTAAGTCCTAGATAGGTCTAATAGGGCAGATATGGCAGTTGGAGGATTACCTGACCAAACGCTCCAACACGACGATGCTAGCTATACAAAAGTAGCAAAAAATTCAGATGTCCTGAAATGCGCTCCCACGCATCGGATTCTGTTAATACACACACGAACACATCACCAAAAGTGTTTTTAAGTCCTAGATAGGTCTAATAGGGCAGATATGGCAGTTGGAGGATTACCTGACAATTACCTGACCAAACGCTCCAACACGACGATGCTAGCTATACAAAAGTAGCAAAAAATTCAGATGTCCTGAAATGCGCTCCCACGCATCGGATTCTGTTAATACACACACGAACACATCACCAAAAGTGTTTTTAAGTCCTAGATAGGTCTAATAGGGCAGATATGGCAGTTGGAGGATTACCTGACAATTACCTGACCAAACGCTCCAACACGACGATGCTAGCTATACAAAAGTAGCAAAAAATTCAGATGTCCTGAAATGCGCCCCCACGCATCGGATTCTGTTAATACACACACGAACACATCACCAAAAGTGTTTTTAAGTCCTAGATAGGTCTAATAGGGCAGATATGGCAGTTGGAGGATTACCTGACAATTACCTAACCAAACGCTCCAACACGACGATGCTAGCTATACAAAAGTAGCAAAAAATTCAGATGTCCTGAAATGCGCTCCCACGCATCGGATTCTGTTAATACACACACGAACACATCACCAAAAGTGTTTTTAAGTCCTAGATAGGTCTAATAGGGCAGATATGGCAGTTGGAGGATTACCTGGCCAAACGCTCCAACACGACGATGATAGCTATACAAAAGTAGCAAAAAATTCAGATGTCCTGAAATGCGCTCCCACGCATCGGATTCTGTTAATACACACACGAACACATCACCAAAAGTGTTTTTAAGTCCTAGATAGGTCTAATAGGGCAGATATGGCAGTTGGAGGATTATCTGACAATTACCTGACCAAACGCTCCAACACGACGATGCTAGCTATACAAAAGTAGCAAAAAATTCAGATGTCCTGAAATGCGCTCCAACGCATCGGATTCTGTTAATACACACACGAACACATCACCAAAAGTGTTTTTAAGTCCTAGATAGGTCTAATAGGGCAGATATGGCAGTTGGAGGATTACCTGACAATTACCTGACCAAACGCTCCAACACGACGATGCTAGCTATACAAAAGTAGCAAAAAATTCAGATGTCCTGAAATGCGCCCCCACGCATCGGATTCTGTTAATACACACACGAACACATCACCAAAAGTGTTTTTAAGTCCTAGATAGGTCTAATAGGGCAGATATGGCAGTTGGAGGATTACCTGACAATTACCTGACCAAACGCTCCAACACGACGATGCTAGCTATACAAAAGTAGCAAAAAATTCAGATGTCCTGAAATGCGCTCCCACGCATCGGATTCTCTTAATACACACACGAACACATCACCAAAAGTGTTTTTAAGTCCTAGATAGGTCTAATAGGGCAGATATGGCAGTTGGAGGATTACCTGACCAAACGCTCCAACACGACGATGCTAGCTATACAAAAGTAGCAAAAAATTCAGATGTCCTGAAATGCGCTCCCACGCATCGGATTCTGTTAATACACACACGAACACATCACCAAAAGTGTTTTTAAGTCCTAGATAGGTCTAATAGGGCAGATATGGCAGTTGGAGGATTACCTGACAATTACCTGACCAAACGCTCCAACACGACGATGCTAGCTATACAAAAGTAGCAAAAAATTCAGATGTCCTGAAATGCGCTCCCACGCATCGGATTCTGTTAATACACACACGAACACATCACCAAAAGTGTTTTTAAGTCCTAGATAGGTCTAATAGGGCAGATATGGCAGTTGGAGGATTACCTGACAATTACCTGACCAAACGCTCCAACACGACGATGCTAGCTATACAAAAGTAGCAAAAAATTCAGATGTCCTGAAATGCGCCCCCACGCATCGGATTCTGTTAATACACACACGAACACATCACCAAAAGTGTTTTTAAGTCCTAGATAGGTCTAATAGGGCAGATATGGCAGTTGGAGGATTACCTGACCAAACGCTCCAACACGACGATGCTAGCTATACAAAAGTAGCAAAAACTTCAGATGTCCTGAAATGCGCTCCCACGCATCGGATTCTGTTAATACACACACGAACACATCACCAAAAGTGTTTTTAAGTCCTAGATAGGTCTAATAGGGCAGATATGGCAGTTGGAGGATTACCTGACAATTACCTGACCAAACGCTCCAACACGACGATGCTAGCTATACAAAAGTAGCAAAAAATTCAGATGTCCTGAAATGCGCCCCCACGCATCGGATTCTGTTAATACACACACGAACACATCACCAAAAGTGTTTTTAAGTCCTAGATAGGTCTAATAGGGCAGATATGGCAGTTGGAGGATTACCTGACCAAACGCTCCAACACGACGATGCTAGCTATACAAAAGTAGCAAAAACTTCAGATGTCCTGAAATGCGCTCCCACGCATCGGATTCTGTTAATACACACACGAACACATCACCAAAAGTGTTTTTAAGTCCTAGATAGGTCTAATAGGGCAGATATGGCAGTTGGAGGATTACCTGACCAAACGCTCCAACACGACGATGCTAGCTATACAAAAGTAGCAAAAAATTCAGATGTCCTGAAATGCGCTCCCACGCATCGGATTCTGTTAATACACACACGAACACATCACCAAAAGTGTTTTTAAATCCTAGATAGGTCTAATAGGGCAGATATGGCAGTTGGAGGATTACCTGACCAAACGCTCCAACACGACGATGCTAGCTATACAAAAGTAGCAAAAAATTCAGATGTCCTGAAATGCGCCCCCACGCATCGGATTCTGTTAATACACACACGAACACATCACCAAAAGTGTTTTTAAGTCCTAGATAGGTCTAATAGGGCAGATATGGCAGTTGGAGGATTACCTGACCAAACGCTCCAACACGACGATGCTAGCTATATAAAAGTAGCAAAAACTTAAGATGTCCTGAAATGCGCTCCCACGCATCGGATTCTGTTAATACACACACGAACACATCACCAAAAGTGTTTTTAAGTCCTAGATAGGTCTAATAGGGCAGATATGGCAGTTGGAGTATTACCTGACCAAACGCTCCAACACGACGATGCTAGCTATACAAAAGTAGCAAAAAATGCAGATGTCCTGAAATGCGCTCCCACGCATCGGATTCTGTTAATACACACACGAACACATCACCAAAAGTGTTTTTAAGTCCTAGATAGGTCTAATAGGGCAGATATGGCAGTTGGAGGATTACCTGACCAAACGCTCCAACACGACGATGCTAGCTATACAAAAGTAGCAAAAAATTCAGATGTCCTGAAATGCGCTCCCACGCATCGGATTCTGTCAATACACACACGAACACATCACCAAAAGTGTTTTTAAGTCCTAGATAGGTCTAATAGGGCAGATATGGCAGTTGGAGGATTACCTGACCAAACGCTCCAACACGACGATGCTATACAATAGTACAAAAGTAGCAAAAAATTCAGATGTCCTGAAATGCACTCCAACGCATCGGATTCTGTTAATACACACACGAACACATCACCAAAAGTGTTTTTAAGTCCTAGATAGGTCTAATAGGGCAGATATGGCAGTTGGAGGATTACCTGACCAAACGCTCCAACACGACGATGCTAGCTATACAAAAGTAGCAAAAAATTCAGATGTCCTGAAATGCGCTCCCACGCATCGGATTCTGTCAATACACACACGAACACATCACCAAAAGTGTTTTTAAGTCCTAGATAGGTCTAATAGGGCAGATATGGCAGTTGGAGGATTACCTGACCAAACGCTCCAACACGACGATGCTAGCTATACAAAAGTAGCAAAAAATTCAGATGTCCTGAAATGCGCTCCCACGCATCGGATTCTGTTAATACACACACGAACACATCACCAAAAGTGTTTTTAAGTCCTAGATAGGTCTAATAGGGCAGATATGGCAGTTGGAGGATTACCTGACCAAACGCTCCAACACGACGATGCTAGCTATACAAAAGTAGCAAAAAATTCAGATGTCCTGAAATGCGCTCCAACGCATCGGATTCTGTTAATACACACACGAACACATCACCAAAAGTGTTTTTAAGTCCTAGATAGGTCTAATAGGGCAGATATGGCAGTTGGAGGATTACCTGACCAAACGCTCCAACACGACGATGCTAGCTATACAAAAGTAGCAAAAAATTCAGATGTCCTGAAATGCGCTCCCACGCATCGGATTCTGTTAATACACACACGAACACATCACCAAAAGTGTTTTTAAGTCCTAGATAGGTCTAATAGGGCAGATATGGCAGTTGGAGGATTACCTGACCAAACGCTCCAACACGACGATGCTAGCTATACAAAAGTAGCAAAAAATTCAGATGTCCTGAAATGCGCTCCCACGCATCGGATTCTGTTAATACACACACGAACACATCACCAAAAGTGTTTTTAAGTCCTAGATAGGTCTAATAGGGCAGATATGGCAGTTGGAGGATTACCTGACCAAACGCTCCAACACGACGATGCTAGCTATACAAAAGTAGCAAAAAATTCAGAAATGCGCTCCAACGCATCGGATTCTGTTAATACACACACGAACACATCACCAAAAGTGTTTTTAAGTCCTAGATAGGTCTAATAGGGAAGATATGGCAGTTGGAGGATTACCTGACCAAACGCTCCAACACGACGATGCTAGCTATACAAAAGTAGCAAAACATTCAGATGTCCTGAAATGCGCTCCCACGCATCGGATTCTGTTAATACACACACAAACACATCACCAAAAGTGTTTTTAAGTCCTAGATAGGTCTAATAGGGCAGATATGGCAGTTGGAGGATTACCTGACCAAACGCTCCAACACGACGATGCTAGCTATACAAAAGTAGCAAAAAATTCAGATGTCCTCAAATGCGCTCCAACGCATCGGATTCTGTTAATACACACACGAACACATCACCAAAAGTGTTTTTAAGTCCTAGATAGGTCTAATAGGGCAGATATGGCAGTTGGAGGATTACCTGACCAAACGCTCCAACAGGACGATGCTAGCTATACAAAAGTAGCAAAAAATTCAGATGTCCTGAAATGCGCTCCCACGCATCGGATTCTGTTAATACACACACGAACACATCACCAAAAGTGTTTTTAAGTCCTAGATAGGTCTAATAGGGCAGATATGGCAGTTGGAGGATTACCTGACAATTACCTGACCAAACGCTCCAACACGACGATGCTAGCTATACAAAAGTAGCAAAAAATTCAGATGTCCTGAAATGCGCTCCCACGCATCGGATTCTGTTAATACACACACGAACACATCACCAAAAGTGTTTTTAAGTCCTGGATAGGTCTAATAGGGCAGATATGGCAGTTGGAGGATTACCTGACCAAACGCTCCAACACGACGATGCTAGCTATACAAAAGTAGCAAAAAATTCAGATGTCCTGAAATGCGCTCCCACGCATCGGATTCTGTTAATACACACACGAACACATCACCAAAAGTGTTTTTAAGTCCTGTATAGGTCTAATAGGGCAGATATGGCAGTTGGAGGATTACCTGACCAAACGCTCCAACACGACGATGCTAGCTATACAAAAGTAGCAAAAAATTCAGATGTCCTGAAATGCGCTCCAACGCATCGGATTCTATTAATACACACACGAACACATCACCAAAAGTGTTTTTAAGTCCTGTATAGGTCTAATAGGGCAGATATGGCAGTTGGAGGATTACCTGACCAAACGCTCCAACACGACGATGCTAGCTATACAAAAGTAGCAAAAAATTCAGATGTCCTGAAACGCGCTCCAACGCATCGGATTCTATTAATACACACACGAACACATCACCAAAAGTGTTTTTAAGTCCTGTATAGGTCTAATAGGGCAGATATGGCAGTTGGAGGATTACCTGACCAAACGCTCCAACACGACGATGCTAGCTATACAAAAGTAGCAAAAAATTCAGATGTCCTGAAATGCGCTCCCACGCATCGGATTCTGTTAATACACACACGAACACATCACCAAAAGTGTTTTTAAGTCCTAGATAGGTCTAATAGGGCAGATATGGCAGTTGGAGGATTACCTGACCAAACGCTCCAACACGACGATGCTAGCTATACAAAAGTAGCAAAAAATTCAGATGTCCTGAAATGCGCTCCCACGCATCGGATTCTGTTAATACACACACGAACACATCACCAAAAGTGTTTTTAAGTCCTAGATAGGTCTAATAGGGCAGATATGGCAGTTGGAGGATTACCTGACCAAACGCTCCAACACGACGATGCTAGCTATACAAAAGTAGCAAAAAATTCAGAAATGCGCTCCAACGCATCGGATTCTGTTAATACACACACGAACACATCACCAAAAGTGTTTTTAAGTCCTAGATAGGTCTAATAGGGAAGATATGGCAGTTGGAGGATTACCTGACCAAACGCTCCAACACGACGATGCTAGCTATACAAAAGTAGCAAAACATTCAGATGTCCTGAAATGCGCTCCCACGCATCGGATTCTGTTAATACACACACAAACACATCACCAAAAGTGTTTTTAAGTCCTAGATAGGTCTAATAGGGCAGATATGGCAGTTGGAGGATTACCTGACCAAACGCTCCAACACGACGATGCTAGCTATACAAAAGTAGCAAAAAATTCAGATGTCCTCAAATGCGCTCCAACGCATCGGATTCTGTTAATACACACACGAACACATCACCAAAAGTGTTTTTAAGTCCTAGATAGGTCTAATAGGGCAGATATGGCAGTTGGAGGATTACCTGACCAAACGCTCCAACAGGACGATGCTAGCTATACAAAAGTAGCAAAAAATTCAGATGTCCTGAAATGCGCTCCCACGCATCGGATTCTGTTAATACACACACGAACACATCACCAAAAGTGTTTTTAAGTCCTAGATAGGTCTAATAGGGCAGATATGGCAGTTGGAGGATTACCTGACAATTACCTGACCAAACGCTCCAACACGACGATGCTAGCTATACAAAAGTAGCAAAAAATTCAGATGTCCTGAAATGCGCTCCCACGCATCGGATTCTGTTAATACACACACGAACACATCACCAAAAGTGTTTTTAAGTCCTGGATAGGTCTAATAGGGCAGATATGGCAGTTGGAGGATTACCTGACCAAACGCTCCAACACGACGATGCTAGCTATACAAAAGTAGCAAAAAATTCAGATGTCCTGAAATGCGCTCCCACGCATCGGATTCTGTTAATACACACACGAACACATCACCAAAAGTGTTTTTAAGTCCTGTATAGGTCTAATAGGGCAGATATGGCAGTTGGAGGATTACCTGACCAAACGCTCCAACACGACGATGCTAGCTATACAAAAGTAGCAAAAAATTCAGATGTCCTGAAATGCGCTCCAACGCATCGGATTCTATTAATACACACACGAACACATCACCAAAAGTGTTTTTAAGTCCTGTATAGGTCTAATAGGGCAGATATGGCAGTTGGAGGATTACCTGACCAAACGCTCCAACACGACGATGCTAGCTATACAAAAGTAGCAAAAAATTCAGATGTCCTGAAACGCGCTCCAACGCATCGGATTCTATTAATACACACACGAACACATCACCAAAAGTGTTTTTAAGTCCTGTATAGGTCTAATAGGGCAGATATGGCAGTTGGAGGATTACCTGACCAAACGCTCCAACACGACGATGCTAGCTATACAAAAGTAGCAAAAAATTCAGATGTCCTGAAATGCGCTCCCACGCATCGGATTCTGTTAATACACACACGAACACATCACCAAAAGTGTTTTTAAGTCCTAGATAGGTCTAATAGGGCAGATATGGCAGTTGGAGGATTACCTGACCAAACGCTCCAACACGACGATGCTAGCTATACAAAAGTAGCAAAAAATGCAGATGTCCTGAAATGCGCTCCCACGCATCGGATTCTGTTAATACACACACGAACACATCACCAAAAGTGTTTTTAAGTCCTAGATAGGTCTAAGAGGGCAGATATGGCAGTTGGAGGATTACCTGACCAAACGCTCCAACACGACGATGCTAGCTATACAAAAGTAGCAAAAAATTCAGATGTCCTGAAATGCGCTCCAACGCATCGGATTCTGTTAATACACACACGAACACATCACCAAAAGTGTTTTTAAGTCCTGTATAGGTCTAATAGGGCAGATATGGCAGTTGGAGGATTACCTGACCAAACGCTCCAACACGACGATGCTAGCTATACAAAAGTAGCAAAAAATTCAGATGTCCTGAAATGCGCTCCAACGCATCGGATTCTATTAATACACACACGAACACATCACCAAAAGTGTTTTTAAGTCCTGTATAGGTCTAATAGGGCAGATATGGCAGTTGGAGGATTACCTGACCAAACGCTCCAACACGACGATGCTAGCTATACAAAAGTAGCAAAAAATTCAGATGTCCTGAAATGCGCTCCCACGCATCGGATTCTGTTAATACACACACGAACACATCACCAAAAGTGTTTTTAAGTCCTAGATAGGTCTAATAGGGCAGATATGGCAGTTGGAGGATTACCTGACCAAACGCTCCAACACGACGATGCTAGCTATACAAAAGTAGCAAAAAATTCAGATGTCCTGAAATGCGCTCCAACGCATCGGATTCTGTTAATACACACACGAACACATCACCAAAAGTGTTTTTAAGTCCTGTATAGGTCTAATAGGGCAGATATGGCAGTTGGAGGATTACCTGACAATTACCTGACCAAACGCTCCAACACGACGATGCTAGCTATACAAAAGTAGCAAAAAATGCAGATGTCCTGAAATGCGCTCCCACGCATCGGATTCTGTTAATACACACACGAACAGATCACCAAAAGTGTTTTTAAGTCCTAGATAGGTCTAAGAGGGCAGATATGGCAGTTGGAGGATTACCTGACCAAACGCTCCAACACGACGATGCTAGCTATACAAAAGTAGCAACAAATTCAGATGTCCTGAAATGCGCTCCCACGCATCGGATTCTGTTAATACACACACGAACACATCACCAAAAGTGTTTTTAAGTCCTGTATAGGTCTAATAGGGCAGATATGGCAGTTGGAGGATTACCTGACCAAACGCTCCAACACGACGATGCTAGCTATACAAAAGTAGCAAAAAATTCAGATGTCCTGAAATGCGCTCCCACGCATCTGATTCTGTTAATACACACACGAACACATCACCAAAAGTGTTTTTAAGTCCTAGATAGGTCTAAAAGGGCAGATATGGCAGTTGGAGGATTACCTGACCAAACGCTCCAACACGACGATGCTAGCTATACAAAAGTAGCAAAAAATTCAGATGTCCTGAAATGCGCTCCCACGCATCGGATTCTGTTAATACACACACGAACACATCACCAAAAGTGTTTTTAAGTCCTGTATAGGTCTAATAGGGCAGATATGGCAGTTGGAGGATTACCTGACAATTACCTGACCAAACGCTCCAACACGACGATGCTAGCTATACAAAAGTAGCAAAAAATTCAGATGTCCTCAAATGCGCTCCAACGCATCGGATTCTGTTAATACACACACGAACACATCACCAAAAGTGTTTTTAAGTCCTAGATAGGTCTAATAGGGCAGATATGGCAGTTGGAGGATTACCTGACCAAACGCTCCAACACGACGATGCTAGCTATACAAAAGTAGCAAAAAATTCAGATGTCCTGAAATGCGCTCCAACGCATCGGATTCTGTTAATACACACACGAACACATCACCAAAAGTGTTTTTAAGTCCTGTATAGGTCTAATAGGGCAGATATGGCAGTTGGAGGATTACCTGACCAAACGCTCCAACACGACGATGCTAGCTATACAAAAGTAGCAAAAAATGCAGATGTCCTGAAATGCGCTCCCACGCATCGGATTCTGTTAATACACACACGAACACATCACCAAAAGTGTTTTTAAGTCCTAGATAGGTCTTAGAGGGCAGATATGGCAGTTGGAGGATTACCTGACCAAACGCTCCAACACGACGATGCTAGCTATACAAAAGTAGCAACAAATTCAGATGTCCTGAAATGCGCTCCCACGCATCGGATTCTGTTAATACACACACGAACACATCACCAAAAGTGTTTTTAAGTCCTGGATAGGTCTAATAGGGCAGATATGGCAGTTGGAGGATTACCTGACCAAACGCTCCAACACGACGATGCTAGCTATACAAAAGTAGCAAAAAATTCAGATGTCCTCAAATGCGCTCCAACGCATCGGATTCTGTTAATACACACACGAACACATCACCAAAAGTGTTTTTAAGTCCTGTATAGGTCTAATAGGGCAGATATGGCAGTTGGAGGATTACCTGACCAAACGCTCCAACACGACGATGCTAGCTATACAAAAGTAGCAAAAAATTCAGAAATGCGCTCCCACGCATCGGATTCTGTTAATACACACACGAACACATCACCAAAAGTGTTTTTAAGTCCTAGATAGGTCTAATAGGGCAGATATGGCAGTTGGAGGATTACCTGACCAAACGCTCCAACACGACGATGCTAGCTATACAAAAGTAGCAAAAAATTCAGATGTCCTCAAATGCGCTCCAACGCATCGGATTCTGTTAATACACACACGAACACATCACCAAAAGTGTTTTTAAGTCCTAGATAGGTCTAATAGGGCAGATATGGCAGTTGGAGGATTACCTGACAATTACCTGACCAAACGCTCCAACACGACGATGCTAGCTATACAAAAGTAGCAAAAAATTCAGATGTCCTGAAATGCGCTCCCACGCATCGGATTCTGTTAATACACACACGAACACATCACCAAAAGTGTTTTTAAGTCCTAGATAGGTCTAAGAGGGCAGATATGGCAGTTGGAGGATTACCTGACCAAACGCTCCAACACGACGATGCTAGCTATACAAAAGTAGCAAAAAATTCAGATGTCCTGAAATGCGCTCCCACGCATCGGATTCTGTTAATACACACACGAACACATCACCAAAAGTGTTTTTAAGTCCTAGATAGGTCTAATAGGGCAGATATGGCAGTTGGAGGATTACCTGACCAAACGCTCCAACACGACGATGCTAGCTATACAAAAGTAGCAAAAAATTCAGATGTCCTCAAATGCGCTCCAACGCATCGGATTCTGTTAATACACACACGAACACATCACCAAAAGTGTTTTTAAGTCCTAGATAGGTCTAATAGGTCAGATATGGCAGTTGGAGGATTACCTGACCAAACGCTCCAACACGACGATGCTAGCTATACAAAAGTAGCAAAAAATTCAGATGTCCTGAAATGCGCTCCAACGCATCGGATTCTGTTAATACACACACGAACACATCACCAAAAGTGTTTTTAAGTCCTGTATAGGTCTAATAGGGCAGATATGGCAGTTGGAGGATTACCTGACCAAACGCTCCAACACGACGATGCTAGCTATACAAAAGTAGCAAAAAATTCAGATGTCCTGAAATGCGCTCCCACGCATCGGATTCTGTTAATACACACACGAACACATCACCAAAAGTGTTTTTAAGTCCTAGATAGGTCTAATAGGGCAGATATGGCAGTTGGAGGATTACCTGACCAAACGCTCCAACACGACGATGCTAGCTATACAAAAGTAGCAAAAAATTCAGATGTCCTGAAATGCGCTCCAACGCATCGGATTCTGTTAATACACACACGAACACATCACCAAAAGTGTTTTTAAGTCCTAGATAGGTCTAATAGGGCAGATATGGCAGTTGGAGGATTACCTGACAATTACCTGACCAAACGCTCCAACACGACGATGCTAGCTATACAAAAGTAGCAAAAAATGCAGATGTCCTGAAATGCGCTCCCACGCATCGGATTCTGTTAATACACACACGAACACATCACCAAAAGTGTTTTTAAGTCCTAGATAGGTCTAAGAGGGCAGATATGGCAGTTGGAGGATTACCTGACCAAACGCTCCAACACGACGATGCTAGCTATACAAAAGTAGCAAAAAATTCAGATATCCTGAAATGCGCTCCCACGCATCGGATTCTGTTAATACACACACGAACACATCACCAAAAGTGTTCTTAAGTCCTAGATAGGTCTAATAGGGCAGATATGGCAGTTGGAGGATTACCTGACCAAACACTCCAACACGACGATGCTAGCTATACAAAAGTAGCAAAAAATTCAGATGTCCTGAAATGCGCTCCAACGAATCGGATTCTGTTAATACACACACGAACACATCACCAAAAGTGTTCTTAAGTCCTAGATAGGTCTAATAGGGCAGATATGGCAGTTGGAGGATTACCTGACCAAACGCTCCAACACGACGATGCTAGCTATACAAAAGTAGCAACAAATTCAGATGTCCTGAAATGCGCTCCCACGCATCGGATTCTGTTAATACACACACGAACACATCACCAAAAGTGTTTTTAAGTCCTAGATAGGTCTAACAGGGCAGATATGGCAGTTGGAGGATTACCTGACAATTACCTGACCAAACGCTCCAACACGACGATGCTAGCTATACAAAAGTAGCAAAAAATTCAGATGTCCTGAAATGCGCTCCCACGCATCGGATTCTGTTAATACACACACGAACACATCACCAAAAGTGTTTTTAAGTCCTAGATAGGTCTAATAGGGCAGATATGGCAGTTGGAGGATTACCTGACAATTACCTGACCAAACGCTCCAACACGACGATGCTAGCTATACAAAAGTAGCAAAAAATTCAGATGTCCTGAAATGCGCTCCCACGCATCGGATTCAGTTAATACACACACGAACACATCACCAAAAGTGTTTTTAAGTCCTAGATAGGTCTAATAGGGCAGATATGGCAGTTGGAGGATTACCTGATAATTACCTGACCAAACGCTCCAACACGACGATGCTAGCTATACAAAAGTAGCAAAAAATTCAGATGTCCTGAAATGCGCTCCCACGCATCATATTCTGTTAATACACACACGAACACATCACCAAAAGTGTTTTTAAGTCCTAGATAGGTCTAATAGGGCAGATATGGCAGTTGGAGGATTACCTGACCAAACGCTCCAACACGACGATGCTAGCTATACAAAAGTAGCAAAAAATTCAGATGTCCTGAAATGCGCTCCAACGCATCGGATTCTGTTAATACACACACGAACACATCACCAAAAGTGTTTTTAAGTCCTAGATAGGTCTAATAGGGCAGATATGGCAGTTGGAGGATTACCTGACCAAACGCTCCAACACGACGATGCTAGCTATACAAAAGTAGCAAAAAATTCAGATGTCCTGAAATGCGCTCCAACGCATCGGATTCTGTTAATACACACACGAACACATCACCAAAAGTGTTTTTAAGTCCTAGATACGTCTAATAGGGCAGATATGGCAGTTGGAGGATTACCTGACAATTACCTGACCAAACGCTCCAACACGACGATGCTAGCTAAACAAAAGTAGCAAAAAATGCAGATGTCCTGAAATGCGCTCCCACGCATCGGATTCTGTTAATACACACACGAACACATCACCAAAAGTGTTTTTAAGTCCTAGATAGGTCTAATAGGGCAGATATGGCAGTTGGAGGATTACCTGACCAAACGCTCCAACACGACGATGCTAGCTATACAAAAGTAGCAAAAAATTCAGATGTCCTGAAATGCGCTCCAACGCATCGGATTCTGTTAATACACACACGAACACATCCCCAAAAGTGTTTTTAAGTCCTAGATAGGTCTAATAGGGCAGATATGGCAGTTGGAGGATTACCTGACCAAACGCTCCAACACGACGATGCTAGCTATACAAAAGTAGCAAAAAATTCAGATGTCCTCAAATGCGCTCCAACGCATCGGATTCTGTTAATACACACACGAACACATCACCAAAAGTGTTTTTAAGTCCTAGATAGGTCTAATAGGGCAGATATGGCAGTTGGAGGATTACCTGACCAAACGCTCCAACACGACGATGCTAGCTATACAAAAGTAGCAAAAAATTCAGATGTCCTCAAATGCGCTCCAACGCATCGGATTCTGTTAATACACACACGAACACATCACCAAAAGTGTTTTTAAGTCCTAGATAGGTCTAATAGGGCAGATATGGCAGTTGGAGGATTACCTGACCAAACGCTCCAACACGACGATGCTAGCTATACAAAAGTAGCAAAAAATTCAGATGTCCTCAAATGCGCTCCAACGCATCGGATTCTGTTAATACACACACGAACACATCACCAAAAGTGTTTTTAAGTCCTAGATACGTCTAATAGGGCAGATATGGCAGTTGGAGGATTACCTGACAATAACCTGACCAAACGCTCCAACACGACGATGCTAGCTAAACAAAAGTAGCAAAAAATTCAGATGTCCTGAAATGCGCTCCCACTCATCGGATTCTGTTAATACACACACGAACACATCACCAAAAGTGTTTTTAAGTCCTAGATAGGTCTAATAGGGCAGATATGGCAGTTGGAGGATTACCTGACCAAACGCTCCAACACGACGATGCTAGCTATACAAAAGTAGCAAAAAATGCAGATGTCCTGAAATGCGCTCCAACGCATCGGATTCTGTTAATACACACACGAACACATCACCAAAAGTGTTTTTAAGTCCTAGATAGGTCTAATAGGGCAGATATGGCAGTTGGAGGATTACCTGACCAAACGCTAGCTATACAAAAGTAGCAAAAAATTCAGATGTCCTGAAATGCGCTCCCACGCATCGGATTCTGTTAATACACACACGAACACATCACCAAAAGTGTTTTTAAGTCCTAGATAGGTCTAATAGGGCAGATATGGCAGTTGGAGGATTACCTGACAATTACCTGACCAAACGCTCCAACACGACGATGCTAGCTATACAAAAGTAGCAAAAAATTCAGATGTCCTGAAATGCGCTCCCACGCATCGGATTCTGTTAATACACACACGAACACATCACCAAAAGTGTTTTTAAGTCCTAGATAGGTCTAATAGGGCAGATATGGCAGTTGGAGGATTACCTGACCAAACGCTCCAACACGACGATGCTAGCTATACAAAAGTAGCAAAAAATTCAGATGTCCTCAAATGCGCTCCCACGCATCGGATTCTGTTAATACACACACGAACACATCACCAAAAGTGTTTTTAGGTCCTAGATAGGTCTAATAGGGCAGATATGGCAGTTGGAGGATTACCTGACCAAACGCTCCAACACGACGATGCTATACAATAGTACAAAAGTAGCAAAAAATTCAGATGTCCTGAAATGCGCTCCAACGCATCGGATTCTGTTAATACACACACGAACACATCACCAAAAGTGTTTTTAAGTCCTAGATAGGTCTAATAGGGCAGATATGGCAGTTGGAGGATTACCTGACCAAACGCTCCAACACGACGATGCTAGCTATACAAAAGTAGCAAAAAATTCAGATGTCCTCAAATGCGCTCCAACGCATCGGATTCTGTTAATACACACACGAACACATCACCAAAAGTGTTTTTAAGTCCTAGATAGGTCTAATAGGGCAGATATGGCAGTTGGAGGATTACCTGACCAAACGCACCAACACGACGATGCTAGCTATACAAAAGTAGCAAAAAATTCAGATGTCCTCAAATGCGCTCCAACGCATCGGATTCTGTTAATACACACACGAACACATCACCAAAAGTGTTTTTAAGTCCTAGATAGGTCTAATAGGGCAGATAAGGCAGTTGGAGGATTACCTGACCAAACGCTCCAACACGACGATGCTAGCTATACAAAAGTAGCAAAAAATTCAGATGTCCTGAAATGCGCTCCCACGCATCGGATTCTGTTAATACACACACGAACACATTACCAAAAGTGTTTTTAAGTCTTAGATAGGTCTAATAGGGCAGATATGGCAGTTGGAGGATTACCTGACAATTACCTGACCAAACGCTCCAACACGACGATGCTAGCTATACAAAAGTAGCAAAAAATTCAGATGTCCTGAAATGCGCTCCAACGCATCGGATTCTGTTAATACACACACGAACACATCACCAAAAGTGTTTTTAAGTCCTAGATAGGTCTAATAGGGCAGATATGGCAGTTGGAGGATTACCTAACAATTACCTGACCAAACGCTCCAACACGACGATGCTAGCTATACAAAAGTAGCGAAAAATTCAGATGTCCTGAAATGCGCTCCCACGCATCGGATTCTGTTAATAAACACACGAACACATCACCAAAAGTGTTTTTAAGTCCTAGATAGGTCTAATAGGGCAGATAAGGCAGTTGGAGGATTACCTGACCAAACGCTCCAACACGACGATGCTAGCTATACAAAAGTAGCAAAAAATTCAGATGTCCTGAAATGCGCTCCCACGCATCGGATTCTGTTAATACACACACGAACACATTACCAAAAGTGTTTTTAAGTCTTAGATAGGTCTAATAGGGCAGATATGGCAGTTGGAGGATTACCTGACAATTACCTGACCAAACGCTCCAACACGACGATGCTAGCTATACAAAAGTAGCAAAAAATTCAGATGTCCTGAAATGCGCTCCCACGCATCGGATTCTGTTAATACACACACGAACACATCACCAAAAGTGTTTTTATGTCCTAGATAGGTCTAATAGGGCAGATATGGCAGTTGGAGGATTACCTGACCAAACGCTCCAACACGACGATGCTAGCTATACAAAAGTAGCAAAAAATTCAGATGTCCTGAAATGCGCTCCCACGCATCGGATTCTGTTAATACACACACGAACACATCACCAAAAGTGTTTTTAAGTCCTAGATAGGTCTAATAGGGCAGATATGGCAGTTGGAGGATTACCTGACCAAACGCTCCAACACGACGATGCTAGCTATACAAAAGTAGCAAAAAATTCAGATGTCCTGAAATGCGCTCCAACGCATCGGATTCTGTTAATACACACACGAACACATCACCAAAAGTGTTTTTAAGTCCTAGATAGGTCTAATAGGGCAGATATGGCAGTTGGAGGATTACCTGACCAAACGCTCCAACACGACGATGCTAGCTATACAAAAGTAGCAAAAAATTCAGATGTCCTGAAATGCGCTCCCACGCATCGGATTCTGTTAATACACACACGAACACATCACCAAAAGTGTTTTTAAGTCCTAGATAGGTCTAATAGGGCAGATATGGCAGTTGGAGGATTACCTGACAATTACCTGACCAAACGCTCCAACACGACGATGCTAGCTAAACAAAAGTAGCAAAAAATTCAGATGTCCTGAAATGCGCTCCCACGCATCGGATTCTGTTAATACACACACGAACACATCACCAAAAGTGTTTTTAAGTCCTAGATAGGTCTAATAGGGCAGATATGGCAGTTGGAGGATTACCTGACCAAACGCTCCAACACGACGATGCTAGCTATACAAAAGTAGCAAAAAATTCAGATGTCCTGAAATGCGCTCCAACGCATCGGATTCTGTTAATACACACACGAACACATCACCAAAAGTGTTTTTAAGTCCTAGATAGGTCTAATAGGGCAGATATGGCAGTTGGAGGATTACCTGACAATTACCTGACCAAACGCTCCAACACGACGATGCTAGCTATACAAAAGTAGCAAAAAATTCAGATGTCCTGAAATGCGCTCCCACGCATCGGATTCTGTTAATACACACACGAACACATCACCAAAAGTGTTTTTAAGTTCTAGATAGGTCTAATAGGGCAGATATGGCAGTCGGAGGATTACCTGACCAAACGCTCCAACACGACGATGCTAGCTATACAAAAGTAGCAAAAAATTCAGATGTCCTCAAATGCGCTCCAACGCATCGGATTCTGTTAATACACACACGAACACATCACCAAAAGTGTTTTTAAGTCCTAGATAGGTCTAATAGGGCAGATATGGCAGTTGGAGGATTACCTAACAATTACCTGACCAAACGCTCCAACACGACGATGCTAGCTATACAAAAGTAGCAAAAAATTCAGATGTCCTGAAATGCGCTCCCACGCATCGGATTCTGTTAATAAACACACGAACACATCACCAAAAGTGTTTTTAAGTCCTAGATAGGTCTAATAGGGCAGATATGGCAGTTGGAGGATTACCTGACCAAACGCTCCAACACGACGATGGTAGCTATACAAAAGTAGCAAAAAATTCAGATGTCCTCAAATGCGCTCCAACGCATCGGATTCTGTTAATACACACACGAACACATCACCAAAAGTGTTTTTAAGTCCTAGATAGGTCTAATAGGGCAGATATGGCAGTTGGAGGATTACCTGACCAAACGCTCCAACACGACGATGCTAGCTATACAAAAGTAGCAAAAAATTCAGATGTCCTGAAATGCGCTCCCACGCATCGGATTCTGTTAATACACACACGAACACATCACCAAAAGTGTTTTTAAGTCCTAGATAGGTCTAATAGGGCAGATATGGCAGTTGGAGGATTACCTGACCAAACGCTCCAACACGACGATGCTAGCTATACAAAAGTAGCAAAAAATTCAGATGTCCTGAAATGCGCTCCAACGCATCGGATTCTGTTAATACACACACGAACACATCACCAAAAGTGTTTTTAAGTCCTAGATAGGTCTAATAGGGCAGATATGGCAGTTGGAGGATTACCTGACCAAACGCTCCAACACGACGATGCTAGCTATACAAAAGTAGCAAAAAATTCAGATGTCCTGAAATGCGCTCCAACGCATCGGATTCTGTTAATACACACACGAACACATCACCAAAAGTGTTTTTAAGTCCTAGATAGGTCTAATAGGGCAGATATGGCAGTTGGAGGATTACCTGACCAAACGCTCCAACACGACGATGCTAGCTATACAAAAGTAGCAAAAAATTCAGATGTCCTGAAATGCGCTCCAACGCATCGGATTCTGTTAATACACACACGAACACATCACCAAAAGTGTTTTTAAGTCCTAGATAGGTCTAATAGGGCAGATATGGCAGTTGGAGGATTACCTGACCAAACGCTCCAACACGACGATGCTAGCTATACAAAAGTAGCAAAAAATTCAGATGTCCTGAAATGCGCTCCAACGCATCGGATTCTGTTAATACACACACGAACACATCACCAAAAGTGTTTTTAAGTCCTAGATAGGTCTAATAGGGCAGATATGGCAGTTGGAGGATTACCTGACAATTACCTGACCAAACGCTCCAACACGACGATGCTAGCTAAACAAAAGTAGCAAAAAATTCAGATGTCCTGAAATGCGCTCCAACGCATCGGATTTTGTTAATACACACACGAACACATCACCAAAAGTGTTTTTAAGTCCTAGATAGGTCTAATAGGGCAGATATGGCAGTTGGAGGATTACCTGACCAAACGCTCCAACACGACGATGCTAGCTATACAAAAGTAGCAAAAAATTCAGATGTCCTGAAATGCGCTCCAACGCATCGGATTCTGTTAATACACACACGAACACATCACCAAAAGTGTTTTTAAGTCCTAGATAGGTCTAATAGGGCAGATATGGCAGTTGGAGGATTACCTGACCAAACGCTCCAACACGACGATGCTAGCTATACAAAAGTAGCAAAAAATTCAGATGTCCTGAAATGCGCTCCCACGCATCGGATTCTGTTAATACACACACGAACACATCACCAAAAGTGTTTTTAAGTTCTAGATAGGTCTAATAGGGCAGATATGGCAGTCGGAGGATTACCTGACCAAACGCTCCAACACGACGATGCTAGCTATACAAAAGTAGCAAAAAATTCAGATGTCCTCAAATGCGCTCCAACGCATCGGATTCTGTTAATACACACACGAACACATCACCAAAAGTGTTTTTAAGTCCTAGATAGGTCTAATAGGGCAGATATGGCAGTTGGAGGATTACCTGACCAAACGCTCCAACACGACGATGCTAGCTATACAAAAGTAGCAAAAAATTCAGATGTCCTGAAATGCGCTCCAACGCATCGGATTCTGTTAATACACACACGAACACATCACCAAAAGTGTTTTTAAGTCCTAGATAGGTCTAATAGGGCAGATATGGCAGTTGGAGGATTACCTGACCAAACGCTCCAACACGACGATGCTAGCTATACAAAAGTAGCAAAAAATTCAGATGTCCTGAAATGCGCTCTCACGCATCGGATTCTGTTAATATACACACGAACACATCACCAAAAGTGTTTTTAAGTCCTAGATAGGTCTAATAGGGCAGATATGGCAGTTGGAGGATTACCTGACCAAACGCTCCAACACGACGATGCTAGCTATACAAAAGTAGCAAAAAATTCAGATGTCCTAAAATGCGCTCCCACGCATCGGATTCTGTTAATACACACACGAACACATCACCAAAAGTGTTTTTAAGTCCTAGATAGGTCTAATAGGGCAGATATGGCAGTTGGAGGATTACCTGACCAAACGCTCCAACACGACGATGCTAGCTATACAAAAGTAGCAAAAAATTCAGATGTCCTGAAATGCGCTCCCACGCATCGGATTCTGTTAATACACACACGAACACATCACCAAAAGTGTTTTTAAGTCCTAGATAGGTCTAATAGGGCAGATATGGCAGTTGGAGGATTACCTGACCAAACGCTCCAACACGACGATGCTAGCTATACAAAAGTAGCAAAAAATTCAGATGTCCTGAAATGCGCTCCAACGCATCGGATTCTGTTAATACACACACGAACACATCACCAAAAGTGTTTTTAAGTCCTAGATAGGTCTAACAGGGCAGATATGGCAGTTGGAGGATTACCTGACAAAACGCTCCAACACGACGATGCTAGCTATACAAAAGTAGCAAAAAATTCAGATGTCCTGAAATGCGCTCCCACGCATCGGATTCTGTTAATACACACACGAACACATCACCAAAAGTGTTTTTAAGTCCTAGGTAGGTCTAATAGGGCAGATATGGCAGTTGGAGGATTACCTGACCAAACGCTCCAACACGACGATGCTAGCTATACAAAAGTAGCAAAAAATTCAGATGTCCTGAAATGCGCTCCCACGCATCGGATTCTGTTAATACACACACGAACACTTCACCAAAAGTGTTTTTAAGTCCTAGATAGGTCTAATAGGGCAGATATGGCAGTTGGAGGATTACCTGACAATTACCTGACCAAACGCTCCAACACGACGATGCTAGCTATACAAAAGTAGCAAAAAATTCAGATGTCCTGAAATGCGCTCCAACGCATCGGATTCTGTTAATACACACACGAACACATCACCAAAAGTGTTTTTAAGTCCTAGATAGGTCTAATAGGGCAGATATGGCAGTTGGAGGATTACCTGACAAAACGCTCCAACACGACGATGCTAGCTATACAAAAGTAGCAAAAAATTCAGATGTCCTGAAATGCGCTCCCACGCATCGGATTCTGTTAATACACACACGAACACATCACCAAAAGTGTTTTTAAGTCCTAGATAGGTCTAATAGGGCAGATATGGCAGTTGGAGGATTACCTGACCAAACGCTCCAACACGACGATGCTAGCTATACAAAAGTAGCAAAAAATTCAGATGTCCTGAAATGCGCTCCAACGCATCGGATTCTGTTAATACACACACGAACACATCATGCTAGCTATACAAAAGTAGCAAAAAATGCAGATGTCCTGAAATGCGCTCCCACGCATCGGATTCTGTTAATACACACACGAACACATCACCAAAAGTGTTTTTAAGTCCTAGATAGGTCTAATAGGGCAGATATGGCAGTTGGAGGATTACCTGACCAAACGCTCCAACACGACGATGCTAGCTATACAAAAGTAGCAAAAAATTCAGATGTCCTGAAATGCGCTCCAACGCATCGGATTCTGTTAATACACACACGAACACATCACCAAAAGTGTTTTTAAGTCCTAGATAGGTCTAATAGGGCAGATATGGCAGTTGGAGGATTACCTGACAATTACCTGACCAAACGCCCCAACACGACGATGCTAGCTATACAAAAGTAGCAAAAAATTCAGATGTCCTCAAATGCGCTCCAACGCATCGGATTCTGTTAATACACACACGAACACATCACCAAAAGTGTTTTTAAGTCCTAGATAGGTCTAATAGGGCAGATATGGCAGTTGGAGGATTACCTGACCAAACGCTCCAACACGACGATGCTAGCTATACAAAAGTAGCAAAAAATTCAGATGTCCTGAGAAGCGCTCCAACGCATCGGATTCTGTTAATACACACACGAACACATCACCAAAAGTGTTTTTAAGTCCTAGATAGGACTAATAGGGCAGATATGGCAGTTGGAGGATTACCTGACCAAACGCTCCAACACGACGATGCTAGCTATACAAAAGTAGCAAAAAATTCAGATGTCCTGAAATGCGCTCCCACGCATCGGATTCTGTTAATACATACACGAACACATCACCAAAAGTGTTTTTAAGTCCTAGATAGGTCTAATAGGGCAGATATGGCAGTTGGAGGATTACCTGACAATTACCTGACCAAACGCTCCAACACGACGATGCTAGCTATACAAAAGTAGCAAAAAATTCAGATGTCCTGAAATGCGCTCTCACGCATCGGATTCTGTTAATACACACACGAACACATCACCAAAAGTGTTTTTAAGTCCTAGATAGGTCTAATAGGGCAGATATGGCAGTTGGAGGATTACCTGACCAAACGCTCCAACACGACGATGCTAGCTATACAAAAGTAGCAAAAAATTCAGATGTCCTGAAATGCGCTCCCACGCATCGGATTCTGTTAATACACACACGAACACATCACCAAAAGTGTTTTTAAGTCCTAGATAGGTCTAATAGGGCAGATATGGCAGTTGGAGGATTACCTGACCAAACGCCCCAACACGACGACGCTAGCTATACAAAAGTAGCAAAAAATTCAGATGTCCTGAAATGCGCTCCAACGCATCGGATTCTGTTAATACACACACGAACACGTCACCAAAAGTGTTTTTAAGTCCTAGATAGGTCTAATAGGGCAGATATGGCAGTTGGAGGATTACCTGACCAAACGCTCCAACACGACGATGCTAGCTATACAAAAGTAGCAAAAAATTCAGATGTCCTGAAATGCGCTCCCACGCATCGGATTCTGTTAATACACACACGAACACATCACCAAAAGTGTTTTTAAGTCCTAGATAGGTCTAATAGGGCAGATATGGCAGTTGGAGGATTACCTGACAATTACCTGACCAAACGCTCCAACACGACGATGCTAGCTATACAAAAGTAGCAAAAAATTCAGATGTCCTGAAATGCGCTCCCACGCATCGGATTCTGTTAATACACACACGAACACATCACCAAAAGTGTTTTTAAGTCCTAGATAGGTCTAATAGGGCAGATATGGCAGTTGGAGGATTACCTGACCAAACGCCCCAACACGACGACGCTAGCTATACAAAAGTAGCAAAAAATTCAGATGTCCTGAAATGCGCTCCAACGCATCGGATTCTGTTAATACACACACGAACACGTCACCAAAAGTGTTTTTAAGTCCTAGATAGGTCTAATAGGGCAGATATGGCAGTTGGAGGATTACCTGACCAAACGCTCCAACACGACGATGCTAGCTATACAAAAGTAGCAAAAAATTCAGATGTCCTGAAATGCGCTCCCACGCATCGGATTCTGTTAATACACACACGAACAGATCACCAAAAGTGTTTTTAAGTCCTAGATAGGTCTAATAGGGCAGATATGGCAGTTGGAGGATTACCTGACCAACGAACACATCATGCTAGCTATACAAAAGTAGCAAAAAATGCAGATGTCCTGAAATGCGCTCCCACGCATCGGATTCTGTTAATACACACACGAACACATCACCAAAAGTGTTTTTAAGTCCTAGATAGGTCTAATAGGGCAGATATGGCAGTTGGAGGATTACCTGACCAAACGCTCCAACACGACGATGCTAGCTATACAAAAGTAGCAAAAAATTCAGATGTCCTGAGAAGCGCTCCAACGCATCGGATTCTGTTAATACAAAAGTAGCAAAAATGCAGATAGGTCTAATAGGGCAGATATGGCAGTTGGAGGATTACCTGACCAAACGCTCCAACACGACGATGCTAGCTATACAAAAGTAGCAAAAAATTCAGATGTCCTGAAATGCGCTCCAACGCATCGGATTCTGTTAATACACACACGAACACATCACCAAAAGTGTTTTTAAGTCCTAGATAGGTCTAATAGGGCAGATATGGCAGTTGGAGGATTACCTGACCAAACGCTCCAACACGACGATGCTAGCTATACAAAAGTAGCAAAAAATTCAGATGTCCTGAAATGCGCTCTCACGCATCGGATTCTGTTAATATACACACGAACACATCACCAAAAGTGTTTTTAAGTCCTAGATAGGTCTAATAGGGCAGATATGGCAGTTGGAGGATTACCTGACCAAACGCTCCAACACGACGATGCTAGCTATACAAAAGTAGCAAAAAATTCAGATGTCCTAAAATGCGCTCCCACGCATCGGATTCTGTTAATACACACACGAACACATCACCAAAAGTGTTTTTAAGTCCTAGATAGGTCTAATAGGGCAGATATGGCAGTTGGAGGATTACCTGACCAAACGCTCCAACACGACGATGCTAGCTATACAAAAGTAGCAAAAAATTCAGATGTCCTGAAATGCGCTCCCACGCATCGGATTCTGTTAATACACACACGAACACATCACCAAAAGTGTTTTTAAGTCCTAGATAGGTCTAACAGGGCAGATATGGCAGTTGGAGGATTACCTGACAAAACGCTCCAACACGACGATGCTAGCTATACAAAAGTAGCAAAAAATTCAGATGTCCTGAAATGCGCTCCCACGCATCGGATTCTGTTAATACACACACGAACACATCACCAAAAGTGTTTTTAAGTCCTAGGTAGGTCTAATAGGGCAGATATGGCAGTTGGAGGATTACCTGACCAAACGCTCCAACACGACGATGCTAGCTATACAAAAGTAGCAAAAAATTCAGATGTCCTGAAATGCGCTCCCACGCATCGGATTCTGTTAATACACACACGAACACATCACCAAAAGGGGTTTTAAGTCCTAGGTAGGTCTAATAGGGCAGATATGGCAGTTGGAGGATTACCTGACCAAACGCTCCAACACGACGATGCTAGCTATACAAAAGTAGCAAAAAATTCAGATGTCCTGAAATGCGCTCCCACGCATCGGATTCTGTTAATACACACACGAACACATCACCAAAAGTGTTTTTAAGTCCTAGATAGGTCTAATAGGGCAGATATGGCAGTTGGAGGATTACCTGACCAAACGCTCCAACACGACGATGCTAGCTATACAAAAGTAGCAAAAAATTCAGATGTCCTGAAATGCGCTCCCACGCATCGGATTCTGTTAATACACACACGAACACATCACCAAAAGTGTTTTTAAGTCCTAGATAGGTCTAATAGGGCAGATATGGCAGTTGGAGGATTACCTGACAATTACCTGACCAAACGCTCCAACACGACGATGCTAGCTATACAAAAGTAGCAAAAAATTCAGATGTCCTGAAATGCGCTCCAACGCATCGGATTCTGTTAATACACACACGAACACATCACCAAAAGTGTTTTTAAGTCCTAGATAGGTCTAACAGGGCAGATATGGCAGTTGGAGGATTACCTGACCAAACGCTCCAACACGACGATGCTAGCTATACAAAAGTAGCAAAAAATTCAGATGTCCTGAAATGCGCTCCCACGCATCGGATTCTGTTAATACACACACGAACACATCACCAAAAGTGTTTTTAAGTCCTAGATAGGTCTAATAGGGCAGATATGGCAGTTGGAGGATTACCTGACCAAACGCTCCAACACGACGATGCTAGCTATACAAAAGTAGCAAAAAATTCAGATGTCCTGAAATGCGCTCCCACGCATCGGATTCTGTTAATACACACACGAACACATCACCAAAAGTGTTTTTAAGTCCTAGATAGGTCTAATAGGGCAGATATGGCAGTTGGAGGATTACCTGACCAAACGCTCCAACACGACGATGCTAGCTATACAAAAGTAGCAAAAAATTCAGATGTCCTGAAATGCGCTCCCACGCATCGGATTCTGTTAATACACACACGAACACTTCACCAAAAGTGTTTTTAAGTCCTAGATAGGTCTAATAGGGCAGATATGGCAGTTGGAGGATTACCTGACAATTACCTGACCAAACGCTCCAACACGACGATGCTAGCTATACAAAAGTAGCAAAAAATTCAGATGTCCTGAAATGCGCTCCAACGCATCGGATTCTGTTAATACACACACGAACACATCACCAAAAGTGTTTTTAAGTCCTAGATAGGTCTAATAGGGCAGATATGGCAGTTGGAGGATTACCTGACAAAACGCTCCAACACGACGATGCTAGCTATACAAAAGTAGCAAAAAATTCAGATGTCCTGAAATGCGCTCCCACGCATCGGATTCTGTTAATACACACACGAACACATCACCAAAAGTGTTTTTAAGTCCTAGATAGGTCTAATAGGGCAGATATGGCAGTTGGAGGATTACCTGACCAAACGCTCCAACACGACGATGCTAGCTATACAAAAGTAGCAAAAAATTCAGATGTCCTGAAATGCGCTCCAACGCATCGGATTCTGTTAATACACACACGAACACATCATGCTAGCTATACAAAAGTAGCAAAAAATGCAGATGTCCTGAAATGCGCTCCCACGCATCGGATTCTGTTAATACACACACGAACACATCACCAAAAGTGTTTTTAAGTCCTAGATAGGTCTAATAGGGCAGATATGGCAGTTGGAGGATTACCTGACCAAACGCTCCAACACGACGATGCTAGCTATACAAAAGTAGCAAAAAATTCAGATGTCCTGAAATGCGCTCCAACGCATCGGATTCTGTTAATACACACACGAACACATCACCAAAAGTGTTTTTAAGTCCTAGATAGGTCTAATAGGGCAGATATGGCAGTTGGAGGATTACCTGACAATTACCTGACCAAACGCCCCAACACGACGATGCTAGCTATACAAAAGTAGCAAAAAATTCAGATGTCCTCAAATGCGCTCCAACGCATCGGATTCTGTTAATACACACACGAACACATCACCAAAAGTGTTTTTAAGTCCTAGATAGGTCTAATAGGGCAGATATGGCAGTTGGAGGATTACCTGACCAAACGCTCCAACACGACGATGCTAGCTATACAAAAGTAGCAAAAAATTCAGATGTCCTGAGAAGCGCTCCAACGCATCGGATTCTGTTAATACACACACGAACACATCACCAAAAGTGTTTTTAAGTCCTAGATAGGACTAATAGGGCAGATATGGCAGTTGGAGGATTACCTGACCAAACGCTCCAACACGACGATGCTAGCTATACAAAAGTAGCAAAAAATTCAGATGTCCTGAAATGCGCTCCCACGCATCGGATTCTGTTAATACATACACGAACACATCACCAAAAGTGTTTTTAAGTCCTAGATAGGTCTAATAGGGCAGATATGGCAGTTGGAGGATTACCTGACAATTACCTGACCAAACGCTCCAACACGACGATGCTAGCTATACAAAAGTAGCAAAAAATTCAGATGTCCTGAAATGCGCTCCCACGCATCGGATTCTGTTAATACACACACGAACACATCACCAAAAGTGTTTTTAAGTCCTAGATAGGTCTAATAGGGCAGATATGGCAGTTGGAGGATTACCTGACCAAACGCTCCAACACGACGATGCTAGCTATACAAAAGTAGCAAAAAATTCAGATGTCCTGAAATGCGCTCCCACGCATCGGATTCTGTTAATACATACACGAACACATCACCAAAAGTGTTTTTAAGTCCTAGATAGGTCTAATAGGGCAGATATGGCAGTTGGAGGATTACCTGACAATTACCTGACCAAACGCTCCAACACGACGATGCTAGCTATACAAAAGTAGCAAAAAATTCAGATGTCCTGAAATGCGCTCCCACGCATCGGATTCTGTTAATACACACACGAACACATCACCAAAAGTGTTTTTAAGTCCTAGATAGGTCTAATAGGGCAGATATGGCAGTTGGAGGATTACCTGACCAAACGCCCCAACACGACGACGCTAGCTATACAAAAGTAGCAAAAAATTCAGATGTCCTGAAATGCGCTCCAACGCATCGGATTCTGTTAATACACACACGAACACGTCACCAAAAGTGTTTTTAAGTCCTAGATAGGTCTAATAGGGCAGATATGGCAGTTGGAGGATTACCTGACCAAACGCTCCAACACGACGATGCTAGCTATACAAAAGTAGCAAAAAATTCAGATGTCCTGAAATGCGCTCCCACGCATCGGATTCTGTTAATACACACACGAACAGATCACCAAAAGTGTTTTTAAGTCCTAGATAGGTCTAATAGGGCAGATATGGCAGTTGGAGGATTACCTGACCAACGAACACATCATGCTAGCTATACAAAAGTAGCAAAAAATGCAGATGTCCTGAAATGCGCTCCCACGCATCGGATTCTGTTAATACACACACGAACACATCACCAAAAGTGTTTTTAAGTCCTAGATAGGTCTAATAGGGCAGATATGGCAGTTGGAGGATTACCTGACCAAACGCTCCAACACGACGATGCTAGCTATACAAAAGTAGCAAAAAATTCAGATGTCCTCAAATGCGCTCCAACGCATCGGATTCTGTTAATACACACACGAACACATCACCAAAAGTGTTTTTAAGTCCTAGATAGGTCTAATAGGGCAGATATGGCAGTTGGAGGATTACCTGACCAAACGCTCCAACACGACGATGCTAGCTATACAAAAGTAGCAAAAAATTCAGATGTCCTGAAATGCGCTCCCACGCATCGGATTCTGTTAATACACACACGAACAGATCACCAAAAGTGTTTTTAAGTCCTAGATAGGTCTAATAGGGCAGATATGGCAGTTGGAGGATTACCTGACCAAACGCTCCAACACGACGATGCTAGCTATACAAAAGTAGCAAAAAATTCAGATGTCCTGAGAAGCGCTCCAACGCATCGGATTCTGTTAATACAAAAGTAGCAAAAATGCAGATAGGTCTAATAGGGCAGATATGGCAGTTGGAGGATTACCTGACCAAACGCTCCAACACGACGATGCTAGCTATACAAAAGTAGCAAAAAATTCAGATGTCCTGAAATGCGCTCCAACGCATCGGATTCTGTTAATACACACACGAACACATCACCAAAAGTGTTTTTAAGTCCTAGATAGGTCTAATAGGGCAGATATGGCAGTTGGAGGATTACCTGACAATTACCTGACCAAACGCCCCAACACGACGATGCTAGCTATACAAAAGTAGCAAAAAATTCAGATGTCCTCAAATGCGCTCCAACGCATCGGATTCTGTTAATACACACACGAACACATCACCAAAAGTGTTTTTAAGTCCTAGATAGGTCTAATAGGGCAGATATGGCAGTTGGAGGATTACCTGACCAAACGCTCCAACACGACGATGCTAGCTATACAAAAGTAGCAAAAAATTCAGATGTCCTGAGAAGCGCTCCAACGCATCGGATTCTGTTAATACACACACGAACACATCACCAAAAGTGTTTTTAAGTCCTAGATAGGACTAATAGGGCAGATATGGCAGTTGGAGGATTACCTGACCAAACGCTCCAACACGACGATGCTAGCTATACAAAAGTAGCAAAAAATTCAGATGTCCTGAAATGCGCTCCCACGCATCGGATTCTGTTAATACATACACGAACACATCACCAAAAGTGTTTTTAAGTCCTAGATAGGTCTAATAGGGCAGATATGGCAGTTGGAGGATTACCTGACAATTACCTGACCAAACGCTCCAACACGACGATGCTAGCTATACAAAAGTAGCAAAAAATTCAGATGTCCTGAAATGCGCTCCCACGCATCGGATTCTGTTAATACACACACGAACACATCACCAAAAGTGTTTTTAAGTCCTAGATAGGTCTAATAGGGCAGATATGGCAGTTGGAGGATTACCTGACCAAACGCTCCAACACGACGATGCTAGCTATACAAAAGTAGCAAAAAATTCAGATGTCCTGAAATGCGCTCCCACGCATCGGATTCTGTTAATACATACACGAACACATCACCAAAAGTGTTCTTAAGTCCTAGATAGGTCTAATAGGGCAGATATGGCAGTTGGAGGATTACCTGACAATTACCTGACCAAACGCTCCAACACGACGATGCTAGCTATACAAAAGTAGCAAAAAATTCAGATGTCCTGAAATGCGCTCCCACGCATCGGATTCTGTTAATACACACACGAACACATCACCAAAAGTGTTTTTAAGTCCTAGATAGGTCTAATAGGGCAGATATGGCAGTTGGAGGATTACCTGACCAAACGCCCCAACACGACGACGCTAGCTATACAAAAGTAGCAAAAAATTCAGATGTCCTGAAATGCGCTCCAACGCATCGGATTCTGTTAATACACACACGAACACGTCACCAAAAGTGTTTTTAAGTCCTAGATAGGTCTAATAGGGCAGATATGGCAGTTGGAGGATTACCTGACCAAACGCTCCAACACGACGATGCTAGCTATACAAAAGTAGCAAAAAATTCAGATGTCCTGAAATGCGCTCCCACGCATCGGATTCTGTTAATACACACACGAACAGATCACCAAAAGTGTTTTTAAGTCCTAGATAGGTCTAATAGGGCAGATATGGCAGTTGGAGGATTACCTGACCAACGAACACATCATGCTAGCTATACAAAAGTAGCAAAAAATGCAGATGTCCTGAAATGCGCTCCCACGCATCGGATTCTGTTAATACACACACGAACACATCACCAAAAGTGTTTTTAAGTCCTAGATAGGTCTAATAGGGCAGATATGGCAGTTGGAGGATTACCTGACCAAACGCTCCAACACGACGATGCTAGCTATACAAAAGTAGCAAAAAATTCAGATGTCCTGAAATGCGCTCCCACGCATCGGATTCTGTTAATACACACACGAACAGATCACCAAAAGTGTTTTTAAGTCCTAGATAGGTCTAATAGGGCAGATATGGCAGTTGGAGGATTACCTGACCAACGAACACATCATGCTAGCTATACAAAAGTAGCAAAAAATGCAGATGTCCTGAAATGCGCTCCCACGCATCGGATTCTGTTAATACACACACGAACACATCACCAAAAGTGTTTTTAAGTCCTAGATAGGTCTAATAGGGCAGATATGGCAGTTGGAGGATTACCTGACCAAACGCTCCAACACGACGATGCTAGCTATACAAAAGTAGCAAAAAATTCAGATGTCCTCAAATGCGCTCCAACGCATCGGATTCTGTTAATACACACACGAACACATCACCAAAAGTGTTTTTAAGTCCTAGATAGGTCTAATAGGGCAGATATGGCAGTTGGAGGATTACCTGACCAAACGCTCCAACACGACGATGCTAGCTATACAAAAGTAGCAAAAAATTCAGATGTCCTGAAATGCGCTCCCACGCATCGGATTCTGTTAATACACACACGAACAGATCACCAAAAGTGTTTTTAAGTCCTAGATAGGTCTAATAGGGCAGATATGGCAGTTGGAGGATTACCTGACCAACGAACACATCATGCTAGCTATACAAAAGTAGCAAAAAATGCAGATGTCCTGAAATGCGCTCCCACGCATCGGATTCTGTTAATACACACACGAACACATCACCAAAAGTGTTTTTAAGTCCTAGATAGGTCTAATAGGGCAGATATGGCAGTTGGAGGATTACCTGACCAAACGCTCCAACACGACGATGCTAGCTATACAAAAGTAGCAAAAAATTCAGATGTCCTCAAATGCGCTCCAACGCATCGGATTCTGTTAATACACACACGAACACATCACCAAAAGTGTTTTTAAGTCCTAGATAGGTCTAATAGGGCAGATATGGCAGTTGGAGGATTACCTGACCAAACGCTCCAACACGACGATGCTAGCTATACAAAAGTAGCAAAAAATTCAGATGCCCTGAAATGCGCTCCCACGCATCGGATTCTGTTAATACACACACGAACAGATCACCAAAAGTATTTTTAAGTCCTAGATAGGTCTAATAGGGCAGATATGGCAGTTGGAGGATTACCTGACCAACGAACACATCATGCTAGCTATACAAAAGTAGCAAAAAATGCAGATGTCCTGAAATGCGCTCCCACGCATCGGATTCTGTTAATACACACACGAACACATCACCAAAAGTGTTTTTAAGTCCTAGATAGGTCTAATAGGGCAGATATGGCAGTTGGAGGATTACCTGACCAAACGCTCCAACACGACGATGCTAGCTATACAAAAGTAGCAAAAAATTCAGATGTCCTCAAATGCGCTCCAACGCATCGGATTCTGTTAATACACACACGAACACATCACCAAAAGTGTTTTTAAGTCCTAGATAGGTCTAATAGGGCAGATATGGCAGTTGGAGGATTACCTGACCAAACGCTCCAACACGACGATGCTAGCTATACAAAAGTAGCAAAAAATTCAGATGCCCTGAAATGCGCTCCCACGCATCGGATTCTGTTAATACACACACGAACAGATCACCAAAAGTGTTTTTAAGTCCTAGATAGGTCTAATAGGGCAGATATGGCAGTTGGAGGATTACCTGACCAACGAACACATCATGCTAGCTATACAAAAGTAGCAAAAAATGCAGATGTCCTGAAATGCGCTCCCACGCATCGGATTCTGTTAATACACACACGAACACATCACCAAAAGTGTTTTTAAGTCCTAGATAGGTCTAATAGGGCAGATATGGCAGTTGGAGGATTACCTGACCAAACGCTCCAACACGACGATGCTAGGTATACAAAAGTAGCAAAAAATTCAGATGTCCTCAAATGCGCTCCAACGCATCGGATTCTGTTAATACACACACGAACACATCACCAAAAGTGTTTTTAAGTCCTAGATAGGTCTAATAGGGCAGATATGGCAGTTGGAGGATTACCTGACCAAACGCTCCAACACGACGATGCTAGCTATACAAAAGTAGCAAAAAATTCAGATGTCCTGAGAAGCGCTCCAACGCATCGGATTCTGTTAATACACACACGAACACATCACCAAAAGTGTTTTTAAGTCCTAGATAGGACTAATAGGGCAGATATGGCAGTTGGAGGATTACCTGGCCAAACGCTCCAACACGACGATGCTAGCTATACAAAACTAGCAAAAAATTCAGATGTCCTGAAATGCGCTCCAACGCATCGGATTCTGTTAATACACACACGAACACATCATGCTAGCTATACAAAAGTAGCAAAAAATGCAGATGTCCTGAAATGCGCTCCCACGCATCGGATTCTGTTAATACACACACGAACACATCACCAAAAGTGTTTTTAAGTCCTAGATAGGTCTAATAGGGCAGATATGGCAGTTGGAGGATTACCTGACCAAACGCTCCAACACGACGATGCTAGCTATACAAAAGTAGCAAAAAATTCAGATGTCCTGAAATGCGCTCCCACGCATCGGATTCTGTTAATACACACACGAACACATCACCAAAAGTGTTTTTAAGTCCTAGATAGGTCTAATAGGGCAGATATGGCAGTTGGAGGATTACCTGACCAAACGCCCCAACACGACGACGCTAGCTATACAAAAGTAGCAAAAAATTCAGATGTCCTGAAATGCGCTCCAACGCATCGGATTCTGTTAATACACACACGAACACGTCACCAAAAGTGTTTTTAAGTCCTAGATAGGTCTAATAGGGCAGATATGGCAGTTGGAGGATTACCTGACCAAACGCTCCAACACGACGATGCTAGCTATACAAAAGTAGCAAAAAATTCAGATGTCCTGAAATGCGCTCCAACGCATCGGATTCTGTTAATACACACACGAACACATCACCAAAAGTGTTTTTAAGTCCTAGATAGGTCTAATAGGGCAGATATGGCAGTTGGAGGATTACCTGACCAAACGCCCCAACACGACGACGCTAGCTATACAAAAGTAGCAAAAAATTCAGATGTCCTGAAATGCGCTCCAACGCATCGGATTCTGTTAATACACACACGAACACGTCACCAAAAGTGTTTTTAAGTCCTAGATAGGTCTAATAGGGCAGATATGGCAGTTGGAGGATTACCTGACCAAACGCTCCAACACGACGATGCTAGCTATACAAAAGTAGCAAAAAATTCAGATGTCCTGAAATGCGCTCCCACGCATCGGATTCTGTTAATACACACACGAACAGATCACCAAAAGTGTTTTTAAGTCCTAGATAGGTCTAATAGGGCAGATATGGCAGTTGGAGGATTACCTGACCAAACGCTCCAACACGACGATGCTAGCTATACAAAAGTAGCAAAAAATTCAGATGTCCTGAAATGCGCTCCAACGCATCGGATTCTGTTAATACACACACGAACACGTCACCAAAAGTGTTTTTAAGTCCTAGATAGGTCTAATAGGGCAGATATGGCAGTTGGAGGATTACCTGACCAAACGCTCCAACACGACGATGCTAGCTATACAAAAGTAGCAAAAAATTCAGATGTCCTGAAATGCGCTCCCACGCATCGGATTCTGTTAATACACACACGAACAGATCACCAAAAGTGTTTTTAAGTCCTAGATAGGTCTAATAGGGCAGATATGGCAGTTGGAGGATTACCTGACCAACGAACACATCATGCTAGCTATACAAAAGTAGCAAAAAATGCAGATGTCCTGAAATGCGCTCCCACGCATCGGATTCTGTTAATACACACACGAACACATCACCAAAAGTGTTTTTAAGTCCTAGATAGGTCTAATAGGGCAGATATGGCAGTTGGAGGATTACCTGACCAAACGCTCCAACACGACGATGCTAGCTATACAAAAGTAGCAAAAAATTCAGATGTCCTGAGAAGCGCTCCAACGCATCGGATTCTGTTAATACACACACGAACACATCACCAAAAGTGTTTTTAAGTCCTAGATAGGACTAATAGGGCAGATATGGCAGTTGGAGGATTACCTGACCAAACGCTCCAACACGACGATGCTAGCTATACAAAAGTAGCAAAAAATTCAGATGTCCTGAAATGCGCTCCAACGCATCGGATTCTGTTAATACACACACGAACACATCATGCTAGCTATACAAAAGTAGCAAAAAATGCAGATGTCCTGAAATGCGCTCCCACGCATCGGATTCTGTTAATACACACACGAACACATCACCAAAAGTGTTTTTAAGTCCTAGATAGGTCTAATAGGGCAGATATGGCAGTTGGAGGATTACCTGACCAAACGCTCCAACACGACGATGCTAGCTATACAAAAGTAGCAAAAAATTCAGATGTCCTGAAATGCGCTCCCACGCATCGGATTCTGTTAATACATACACGAACACATCACCAAAAGTGTTTTTAAGTCCTAGATAGGTCTAATAGGGCAGATATGGCAGTTGGAGGATTACCTGACAATTACCTGACCAAACGCTCCAACACGACGATGCTAGCTATACAAAAGTAGCAAAAAATTCAGATGTCCTGAAATGCGCTCCCACGCATCGGATTCTGTTAATACACACACGAACACATCACCAAAAGTGTTTTTAAGTCCTAGATAGGTCTAATAGGGCAGATATGGCAGTTGGAGGATTACCTGACCAAACGCCCCAACACGACGACGCTAGCTATACAAAAGTAGCAAAAAATTCAGATGTCCTGAAATGCGCTCCCACGCATCGGATTCTGTTAATACACACACGAACACTTCACCAAAAGTGTTTTTAAGTCCTAGATAGGTCTAATAGGGCAGATATGGCAGTTGGAGGATTACCTGACAATTACCTGACCAAACGCTCCAACACGACGATGCTAGCTATACAAAAGTAGCAAAAAATTCAGATGTCCTGAAATGCGCTCCAACGCATCGGATTCTGTTAATACACACACGAACACATCACCAAAAGTGTTTTTAAGTCCTAGATAGGTCTAATAGGGCAGATATGGCAGTTGGAGGATTACCTGACAAAACGCTCCAACACGACGATGCTAGCTATACAAAAGTAGCAAAAAATTCAGATGTCCTGAAATGCGCTCCCACGCATCGGATTCTGTTAATACACACACGAACACATCACCAAAAGTGTTTTTAAGTCCTAGATAGGTCTAATAGGGCAGATATGGCAGTTGGAGGATTACCTGACAAAACGCTCCAACACGACGATGCTAGCTATACAAAAGTAGCAAAAAATTCAGATGTCCTGAAATGCGCTCCAACGCATCGGATTCTGTTAATACACACACGAACACATCACCAAAAGTGTTTTTAAGTCCTAGATAGGTCTAATAGGGCAGATATGGCAGTTGGAGGATTACCTGACAAAACGCTCCAACACGACGATGCTAGCTATACAAAAGTAGCAAAAAATTCAGATGTCCTGAAATGCGCTCCCACGCATCGGATTCTGTTAATACACACACGAACAGACAACCAAAAGTGTTTTTAAGTCCTAGATAGGTCTAATAGGGCAGATATGGCAGTTGGAGGATTACCTGACCAAACGCTCCAACACGACGATGCTAGCTATACAAAAGTAGCAAAAAATTCAGATGTCCTGAAATGCGCTCCCACGCATCGGATTCTGTTAATACACACACGAACACTTCACCAAAAGTGTTTTTAAGTCCTAGATAGGTCTAATAGGGCAGATATGGCAGTTGGAGGATTACCTGACAATTACCTGACCAAACGCTCCAACACGACGATGCTAGCTATACAAAAGTAGCAAAAAATTCAGATGTCCTGAAATGCGCTCCAACGCATCGGATTCTGTTAATACACACACGAACACATCACCAAAAGTGTTTTTAAGTCCTAGATAGGTCTAATAGGGCAGATATGGCAGTTGGAGGATTACCTGACAAAACGCTCCAACACGACGATGCTAGCTATACAAAAGTAGCAAAAAATTCAGATGTCCTGAAATGCGCTCCCACGCATCGGATTCTGTTAATACACACACGAACACATCACCAAAAGTGTTTTTAAGTCCTAGATAGGTCTAATAGGGCAGATATGGCAGTTGGAGGATTACCTGACCAAACGCTCCAACACGACGATGCTAGCTATACAAAAGTAGCAAAAAATTCAGATGTCCTGAAATGCGCTCCAACGCATCGGATTCTGTTAATACATACACGAACACATCATGCTAGCTATACAAAAGTAGCAAAAAATGCAGATGTCCTGAAATGCGCTCCCACGCATCGGATTCTGTTAATACACACACGAACACATCACCAAAAGTGTTTTTAAGTCCTAGATAGGTCTAATAGGGCAGATATGGCAGTTGGAGGATTACCTGACCAAACGCTCCAACACGACGATGCTAGCTATACAAAAGTAGCAAAAAATTCAGATGTCCTGAAATGCGCTCCCACGCATCGGATTCTGTTAATACACACACGAACACATCACCAAAAGTGTTTTTAAGTCCTAGATAGGTCTAATAGGGCAGATATGGCAGTTGGAGGATTACCTGACCAAACGCTCCAACACGACGATGCTAGCTATACAAAAGTAGCAAAAAATTCAGATGTCCTGAAATGCGCTCCCACGCATCGGATTCTGTTAATACACACACGAACACATCACCAAAAGTGTTTTTAAGTCCTAGATAGGTCTAATAGGGCAGATATGGCACTTGGAGGATTACCTGACCAAACGCCCCAACACGACGACGCTAGCTATACAAAAGTAGCAAAAAATTCAGATGTCCTGAAATGCGCTCCCACGCATCGGATTCTGTTAATACACACACGAACACTTCACCAAAAGTGTTTTTAAGTCCTAGATAGGTCTAATAGGGCAGATATGGCAGTTGGAGGATTACCTGACAATTACCTGACCAAACGCTCCAACACGACGATGCTAGCTATACAAAAGTAGCAAAAAATTCAGATGTCCTGAAATGCGCTCCCACGCATCGGATTCTGTTAATACACACACGAACACATCACCAAAAGTGTTTTTAAGTCCTAGATAGGTCTAATAGGGCAGATATGGCACTTGGAGGATTACCTGACCAAACGCCCCAACACGACGACGCTAGCTATACAAAAGTAGCAAAAAATTCAGATGTCCTGAAATGCGCTCCCACGCATCGGATTCTGTTAATACACACACGAACACTTCACCAAAAGTGTTTTTAAGTCCTAGATAGGTCTAATAGGGCAGATATGGCAGTTGGAGGATTACCTGACAATTACCTGACCAAACGCTCCAACACGACGATGCTAGCTATACAAAAGTAGCAAAAAATTCAGATGTCCTGAAATGCGCTCCCACGCATCGGATTCTGTTAATACACACACGAACACATCACCAAAAGTGTTTTTAAGTCCTAGATAGGTCTAATAGGGCAGATATGGCACTTGGAGGATTACCTGACCAAACGCCCCAACACGACGACGCTAGCTATACAAAAGTAGCAAAAAATTCAGATGTCCTGAAATGCGCTCCAACGCATCGGATTCTGTTAATACACACACGAACACATCACCAAAAGTGTTTTTAAGTCCTAGATAGGTCTAATAGGGCAGATATGGCAGTTGGAGGATTACCTGACAATTACCTGACCAAACGCTCCAACACGACGATGCTAGCTATACAAAAGTAGCAAAAAATTCAGATGTCCTGAAATGCGCTCCCACGCATCGGATTCTGTTAATACACACACGAACACATCACCAAAAGTGTTTTTAAGTCCTAGATAGGTCTAATAGGGCAGATATGGCAGTTGGAGGATTACCTGACCAAACGCTCCAACACGACGATGCTAGCTATACAAAAGTAGCAAAAAATTCAGATGTCCTGAAATGCGCTCCCACGCATCGGATTCTGTTAATACACACACGAACAGATCACCAAAAGTGTTTTTAAGTCCTAGATAGGTCTAATAGGGCAGATATGGCAGTTGGAGGATTACCTGACCAAACGCTCCAACACGACGATGCTAGCTATACAAAAGTAGCAAAAAATTCAGATGTCCTGAAATGCGCTCCCACGCATCGGATTCTGTTAATACACACACGAACACTTCACCAAAAGTGTTTTTAAGTCCTAGATAGGTCTAATAGGGCAGATATGGCAGTTGGAGGATTACCTGACAATTACCTGACCAAACGCTCCAACACGACGATGCTAGCTATACAAAAGTAGCAAAAAATTCAGATGTCCTGAAATGCGCTCCAACGCATCGGATTCTGTTAATACACACACGAACACATCACCAAAAGTGTTTTTAAGTCCTAGATAGGTCTAATAGGGCAGATATGGCAGTTGGAGGATTACCTGACAATTACCTGACCAAACTCCCCAACACGACGATGCTAGCTATACAAAAGTAGCAAAAAATTCAGATGTCCTGAAATGCGCTCCCACGCATCGGATTCTGTTAATACACACACGAACACATCACCAAAAGTGTTTTTAAGTCCTAGATAGGTCTAATAGGGCAGATATGGCAGTTGGAGGATTACCTGACAAAACGCTCCAACACGACGATGCTAGCTATACAAAAGTAGCAAAAAATTCAGATGTCCTGAGAAGCGCTCCAACGCATCGGATTCTGTTAATACACACACGAACACATCACCAAAAGTGTTTTTAAGTCCTAGATAGGACTAATAGGGCAGATATGGCAGTTGGAGGATTACCTGACCAAACGCTCCAACACGACGATGCTAGCTATACAAAAGTAGCAAAAAATTCAGATGTCCTGAAATGCGCTCCAACGCATCGGATTCTGTTAATACACACACGAACACATCATGCTAGCTATACAAAAGTAGCAAAAAATGCAGATGTCCTGAAATGCGCTCCCACGCATCGGATTCTGTTAATACACACACGAACACATCACCAAAAGTGTTTTTAAGTCCTAGATAGGTCTAATAGGGCAGATATGGCAGTTGGAGGATTACCTGACCAAACGCTCCAACACGACGATGCTAGCTATACAAAAGTAGCAAAAAATTCAGATGTCCTGAAATGCGCTCCCACGCATCGGATTCTGTTAATACACACACGAACACTTCAAAAAAAGTGTTTTTAAGTCCTAGATAGGTCTAATAGGGCAGATATGGCAGTTGGAGGATTACCTGACCAAACGCTCCAACACGACGATGCTAGCTATACAAAAGTAGCAAAAAATTCAGATGTCCTGAAATGCGCTCCAACGCATCGGATTCTGTTAATACACACACGAACACATCATGCTAGCTATACAAAAGTAGCAAAAAATGCAGATGTCCTGAAATGCGCTCCCACGCATCGGATTCTGTTAATACACACACGAACACATCACCAAAAGTGTTTTTAAGTCCTAGATAGGTCTAATAGGGCAGATATGGCAGTTGGAGGATTACCTGACCAAACGCTCCAACACGACGATGCTAGCTATACAAAAGTAGCAAAAAATTCAGATGTCCTGAAATGCGCTCCCACGCATCGGATTCTGTTAATACACACACGAACACATCACCAAAAGTGTTTTTAAGTCCTAGATAGGTCTAATAGGGCAGATATGGCAGTTGGAGGATTACCTGACCAAACGCTCCAACACGACGATGCTAGCTATACAAAAGTAGCAAAAAATTCAGATGTCCTGAAATGCGCTCCCACGCATCGGATTCTGTTAATACACACACGAACACATCACCAAAAGTGTTTTTAAGTCCTAGATAGGTCTAATAGGGCAGATATGGCAGTTGGAGGATTACCTGACAATTACCTGACCAAACGCTCCAACACGACGATGCTAGCTATACAAAAGTAGCAAAAAATTCAGATGTCCTGAAATGCGCTCCAACGCATCGGATTCTGTTAATACACACACGAACACATCACCAAAAGTGTTTTTAAGTCCTAGATAGGTCTAATAGGGCAGATATGGCAGTTGGAGGATTACCTGACAAAACGCTCCAACACGACGATGCTAGCTATACAAAAGTAGCAAAAAATTCAGATGTCCTGAGAAGCGCTCCAACGCATCGGATTCTGTTAATACACACACGAACACATCATGCTAGCTATACAAAAGTGGGGTATAAAGCGCAATTCAACTTACAAAATACCATCCTCACCTGCACGTGGTATACCCTGCTTCAGACTAACGAGGCTCTGGTGACCGAGTAGGGGCGGTATAACTCCCATCATATCTGGACCAAAGAAGTCCAGACTGAAGATAAAAGTCGTAGCCAGGAAGGCGAGTGGCTTCAACATCCGATCCCGCCTCAGGCACAAATGCCGCAGGCATTAAGACCGAGCCCAGTAAGGTCTTAATTATGGTATACTGGAAACATCGATTTGGATTTCGGAAGCTATAAGGGCTGACGTTGGTAGTATTCTGTTACCCGAGTAAGCTGGAGTGAAATCCGGTTGAAACGGCTCTCAGGCTAATGCTACACACGCCCCCGTCCCGTTAAAACCTTGGCAGGACTCAAAGAACGCTCAATGCTGCGTCGCCATTAAGTTGGTGGTGTAGGTCCAGATGTAACATTCCTGGTTAGCACCGATCCGGCTCTGGCACACGACCCCATAAGGGCGCGTGTCAACCCTCGCATGGCCTCCCTGCTTGCATAGACAACCATGGGATCCCGGGTGACTACACATTCGAACATTGATAACGGCTTTGAGTGGGGACCAAACAACATGAACACAACAAGTAACTTAAACAGAAACGGAGGAAGCGAAGGGACGATTGTCGCGGTGCAGAGATCACCAGTAGGGCAAATATCAACGCCCCGAGCAAGCGAGGAGGATAGCGTGGCCCAACAAGTACGCGCAAAGCCCATACCTGAAGCAACTAGCAACCCATCTATCTTCCACAAACTAGGGGAACAGATCAAAGCGCTGGTTGAAATGCTGGAAGACGGAAAGAGACGCTCAATCCACCAGCCAATGCGAGACGCCATCGAGAGCATCAAGGCGCTCTATGAACTGGCAGCTATCGAGTCACACGACGACAAGGCCAAAGAAGTGATACGGAAGAACAACGCTTCCCAAACATCCCCATGGATGAAACCCGCAGTTGCGGAAAAAACCAAGCGAGGCCCGGAGCAGAACGGGAAAAGCCCGAGCCCTAAACGGAGGCAAAATCAGCCAGAAGCGACGGGGAAAAATATCACCCGCAAAGAGCAATCCTCGCGCAAGATCGAAGGAAGAGAGAACGCGGAAGCCCATCCCCAAAAAACAACGAAAAAGCCGAAAGCGAAACCCGCGGATAGCAGCAGAAAGCTGAACTCTGCGAAGGATTCGCAGAGGAAAGAGGATATTCCGAGGAAAACCAAGGAGAAAACAAGACCTGACGCAATAGTTGTAGCAGCGAAGGGCGACTTGTCGTACGCGGATATACTGCGGAAAGTCAAGAACGATCCCAAGCTTGGAAACCTCGGCGAATCGGTGACAAAAATCCGCCGCACACAAAAAGGAGACCTGCTCTTCCAGCTAAAAGGAGCGGGAATAAAGGCCGACCATTTTAAGGGAATAATGGGAGAATCCCTGGGAAAAGACGCAGAGGTCAGAACACTGACCCACTGCGTTACCGTCGAAATCAAGGATATAGACGAGGTAACCACCAAAGCGGATATCTGCGAGGCAATAGTATCCCAGACTCAGCTGACCGAACTGAAGGAAACAGACATAGTAAGTCTGCGCAAAGCCTATGGCGGCACCCAAGTCGCAATGATTGGATTACCCGCAGAAAATGCAAACTCACTGCTGAAGGAGGGAAAGATACGGATAGGCTGGATCAACTGCCGTATCCGGGAACGCACAGCGCTAACCAAGTGCTTTAGATGCCTAGGATTTGGGCACACAGCACGTCAGTGCAAGAGTGAGCAGGACCGCTCCAAAATGTGCAGAAGATGTGGCACAGAGGGCCACATAGCTAAGAACTGCTCTCACGAGCCGAAGTGTTTCTGGTGCAAGAGCACCAACCCCGACAACGCAGGACATGTAGCTGGCAGTGCAAAGTGTCCGGTTTTCAGGAGGGCCCTCACCAATAAAACATGATGAAGGTTATACAAATTAACCTTAATCACTGTGCGGCCGCACAAGACCTTCTGGCACAAATGTCAAGAGAAGAAAAAGCGGATGTTGCCATCATCAGCGAGCCGTATAAATCCCTAGATGGCGGCAGCTGGACAGATGACACATCCAAGAAAGCAGCAATTTGGATCTGTGGAAACCACACCTTCCAAAACATTAGCACAGTAACGGAATATGTTGCGTGCGCCCGGATAAATGGTACCCACTTTTACAGCTGCTATGCTCCCCCAAGTCTACCACACAGAGAATACCTGAGTCTCTTAGATCATATAGTAGCGGACGCACGAGGAAAGCATCCGGTCATCATTGCCGGAGACTTCAACGCGTGGGCTACGGAATGGGGCAGTAGATGCACAAATAAAAGGGGGGTTGCCCTCCTAGAAGCATTCGCATCGTTGGAGATTGGCCTAGTTAACAAAGGTTCAACACAAACCTTCCGCAAAGCAGGCAGAAGTTCCATAGTTGACATAACGTTCGCAAGCAACTCTCTATTGCCCAAAACAAATTGGCGAGTCAGCGAGAAATACACGCACAGTGACCACCAGGCGGTTGTATTCAAGATTGATAGTGTGAAGCCCAGACAGCGACCAAAACGAACGGGGCCCAAGTGGAAGGACACCACTTTCGATGAAGAAGTGTTTGGAGAAACGATAAGCTCTGACTTCCCCGCCAACACCACATCAGCGGAAAGCATGTCGAGTAATCTGATCCAAGCATTATCAACAGCATGCGACGCAGCGATGCCTAGGAGGTCCACTAGCGGAAGGGGAGAACCATGCTACTGGTGGAACGACAGCATAAGGAATCTCAGGACAACCTGCCTTAAAGCCCGTCGTAGATCCCAGCGTTCCAGAGGTAGACCGGAGTTCCAGGAACGATTGGCCGCCTTCAGGCTGGCAAGGCGCAACCTGGAAAAGGCAATTAAGGAGAGCAAAGCAAATTACTTCAAGAATCTTTGCAAGGAAGCAGACCTAGACCCCTGGGGAGGAGCATATAAAGTGGTAATGAAAAAAGTGAAAGGCAGTAGGAAGCCTCAACTAACCTGCCCACTGATGCTCAAAACAATAGTGGAACACCTGTTCCCCAGGAAACCTCCTACAATGTTCGTCCTTACACAAGGAGCTAGTTCGGATCAAATCCCACCAGTCACGGCTGAAGAGCTGCAGATTGCGTGCAGGAAAATTGCCGACAAAAAAGCACCTGGCCCTGACGGCATCCCTAATAAAGCCATCAAGGCGGCCGTCGAGAAGAGGCCCGAACTGTTCACAGCGGCGATGCAAAGGTGCCTCGAAGAAGGTAACTTTCCAAATCGCTGGAAACTCCAAAACCTGGTACTGATACCCAAAGGCAATAAGCCCCCAGGAGAACCGTCAGGGTACCGACCAATCTGCCTGCTTGACACCACGGGAAAGATCCTTGAGAGCATCATATACGGCAGGTTAATCGGTGTGGCGGAGGAGCGAGGAGCCTTGTCCGACCATCAGTTCGGCTTCAGGAAATCGCGCTCCACCATCGACGCCGTCAAAGAGGTGGTAGACACAGCAAGCGAAGCGATAACGGGTTCAAGATGGAGGGGCGGTACAAAAAAATACTGTGCCGTAGTTACGCTGGACATCAAAAACGCGTTTAACTCAGCGAACTGGTCCTGCATCATGAGAGCCTTGAATAGGATGAGCACACCGCAGTACTTAAGGAAGATTATCGTCAGCTACTTCACCAATAGGAAACTTAGATACCAGACTGACGATGGAATGAAATACCACGAAGTCTCGGCAGGCGTTCCACAGGGCTCAGTCCTTGGACCCCTCCTGTGGAACCTAATGTACGACGGAGTACTGAGACTCACGCAACCAGACGGAGTCAAGGTGATCGGTTTTGCCGACGACATCGCGGTCGTGACAGTAGCCAAAAATATCCACGAGGTGGAAGCAGCCACAAACGAAGCGATCGCCAGGATCAAGGATTGGATGGAATCCGCCGACTTAGAACTAGCTGACCACAAGACTGAGGCTGTCTTAATAACCAGTCGAAAGACGGTGGAATACGCTAGCTTCCGGGTTGGTTCCCAGATAATTCGATCGAAGATGGCTCTGAAATACCTAGGGGTAATGCTCGACAACCGGCTTAACTTCAAAACGCACGTCGAGTACTGCAGCAAAAAGGCAGCAAGGATGCAGGCAGCGCTCTCAGGAATGCTGCCCAACATCGGAGGACCTGGATACGAGAGAAGGATCCTGCTTTCCACAGTGGTAAGCTCAATCCTCCTATATGCTGCACCAGTATGGGCGGGGGCCCTGGCGAACACGGATGCAGCAAGGAAGCTCTCGACATCATACAGGCTCTGCGTGATAAGAGCAATCAGCGGTTTCCGAACAATTTCGTACGAAGCAGCCTGCGTCATTGCGGGTATGGTCCCGATCGACATTCTCGCCAGCGAAATGCAAAGGATCTACCTACGGAGATCTGCAAATCACTCGGTGACTAGCGCAAGAGGTCTAAAAAAGGAAGAAAGGGCAACATCAATGGCACTGTGGCAAACCAGGTGGGACACCACAACCAAAGGCAGATGGACCCATAAATTGATACCCAGAATAGAAGCCTGGATAACGAGAGCTCACGGGAACTGCAACTACCACCTCACGCAGTTCTTGTCGGGCCATGGGGGTTACCGAAAATACCTCCACAGATTCGGTCACGACAGCTCACCCACTTGTCCAGAATGCGCGCGCGAAGATGAAGACGCAGAGCACGTAATATTCCATTGCAGACGCTTTGCCGTGGCGAGAGGAAGTCTACCAACTCCCGAGCTCGTAGTTAGCCATATGATGGAGTCAGCTGACAAATGGCTAGTGACATGTTCCTTTATTACAAGGGTGCAGATCGAGCTAAGAAGGCTGGAAAAAGAAAGAAAGGCCGAATTGGCAAATATAGATCACATAGCGTGATATGCTAACCAGCCCCGCGAAGTAATACCTAACGGCAGTTCCGCGGGGAGAGTGGTAGAAGTGTGCAGAGGTGTGGTTTAGGACGTAGGCGCGAGGAAAAAGGAGAACAATATCCCGTGAATCGTTCATGCTGGTAACACGGGTTACCAGTATCTTGAAGAAGATTCCACATCCATTGGCGCAAACCATAAAAAAAAAAAAAAAAAAAAGCTATACAAAAGTAGCAAAAAATGCAGATGTCCTGAAATGCGCTCCCACGCATCGGATTCTGTTAATACACACACGAACACATCACCAAAAGTGTTTTTAAGTCCTAGATAGGTCTAATAGGGCAGATATGGCAGTTGGAGGATTACCTGACCAAACGCTCCAACACGACGATGCTAGCTATACAAAAGTAGCAAAAAATTCAGATGTCCTGAAATGCGCTCCAACGCATCGGATTCTGTTAATACACACACGAACACATCATGCTAGCTATACAAAAGTAGCAAAAAATGCAGATGTCCTGAAATGCGCTCCCACGCATCGGATTCTGTTAATACACACACGAACACATCACCAAAAGTGTTTTTAAGTCCTAGACAGATCTAATAGGGCAGATATGGCAGTTGGAGGATTACCTGACCAAACGCTCCAACACGACGATGCTAGCTATACAAAAGTAGCAAAAAATTCAGATATCCTGAAATGCGCTCCAACGCATCGGATTCTGTTAATACACACACGAACACATCACCAAAAGTGTTTTTAAGTCCTAGATAGGTCTAATAGGGCAGATATGGCAGTTGGAGGATTACCTGACAATTACCTGACCAAACGCTCCAACACGACGATGCTAGCTATACAAAAGTAGCAAAAAATTCAGATGTCCTGAAATGCGCTCCAACGCATCGGATTCTGTTAATACACACACGAACACATCACCAAAAGTGTTTTTAAGTCCTAGATAGGTCTAATAGGGCAGATATGGCAGTTGGAGGATTACCTGACAAAACGCTCCAACACGACGATGCTAGCTATACAAAAGTAGCAAAAAATTCAGATGTCCTGAGAAGCGCTCCAACGCATCGGATTCTGTTAATACACACACGAACACATCACCAAAAGTGTTTTTAAGTCCTAGATAGGACTAATAGGGCAGATATGGCAGTTGGAGGATTACCTGACCAAACGCTCCAACACGACGATGCTAGCTATACAAAAGTAGCAAAAAATTCAGATGTCCTGAAATGCGCAACGCATCGGATTCTGTTAATACACACACGAACACATCATGCTAGCTATACAAAAGTAGCAAAAAATGCAGATGTCCTGAAATGCGCTCCCACGCATCGGATTCTGTTAATACACACACGAACACATCACCAAAAGTGTTTTTAAGTCCTAGATAGGTCTAATAGGGCAGATATGGCAGTTGGAGGATTACCTGACCAAACGCTCCAACACGACGATGCTAGCTATACAAAAGTAGCAAAAAATTCAGATGTCCTGAAATGAGCTCCAACGCATCGGATTCTGTTAATACACACACGAACACATCACCAAAAGTGTTTTTAAGTCCTAGATAGGTCTAATAGGGCAGATATGGCAGTTGGAGGATTACCTGACCAAACGCTCCAACACGACGATGCTAGCTATACAAAAGTAGCAAAAAATTCAGATGTCCTGAAATGAGCTCCCACGCATCGGATTCTGTTAATACACACACGAACACATCATGCTAGCTATACAAAAGTAGCAAAAAATTCAGATGTCCTGAAATGAGCTCCAACGCATCGGATTCTGTTAATACACACACGAACACATCACCAAAAGTGTTTTTAAGTCCTAGATAGGTCTAATAGGGCAGATATGGCAGTTGGAGGATTACCTGACCAAACGCTCCAACACGACGATGCTAGCTATACAAAAGTAGCAAAAAATTCAGATGTCCTGAAATGAGCTCCAACGCATCGGATTCTGTTAATACACACACGAACACATCACCAAAAGTGTTTTTAAGTCCTAGATAGGTCTAATAGGGCAGATATGGCAGTTGGAGGATTACCTGACAATTACCTGACCAAACGCTCCAACACGACGATGCTAGCTATACAAAAGTAGCAAAAAATTCAGATGTCCTGAAATGCGCTCCCACGCATCGGATTCTGTTAATACACACACGAACACATCACCAAAAGTGTTTTTAAGTCCTAGATAGGTCTAATAGGGCAGATATGGCAGTTGGAGGATTACCTGACCAAACGCTCCAACACGACGATGCTAGCTATACAAAAGTAGCAAAAAATTCAGATGTCCTGAAATGCGCTCCCACGCATCGGATTCTGTTAATACACACACGAACACATCACCAAAAGTGTTTTTAAGCCCTAGACAGATCTAATAGGGCAGATATGGCAGTTGGAGGATTACCTGACAATTACCTGACCAAACGCTCCAACACGACGATGCTAGCTATACAAAAGTAGCAAAAAATTCAGATGTCCTGAAATGCGCTCCAACGCATCGGATTCTGTTAATACACACACGAACACATCACCAAAAGTGTTTTTAAGTCCTAGATAGGTCTAATAGGGCAGATATGGCAGTTGGAGGATTACCTGACAATTACCTGACCAAACGCTCCAACACGACGATGCTAGCTATACAAAAGTAGCAAAAAATTCAGATGTCCTGAAATGCGCTCCCACGCATCGGATTCTGTTAATACACACACGAACACATCACCAAAAGTGTTTTTAAGTCCTAGATAGGTCTAATAGGGCAGATATGGCAGTTGGAGGATTACCTGACAATTACCTGACCAAACGCTCCAACACGACGATGCTAGCTATACAAAAGTAGCAAAAAATTCAGATGTCCTGAAATGCGCTCCAACGCATCGGATTATGTTAATACACACACGAACACATCACCAAAAGTGTTTTTAAGTCCTAGATAGGTCTAATAGGGCAGATATGGCAGTTGGAGGATTACCTGACCAAACGCTCCAACACGACGATGCTAGCTATACAAAAGTAGCAAAAAATTCAGATGTCCTGAAATGCGCTCCCACGCATCGGATTCTGTTAATACACACACGAACACATCACCAAAAGTGTTTTTAAGTCCTAGATAGGTCTAATAGGGCAGATATGGCAGTTGGAGGATTACCTGACCAAACGCTCCAACACGACGATGCTATACAAAGTAGCAAAAAATTCAGATGTCCTGAAATGCGCTCCCACGCATCGGATTCTGTTAATACACACACGAACACATCACCAAAAGTGTTTTTAAGTCCTAGATAGGTCTAATAGGGCAGATATGGCAGTTGGAGGATTACCTGACAATTACCTGACCAAACGCTCCAACACGACGATGCTAGCTATACAAAAGTAGCAAAAAATTCAGATGTCCTGAAATGCGCTCCCACGCATCGGATTCTGTTAATACACACACGAACACATCACCAAAAGTGTTTTTAAGTCCTAGATATGTCTAATAGGGCAGATATGGCAGTTGGAGGATTACCTGACCAAACGCTCCAACACGACGATGCTAGCTATACAAAAGTAGCAAAAAATTCAGATGTCCTGAAATGCGCTCCCACGCATCGGATTCTGTTAATACACACACGAACACATCACCAAAAGTGTTTTTAACTCCTAGACAGATCTAATAGGGCAGATATGGCAGTTGGAGGATTACCTGACAATAACCTGACCAAACGCTCCAACACGACGATGCTAGCTATACAAAAGTAGCAAAAAATTCAGATGTCCTGAAATGCGCTCCAACGCATCGGATTCTGTTAATACACACACGGACACATCACCAAAAGTGTTTTTAAGTCCTAGATAGGTCTAATAGGGCAGATATGGCAGTTGGAGGATTACCTGACCAAACGCTCCAACACGACGATGCTAGCTATACAAAAGTAGCAAAAAATTCAGATGATAGGTCTAATAGGGCAGATATGGCAGTTGGAGGATTACCTGACAATTACCTGACCAAACGCTCCAACACGACGATGCTAGCTATACAAAAGTAGCAAAAAATTCAGATGTCCTGAAATGAGCTCCAACGCATCGGATTCTGTTAATACACACACGAACACATCACCAAAAGTGTTTTTAAGTCCTAGATAGGTCTAATAGGGCAGATATGGCAGTTGGAGGATTACCTGACCAAACGCTCCAACACGACGATGCTAGCTATACAAAAGTAGCAAAAAATTCAGATGTCCTGAAATGAGCTCCAACGCATCGGATTCTGTTAATACACACACGAACACATCACCAAAAGTGTTTTTAAGTCCTAGATAGGTCTAATAGGGCAGATATGGCAGTTGGAGGATTACCTGACCAAACGCTCCAACACGACGATGCTAGCTATACAAAAGTAGCAAAAAATTCAGATGTCCTGAAATGAGCTCCAACGCATCGGATTCTGTTAATACACACACGAACACATCACCAAAAGTGTTTTTAAGTCCTAGATAGGTCTAATAGGGCAGATATGGCAGTTGGAGGATTACCTGACCAAACGCTCCAACACGACGATGCTAGCTATACAAAAGTAGCAAAAAATTCAGATGTCCTGAAATGCGCTCCAACGCATCGGATTCTGTTAATACACACACGAACACATCACCAAAAGTGTTTTTAAGTCCTAGATAGGTCTAATAGGGCAGATATGGCAGTTGGAGGATTACCTGACAATTACCTGACCAAACGCTCCAACACGACGATGCTAGCTATACAAAAGTAGCAAAAAATTCAGATGTCCTGAAATGCGCTCCAACGCATCGGATTATGTTAATACACACACGAAGACATCACCAAAAGTGTTTTTAAGTCCTAGACAGATCTAATAGGGCAGATATGGCAGTTGGAGGATTACCTGACCAAACGCTCCAACACGACGATGCTAGCTATACAAAAGTAGCAAAAAATTCAGATGTCCTGAAATGCGCTCCAACGCATCGGATTCTGTTAATACACACACGAACACATCACCAAAAGTGTTTTTAAGTCCTAGATAGGTCTAATAGGGCAGATATGGCAGTTGGAGGATTACCTGACCAAACGCTCCAACACGACGATGCTATACAAAGTAGCAAAAAATTCAGATGTCCTGAAATGCGCTCCCACGCATCGGATTCTGTTAATACACACACGAACACATCACCAAAAGTGTTTTTAAGTCCTAGATAGGTCTAATAGGGCAGATATGGCAGTTGGAGGATTACCTGACAATTACCTGACCAAACGCTCCAACACGACGATGCTAGCTATACAAAAGTAGCAAAAAATTCAGATGTCCTGAAATGCGCTCCCACGCATCGGATTCTGTTAATACACACACGAACACATCACCAAAAGTGTTTTTAACTCCTAGACAGATCTAATAGGGCAGATATGGCAGTTGGAGGATTACCTGACAATAACCTGACCAAACGCTCCAACACGACGATGCTAGCTATACAAAAGTAGCAAAAAATTCAGATGTCCTGAAATGCGCTCCAACGCATCGGATTCTGTTAATACACACACGAACACATCACCAAAAGTGTTTTTAAGTCCTAGATAGGTCTAATAGGGCAGATATGGCAGTTGGAGGATTACCTGACCAAACGCTCCAACACGACGATGCTAGCTATACAAAAGTAGCAAAAAATTCAGATGTCCTGAAATGAGCTCCAACGCATCGGATTCTGTTAATACACACACGAACACATCACCAAAAGTGTTTTTAAGTCCTAGATAGGTCTAATAGGGCAGATATGGCAGTTGGAGGATTACCTGACCAAACGCTCCAACACGACGATGCTAGCTATACAAAAGTAGCAAAAAATTCAGATGTCCTGAAATGAGCTCCAACGCATCGGATTCTGTTAATACACACACGAACACATCACCAAAAGTGTTTTTAAGTCCTAGATAGGTCTAATAGGGCAGATATGGCAGTTGGAGGATTACCTGACAATTACCTGACCAAACGCTCCAACACGACGATGCTAGCTATACAAAAGTAGCAAAAAATTCAGATGTCCTGAAATGCGCTCCCACGCATCGGATTCTGTTAATACACACACGAACACATCACCAAAAGTGTTTTTAAGTCCTAGATATGTCTAATAGGGCAGATATGGCAGTTGGAGGATTACCTGACCAAACGCTCCAACACGACGATGCTAGCTATACAAAAGTAGCAAAAAATTCAGATGTCCTGAAATGCGCTCCCACGCATCGGATTCTGTTAATACACACACGAACACATCACCAAAAGTGTTTTTAACTCCTAGACAGATCTAATAGGGCAGATATGGCAGTTGGAGGATTACCTGACAATAACCTGACCAAACGCTCCAACACGACGATGCTAGCTATACAAAAGTAGCAAAAAATTCAGATGTCCTGAAATGCGCTCCAACGCATCGGATTCTGTTAATACACACACGGACACATCACCAAAAGTGTTTTTAAGTCCTAGATAGGTCTAATAGGGCAGATATGGCAGTTGGAGGATTACCTGACCAAACGCTCCAACACGACGATGCTAGCTATACAAAAGTAGCAAAAAATTCAGATGATAGGTCTAATAGGGCAGATATGGCAGTTGGAGGATTACCTGACAATTACCTGACCAAACGCTCCAACACGACGATGCTAGCTATACAAAAGTAGCAAAAAATTCAGATGTCCTGAAATGAGCTCCAACGCATCGGATTCTGTTAATACACACACGAACACATCACCAAAAGTGTTTTTAAGTCCTAGATAGGTCTAATAGGGCAGATATGGCAGTTGGAGGATTACCTGACCAAACGCTCCAACACGACGATGCTAGCTATACAAAAGTAGCAAAAAATTCAGATGTCCTGAAATGAGCTCCAACGCATCGGATTCTGTTAATACACACACGAACACATCACCAAAAGTGTTTTTAAGTCCTAGATAGGTCTAATAGGGCAGATATGGCAGTTGGAGGATTACCTGACCAAACGCTCCAACACGACGATGCTAGCTATACAAAAGTAGCAAAAAATTCAGATGTCCTGAAATGCGCTCCAACGCATCGGATTCTGTTAATACACACACGGACACATCACCAAAAGTGTTTTTAAGTCCTAGATAGGTCTAATAGGGCAGATATGGCAGTTGGAGGATTACCTGACCAAACGCTCCAACACGACGATGCTAGCTATACAAAAGTAGCAAAAAATTCAGATGATAGGTCTAATAGAGCAGATATGGCAGTTGGAGGATTACCTGACAATTACCTGACCAAACGCTCCAACACGACGATGCTAGCTATACAAAAGTAGCAAAAAATTCAGATGTCCTGAAATGAGCTCCAACGCATCGGATTCTGTTAATACACACACGAACACATCACCAAAAGTGTTTTTAAGTCCTAGATAGGTCTAATAGGGCAGATATGGCAGTTGGAGGATTACCTGACCAAACGCTCCAACACGACGATGCTAGCTATACAAAAGTAGCAAAAATTCAGATGTCCTGAATGAGCTCCAACGCATCGGATTCTGTTAATACACACACGAACACATCACCAAAGTGTTTTAAGTCTAGATAGGTCTAATAGGGCAGATATGGCAGTTGGAGGATTACCTGACCAAACGCTCCAACACGACGATGCTATACAAAGTAGCAAAAAATTCAGATGTCCTGAAATGCGCTCCCACGCATCGGATTCTGTTAATACACACACGAACACATCACCAAAAGTGTTTTTAAGTCCTAGATAGGTCTAATAGGGCAGATATGGCAGTTGGAGGATTACCTGACAATTACCTGACCAAACGCTCCAACACGACGATGCTAGCTATACAAAAGTAGCAAAAAATTCAGATGTCCTGAAATGCGCTCCCACGCATCGGATTCTGTTAATACACACACGAACACATCACCAAAAGTGTTTTTAAGTCCTAGATATGTCTAATAGGGCAGATATGGCAGTTGGAGGATTACCTGACCAAACGCTCCAACACGACGATGCTAGCTATACAAAAGTAGCAAAAAATTCAGATGTCCTGAAATGCGCTCCCACGTATCGGATTCTGTTAATACACACACGAACACATCACCAAAAGTGTTTTTAACTCCTAGACAGATCTAATAGGGCAGATATGGCAGTTGGAGGATTACCTGACAATAACCTGACCAAACGCTCCAACACGACGATGCTAGCTATACAAAAGTAGCAAAAAATTCAGATGTCCTGAAATGCGCTCCAACGCATCGGATTCTGTTAATACACACACGGACACATCACCAAAAGTGTTTTTAAGTCCTAGATAGGTCTAATAGGGCAGATATGGCAGTTGGAGGATTACCTGACCAAACGCTCCAACACGACGATGCTAGCTATACAAAAGTAGCAAAAAATTCAGATGATAGGTCTAATAGGGCAGATATGGCAGTTGGAGGATTACCTGACAATTACCTGACCAAACGCTCCAACACGACGATGCTAGCTATACAAAAGTAGCAAAAAATTCAGATGTCCTGAAATGAGCTCCAACGCATCGGATTCTGTTAATACACACACGAACACATCACCAAAAGTGTTTTTAAGTCCTAGATAGGTCTAATAGGGCAGATATGGCAGTTGGAGGATTACCTGACCAAACGCTCCAACACGACGATGCTAGCTATACAAAAGTAGCAAAAAATTCAGATGTCCTGAAATGAGCTCCAACGCATCGGATTCTGTTAATACACACACGAACACATCACCAAAAGTGTTTTTAAGTCCTAGATAGGTCTAATAGGGCAGATATGGCAGTTGGAGGATTACCTGACCAAACGCTCCAACACGACGATGCTAGCTATACAAAAGTAGCAAAAAATTCAGATGTCCTGAAATGAGCTCCAACGCATCGGATTCTGTTAATACACACACGAACACATCACCAAAAGTGTTTTTAAGTCCTAGATAGGTCTAATAGGGCAGATATGGCAGTTGGAGGATTACCTGACCAAACGCTCCAACACGACGATGCTAGCTATACAAAAGTAGCAAAAAATTCAGATGTCCTGAAATGCGCTCCAACGCATCGGATTCTGTTAATACACACACGAACACATCACCAAAAGTGTTTTTAAGTCCTAGATAGGTCTAATAGGGCAGATATGGCAGTTGGAGGATTACCTGACCAAACGCTCCAACACGACGATGCTAGCTATACAAAAGTAGCAAAAAATTCAGATGTCCTGAAATGCGCTCCAACGCATCGGATTCTGTTAATACACACACGAACACATCACCAAAAGTGTTTTTAAGTCCTAGATAGGTCTAATAGGGCAGATATGGCAGTTGGAGGATTACCTGACCAAACGCTCCAACACGACGATGCTATACAAAGTAGCAAAAAATTCAGATGTCCTGAAATGCGCTCCCACGCATCGGATTCTGTTAATACACACACGAACACATCACCAAAAGTGTTTTTAACTCCTAGACAGATCTAATAGGGCAGATATGGCAGTTGGAGGATTACCTGACAATAACCTGACCAAACGCTCCAACACGACGATGCTAGCTATACAAAAGTAGCAAAAAATTCAGATGTCCTGAAATGCGCTCCAACGCATCGGATTCTGTTAATACACACACGAACACATCACCAAAAGTGTTTTTAAGTCCTAGATAGGTCTAATAGGGCAGATATGGCAGTTGGAGGATTACCTGACCAAACGCTCCAACACGACGATGCTAGCTATACAAAAGTAGCAAAAAATTCAGATGTCCTGAAATGCGCTCCAACGCATCGGATTATGTTAATACACACACGAACACATCACCAAAAGTGTTTTTAAGTCCTAGACAGATCTAATAGGGCAGATATGGCAGTTGGAGGATTACCTGACCAAACGCTCCAACACGACGATGCTAGCTATACAAAAGTAGCAAAAAATTCAGATGTCCTGAAATGCGCTCCAACGCATCGGATTCTGTTAATACACACACGAACACATCACCAAAAGTGTTTTTAAGTCCTAGATAGGTCTAATAGGGCAGATATGGCAGTTGGAGGATTACCTGACCAAACGCTCCAACACGACGATGCTATACAAAGTAGCAAAAAATTCAGATGTCCTGAAATGCGCTCCCACGCATCGGATTCTGTTAATACACACACGAACACATCACCAAAAGTGTTTTTAAGTCCTAGATAGGTCTAATAGGGCAGATATGGCAGTTGGAGGATTACCTGACAATTACCTGACCAAACGCTCCAACACGACGATGCTAGCTATACAAAAGTAGCAAAAAATTCAGATGTCCTGAAATGCGCTCCCACGCATCGGATTCTGTTAATACACACACGAACACATCACCAAAAGTGTTTTTAAGTCCTAGATATGTCTAATAGGGCAGATATGGCAGTTGGAGGATTACCTGACCAAACGCTCCAACACGACGATGCTAGCTATACAAAAGTAGCAAAAAATTCAGATGTCCTGAAATGCGCTCCAACGCATCGGATTATGTTAATACACACACGAACACATCACCAAAAGTGTTTTTAAGTCCTAGATAGGTCTAATAGGGCAGATATGGCAGTTGGAGGATTACCTGACCAAACGCTCCAACACGACGATGCTAGCTATACAAAAGTAGCAAAAAATTCAGATGTCCTGAAATGAGCTCCCACGCATCGGATTCTGTTAATACACACACGAACACATCATGCTAGCTATACAAAAGTAGCAAAAAATGCAGATGTCCTGAAATGCGCTCCCACGCATCGGATTCTGTTAATACACACACGAACACATCACCAAAAGTGTTTTTAAGTCCTAGATAGGTCTAATAGGGCAGATATGGCAGTTGGAGGATTACCTGACAATTACCTGACCAAACGCTCCAACACGACGATGCTAGCTATACAAAAGTAGCAAAAAATTCAGATGTCCTGAAATGCGCTCCAACGCATCGGATTATGTTAATACACACACGAACACATCACCAAAAGTGTTTTTAAGTCCTAGACAGATCTAATAGGGCAGATATGGCAGTTGGAGGATTACCTGACCAAACGCTCCAACACGACGATGCTAGCTATACAAAAGTAGCAAAAAATTCAGATGTCCTGAAATGCGCTCCAACGCATCGGATTCTGTTAATACACACACGAACACATCACCAAAAGTGTTTTTAAGTCCTAGATAGGTCTAATAGGGCAGATATGGCAGTTGGAGGATTACCTGACCAAACGCTCCAACACGACGATGCTATACAAAGTAGCAAAAAATTCAGATGTCCTGAAATGCGCTCCCACGCATCGGATTCTGTTAATACACACACGAACACATCACCAAAAGTGTTTTTAAGTCCTAGATAGGTCTAATAGGGCAGATATGGCAGTTGGAGGATTACCTGACAATTACCTGACCAAACGCTCCAACACGACGATGCTAGCTATACAAAAGTAGCAAAAAATTCAGATGTCCTGAAATGCGCTCCAACGCATCGGATTATGTTAATACACACACGAACACATCACCAAAAGTGTTTTTAAGTCCTAGACAGATCTAATAGGGCAGATATGGCAGTTGGAGGATTACCTGACCAAACGCTCCAACACGACGATGCTAGCTATACAAAAGTAGCAAAAAATTCAGATGTCCTGAAATGCGCTCCAACGCATCGGATTCTGTTAATACACACACGAACACATCACCAAAAGTGTTTTTAAGTCCTAGATAGGTCTAATAGGGCAGATATGGCAGTTGGAGGATTACCTGACCAAACGCTCCAACACGACGATGCTATACAAAGTAGCAAAAAATTCAGATGTCCTGAAATGCGCTCCCACGCATCGGATTCTGTTAATACACACACGAACACATCACCAAAAGTGTTTTTAAGTCCTAGATAGGTCTAATAGGGCAGATATGGCAGTTGGAGGATTACCTGACAATTACCTGACCAAACGCTCCAACACGACGATGCTAGCTATACAAAAGTAGCAAAAAATTCAGATGTCCTGAAATGCGCTCCCACGCATCGGATTCTGTTAATACACACACGAACACATCACCAAAAGTGTTTTTAAGTCCTAGATATGTCTAATAGGGCAGATATGGCAGTTGGAGGATTACCTGACCAAACGCTCCAACACGACGATGCTAGCTATACAAAAGTAGCAAAAAATTCAGATGTCCTGAAATGCGCTCCCACGCATCGGATTCTGTTAATACACACACGAACACATCACCAAAAGTGTTTTTAACTCCTAGACAGATCTAATAGGGCAGATATGGCAGTTGGAGGATTACCTGACAATAACCTGACCAAACGCTCCAACACGACGATGCTAGCTATACAAAAGTAGCAAAAAATTCAGATGTCCTGAAATGCGCTCCAACGCATCGGATTCTGTTAATACACACACGAACACATCACCAAAAGTGTTTTTAAGTCCTAGATAGGTCTAATAGGGCAGATATGGCAGTTGGAGGATTACCTGACCAAACGCTCCAACACGACGATGCTAGCTATACAAAAGTAGCAAAAAATTCAGATGTCCTGAAATGAGCTCCAACGCATCGGATTCTGTTAATACACACACGAACACATCACCAAAAGTGTTTTTAAGTCCTAGATAGGTCTAATAGGGCAGATATGGCAGTTGGAGGATTACCTGACCAAACGCTCCAACACGACGATGCTAGCTATACAAAAGTAGCAAAAAATTCAGATGTCCTGAAATGAGCTCCAACGCATCGGATTCTGTTAATACACACACGAACACATCACCAAAAGTGTTTTTAAGTCCTAGATAGGTCTAATAGGGCAGATATGGCAGTTGGAGGATTACCTGACCAAACGCTCCAACACGACGATGCTAGCTATACAAAAGTAGCAAAAAATTCAGATGTCCTGAAATGAGCTCCCACGCATCGGATTCTGTTAATACACACACGAACACATCATGCTAGCTATACAAAAGTAGCAAAAAATGCAGATGTCCTGAAATGCGCTCCCACGCATCGGATTCTGTTAATACACACACGAACACATCACCAAAAGTGTTTTTAAGTCCTAGATAGGTCTAATAGGGCAGATATGGCAGTTGGAGGATTACCTGACCAAAACGCTCCAACACGACGATGCTAGCTATACAAAAGTAGCAAAAAATTCAGATGTCCTGAAATGAGCTCCAACGCATCGGATTCTGTTAATACACACACGAACACATCACCAAAAGTGTTTTTAAGTCCTAGATAGGTCTAATAGGGCAGATATGGCAGTTGGAGGATTACCTGACAATTACCTGACCAAACGCTCCAACACGACGATGCTAGCTATACAAAAGTAGCAAAAATTCAGATGTCCTGAAATGCGCTCCCACGCATCGGATTCTGTTAATACACACACGAACACATCACCAAAAGTGTTTTTAAGTCCTAGATAGGTCTAATAGGGCATATATGGCAGTTGGAGGATTACCTGACCAAACGCTCCAACACGACGATGCTAGCTATACAAAAGTAGCAAAAAATTCAGATGTCCTGAAATGCGCTCCCACGCATCGGATTCTGTTAATACACACACGAACACATCACCAAAAGTGTTTTTAAGTCCTAGACAGATCTAATAGGGCAGATATGGCAGTTGGAGGATTACCTGACAATTACCTGACCAAACGCTCCAACACGACGATGCTAGCTATACAAAAGTAGCAAGAAATTCAGATATCCTGAAATGCGCTCCAACGCATCGGATTCTGTTAATACACACACGAACACATCACCAAAAGTGTTTTTAAGTCCTAGATAGGTCTAATAGGGCAGATATGGCAGTTGGAGGATTACCTGACCAAACGCTCCAACACGACGATGCTAGCTATACAAAAGTAGCAAAAAATTCAGATGTCCTGAAATGCGCTCCCACGCATCGGATTCTGTTAATACACACACGAACACATCACCAAAAGTGTTTTTAAGTCCTAGATAGGTCTAATAGGGCAGATATGGCAGTTGGAGGTTTACCTGACCAAACGCTCCAACACGACGATGCTAGCTATACAAAAGTAGCAAAAAATTCAGATGTCCTGAAATGCGCTCCAACGCATCGGATTCTGTTAATACACACACGAACACATCACCAAAAGTGTTTTTAAGTCCTAGATAGGTCTAATAGGGCAGATATGGCAGTTGGAGGATTACCTGACCAAACGCTACAACACGACGATGCTATACAAAGTAGCAAAAAATTCAGATGTCCTGAAATGCGCTCCCACGCATCGGATTCTGTTAATACACACACGAACACATCACCAAAAGTGTTTTTAAGTCCTAGATAGGTCTAATAGGGCAGATATGGCAGTTGGAGGATTACCTGACAATTACCTGACCAAACGCTCCAACACGACGATGCTAGCTATACAAAAGTAGCAAAAAATTCAGATGTCCTGAAATGCGCTCCAACGCATCGGATTCTGTTAATACACACACGAACACATCACCAAAAGTGTTTTTAAGTCCTAGATAGGTCTAATAGGGCAGATATGGCAGTTGGAGGATTACCTGACCAAACGCTCCAACACGACGATGCTAGCTATACAAAAGTAGCAAAAAATTCAGATGTCCTGAAATGCGCTCCCACGCATCGGATTCTGTTAATACACACACGAACACATCACCAAAAGTGTTTTTAAGTCCTAGATAGGTCTAATAGGGCAGATATGGCAGTTGGAGGATTACCTGACCAAACGCTCCAACACGACGATGCTAGCTATACAAAAGTAGCAAAAAATTCAGATGTCCTGAAATGCGCTCCCACGCATCGGATTCTGTTAATACACACACGAACACATCACCAAAAGTGTTTTTAAGTCCTAGATAGGTCTAATAGGGCAGATATGGCAGTTGGGGGATTACCTGACCAAACGCTCCAACACGACGATGCTAGCTATACAAAAGTAGCAAAAAATTCAGATGTCCTGAAATGCGCTCCAACGCATCGGATTCTGTTAATACACACACGAACACATCACCAAAAGTGTTTTTAAGTCCTAGATAGGTCTAATAGGGCAGATATGGCAGTTGGAGGATTACCTGACCAAATGCTCCAACACGACGATGCTAGCTATACAAAAGTAGCAAAAAATTCAGATGTCCTGAAATGCGCTCCCACGCATCGGATTCTGTTAATACACACACGAACACATCACCAAAAGTGTTTTTAAGTCCTAGATAGGTCTAATAGGGCAGATATGGCAGTTGGAGGATTACCTGACCAAACGCTCCAACACGACGATGCTAGCTATACAAAAGTAGCAAAAAATTCAGATGTCCTGAAATGCGCTCCAACGCATCGGATTCTGTTAATACACACACGAACACATCACCAAAAGTGTTTTTAAGTCCTAGATAGGTCTAATAGGGCAGATATGGCAGTTGGAGGATTACCTGACCAAACGCTCCAACACGACGATGCTAGCTATACAAAAGTAGCAAAAAATTCAGATGTCCTGAAATGCGCTCCCACGCATCGGATTCTGTTAATACACACACGAACACATCACCAAAAGTGTTTTTAAGTCCTAGATAGGTCTAATAGGGCAGATATGGCAGTTGGAGGATTACCTGACAATTACCTGACCAAACGCTCCAACACGACGATGCTAGCTATACAAAAGTAGCAAAAAATTCAGATGTCCTGAAATGCGCTCCAACGCATCGGATTCTGTTAATACACACACGAACACATCACCAAAAGTGTTTTTAAGTCCTAGATAGGTCTAATAGGGCAGATATGGCAGTTGGAGGATTACCTGACAATTACCTGACCAAACGCTCCAACACGACGATGCTAGCTATACAAAAGTAGCAAAAAATTCAGATGTCCTGAAATGCGCTCCAACGCATCGGATTCTGTTAATACACACACGAACGCATCACCAAAAGTGTTTTTAAGTCCTAGATAGGTCTAATAGGGCAGATATGGCAGTTGGAGGATTACCTGACAAAACGCTCCAACACGACGATGCTAGCTATACAAAAGTAGCAAAAAATTCAGATGTCCTGAAATGCGCTCCAACGCATCGGATTCTGTTAATACACACACGAACACATCACCAAAAGTGTTTTTAAGTCCTAGATAGGTCTAATAGGGCAGATATGGCAGTTGGAGGATTACCTGACAATTACCTGACCAAACGCTCCAACACGACGATGCTAGCTATACAAAAGTAGCAAAAAATTCAGATGTCCTGAAATGCGCTCCAACGCATCGGATTCTGTTAATACACACACGAACACATCACCAAAAGTGTTTTTAAGTCCTAGATAGGTCTAATAGGGCAGATATGGCAGTTGGGGGATTACCTGACCAAACGCTCCAACACGACGATGCTAGCTATACAAAAGTAGCAAAAAATTCAGATGTCCTGAAATGCGCTCCAACGCATCGGATTCTGTTAATACACACACGAACACATCACCAAAAGTGTTTTTAAGTCCTAGATAGGTCTAATAGGGCAGATATGGCAGTTGGAGGATTACCTGACCAAACGCTCCAACACGACGATGCTAGCTATACAAAAGTAGCAAAAAATTCAGATGTCCTGAAATGCGCTCCCACGCATCGGATTCTGTTAATACACACACGAACACATCACCAAAAGTGTTTTTAAGTCCTAGATAGGTCTAATAGGGCAGATATGGCAGTTGGAGGATTACCTGACCAAACGCTCCAACACGACGATGCTAGCTATACAAAAGTAGCAAAAAATTCAGATGTCCTGAAATGCGCTCCAACGCATCGGATTCTGTTAATACACACACGAACACATCACCAAAAGTGTTTTTAAGTCCTAGATAGGTCTAATAGGGCAGATATAGCAGTTGGAGGATTACCTGACCAAACGCTCCAACACGACGATGCTAGCTATACAAAAGTAGCAAAAAATTCAGATGTCCTGAAATGCGCTCCAACGCATCGGATTCTGTTAATACACACACGAACACATCACCAAAAGTGTTTTTAAGTCCTAGATAGGTCTAATAGGGCAGATATGGCAGTTGGAGGATTACCTGACCAAACGCTACAACACGACGATGCTATACAAAGTAGCAAAAAATTCAGATGTCCTGAAATGCGCTCCCACGCATCGGATTCTGTTAATACACACACGAACACATCACCAAAAGTGTTTTTAAGTCCTAGATAGGTCTAATAGGGCAGATATGGCAGTTGGAGGATTACCTGACAATTACCTGACCAAACGCTCCAACACGACGATGCTAGCTATACAAAAGTAGCAAAAAATTCAGATGTCCTGAAATGCGCTCCAACGCATCGGATTCTGTTAATACACACACGAACACATCACCAAAAGTGTTTTTAAGTCCTAGATAGGTCTAATAGGGCAGATATGGCAGTTGGAGGATTACCTGACCAAACGCTCCAACACGACGATGCTAGCTATACAAAAGTAGCAAAAAATTCAGATGTCCTGAAATGCGCTCCCACGCATCGGATTCTGTTAATACACACACGAACACATCACCAAAAGTGTTTTTAAGTCCTAGATAGGTCTAATAGGGCAGATATGGCAGTTGGAGGATTACCTGACCAAACGCTCCAACACGACGATGCTAGCTATACAAAAGTAGCAAAAAATTCAGATGTCCTGAAATGCGCTCCCACGCATCGGATTCTGTTAATACACACACGAACACATCACCAAAAGTGTTTTTAAGTCCTAGATAGGTCTAATAGGGCAGATATGGCAGTTGGGGGATTACCTGACCAAACGCTCCAACACGACGATGCTAGCTATACAAAAGTAGCAAAAAATTCAGATGTCCTGAAATGCGCTCCAACGCATCGGATTCTGTTAATACACACACGAACACATCACCAAAAGTGTTTTTAAGTCCTAGATAGGTCTAATAGGGCAGATATGGCAGTTGGAGGATTACCTGACCAAATGCTCCAACACGACGATGCTAGCTATACAAAAGTAGCAAAAAATTCAGATGTCCTGAAATGCGCTCCCACGCATCGGATTCTGTTAATACACACACGAACACATCACCAAAAGTGTTTTTAAGTCCTAGATAGGTCTAATAGGGCAGATATGGCAGTTGGAGGATTACCTGACCAAACGCTCCAACACGACGATGCTAGCTATACAAAAGTAGCAAAAAATTCAGATGTCCTGAAATGCGCTCCAACGCATCGGATTCTGTTAATACACACACGAACACATCACCAAAAGTGTTTTTAAGTCCTAGATAGGTCTAATAGGGCAGATATGGCAGTTGGAGGATTACCTGACCAAACGCTCCAACACGACGATGCTAGCTATACAAAAGTAGCAAAAAATTCAGATGTCCTGAAATGCGCTCCCACGCATCGGATTCTGTTAATACACACACGAACACATCACCAAAAGTGTTTTTAAGTCCTAGATAGGTCTAATAGGGCAGATATGGCAGTTGGAGGATTACCTGACAATTACCTGACCAAACGCTCCAACACGACGATGCTAGCTATACAAAAGTAGCAAAAAATTCAGATGTCCTGAAATGCGCTCCAACGCATCGGATTCTGTTAATACACACACGAACGCATCACCAAAAGTGTTTTTAAGTCCTAGATAGGTCTAATAGGGCAGATATGGCAGTTGGAGGATTACCTGACAATTACCTGACCAAACGCTCCAACACGACGATGCTAGCTATACAAAAGTAGCAAAAAATTCAGATGTCCTGAAATGCGCTCCAACGCATCGGATTCTGTTAATACACACACGAACACATCACCAAAAGTGTTTTTAAGTCCTAGATAGGTCTAATAGGGCAGATATGGCAGTTGGAGGATTACCTGACAATTACCTGACCAAACGCTCCAACACGACGATGCTAGCTATACAAAAGTAGCAAAAAATTCAGATGTCCTGAAATGCGCTCCAACGCATCGGATTCTGTTAATACACACACGAACGCATCACCAAAAGTGTTTTTAAGTCCTAGATAGGTCTAATAGGGCAGATATGGCAGTTGGAGGATTACCTGACAATTACCTGACCAAACGCTCCAACACGACGATGAAATGCGCTCCAACGCATCGGATTCTGTTAATACACACACGAACACATCACCAAAAGTGTTTTTAAGTCCTAGATAGGTCTAATAGGGCAGATATGGCAGTTGGAGGATTACCTGACCAAACGCTCCAACACGACGATGCTAGCTATACAAAAGTAGCAAAAAATTCAGATGTCCTGAAATGCGCTCCCACGCATCGGATTCTGTTAATACACACACGAACACATCACCAAAAGTGTTTTTAAGTCCTAGATAGGTCTAATAGGGCAGATATGGCAGTTGGAGGATTACCTGACCAAACGCTCCAACACGACGATGCTAGCTATACAAAAGTAGCAAAAAATTCAGATGTCCTGAAATGCGCTCCAACGCATCGGATTCTGTTAATACACACACGAACACATCACCAAAAGTGTTTTTAAGTCCTAGATAGGTCTAATAGGGCAGATATAGCAGTTGGAGGATTACCTGACCAAACGCTCCAACACGACGATGCTAGCTATACAAAAGTAGCAAAAAATTCAGATGTCCTGAAATGCGCTCCCACGCATCGGATTCTGTTAATACACACACGAACACATCACCAAAAGTGTTTTTAAGTCCTAGATAGGTCTAATAGGGCAGATATGGCAGTTGGAGGATTACCTGACAATTACCTGACCAAACGCTCCAACACGACGATGCTAGCTATACAAAAGTAGCAAAAAATTCAGATGTCCTGAAATGCGCTCCAACGCATCGGATTCTGTTAATACACACACGAACACATCACCAAAAGTGTTTTTAAGTCCTAGATAGGTCTAATAGGGCAGATATGGCAGTTGGAGGATTACCTGACAAAACGCTCCAACACGACGATGCTAGCTATACAAAAGTAGCAAAAAATTCAGATGTCCTGAAATGCGCTCCAACGCATCGGATTCTGTTAATACACACACGAACACATCACCAAAAGTGTTTTTAAGTGCAGGGCAGATATGGCAGTTGGAGGATTACCTGACAAAACGCTCCAACACGACGATGCTAGCTATACAAAAGTAGCAAAAAATTCAAATGTCCTGAAATGCGCTCCAACGCATCGGATTCTGTTAATACACACACGAACACATCACCAAAAGTGTTTTTAAGTCCTAGATAGGTCTAATAGGGCAGATATGGCAGTTGGAGGATTACCTGACAAAACGCTCCAACACGACGATGCTAGCTATACAAAAGTAGCAAAAAATTCAGATGTCCTGAAATGCGCTCCCACGCATCGGATTCTGTTAATACACACACGAACACATCACCAAAAGTGTTTTTAAGTCCTAGATAGGTCTAATAGGGCAGATATGGCAGTTGGAGGATTACCTGACCAAACGCTCCAACACGACGATGCTAGCTATACAAAAGTAGCAAAAAATTCAGATGTCCTGAAATGCGCTCCAACGCATCGGATTCTGTTAATACACACACGAACACATCACCAAAAGTGTTTTTAAGTCCTAGATAGGTCTAATAGGGCAGATATGGCAGTTGGAGGATTACCTGACCAAACGCTCCAACACGACGATGCTAGCTATACAAAAGTAGCAAAAAATTCAGATGTCCTGAAATGCGCTCCCACGCATCGGATTCTGTTAATACACACACGAACACATCACCAAAAGTGTTTTTAAGTCCTAGATAGGTCTAATAGGGCAGATATGGCAGTTGGAGGATTACCTGACAATTACCTGACCAAACGCTCCAACACGACGATGCTAGCTATACAAAAGTAGCAAAAAATTCAGATGTCCTGAAATGCGCTCCAACGCATCGGATTCTGTTAATACACACACGAACACATCACCAAAAGTGTTTTTAAGTCCTAGATAGGTCTAATAGGGCAGATATGGCAGTTGGAGGATTACCTGACAAAACGCTCCAACACGACGATGCTAGCTATACAAAAGTAGCAAAAAATTCAGATGTCCTGAAATGCGCTCCAACGCATCGGATTCTGTTAATACACACACGAACACATCACCAAAAGTGTTTTTAAGTCCTAGATAGGTCTAATAGGGCAGATATGGCAGTTGGAGGATTTCCTGACAATTACCTGACCAAACGCTCCAACACGAAGATGCTAGCTATACAAAAGTAGCCAAAAATTCAGATGTCCTGAAATGCGCTCCAACGCATCGGATTCTGTTAATACACACACGAACACATCACCAAAAGTGTTTTTAAGTCCTAGATAGGTCTAATAGGGCAGATATGGCAGTTGGAGGATTACCTGACAAAACGCTCCAACACGACGATGCTAGCTATACAAAAGTAGCAAAAAATTCAGATGTCCTGAAATGCGCTCCAACGCATCGGATTCTGTTAATACACACACGAACACATCACCAAAAGTGTTTTTAAGTCCTAGATAGGTCTAATAGGGCAGATATGGCAGTTGGAGGATTACCTGACCAAACGCTCTAACACGACGATGCTAGCTATACAAAAGTAGCAAAAAATTCAGATGTCCTGAAATGCGCTCCAACGCATCGGATTCTGTTAATACACACACGAACACATCACCAAAAGTGTTTTTAAGTCCTAGATAGGTCTAATAGGGCAGATATGGCAGTTGGAGGATTACCTGACCAAACGCTCCAACACGACGATGCTAGCTATACAAAAGTAGCAAAAAATTCAGATGTCCTGAAATGCGCTCCCACGCATCGGATTCTGTTAATACACACACGAACACATCACCAAAAGTGTTTTTAAGTCCTAGATAGGTCTAATAGGGCAGATATGGCAGTTGGAGGATTACCTGACCAAACGCTCCAACACGACGATGCTAGCTATACAAAAGTAGCAAAAAATTCAGATGTCCTGAAATGCGCTCCCACGCATCGGATTCTGTTAATACACACACGAACACATCACCAAAAGTGTTTTTAAGTCCTAGATAGGTCTAATAGGGCAGATATGGCAGTTGGAGGAGATCCAACACGACGATGCTAGCTATACAAAAGTAGCAAAAAATTCAGATGTCCTGAAATGCGCTCCAACGCATCGGATTCTGTTAATACACACACGAACACATCACCAAAAGTGTTTTTAAGTCCTAGATAGGTCTAATAGGGCAGATATGGCAGTTGGAGGATTACCTGACAAAACGCTCCAACACGACGATGCTAGCTATACAAAAGTAGCAAAAAATTCAGATGTCCTGAAATGCGCTCCAACGCAACGGATTCTGTTAATACACACACGAACACATCACCAAAAGTGTTTTTAAGTCCTAGATAGGTCTAATAGGGCAGATATGGCAGTTGGAGGATTACCTGACAATTACCTGACCAAACGCTCCAACACGAAGATGCTAGCTATACAAAAGTAGCCAAAAATTCAGATGTCCTGAAATGCGCTCCAACGCATCGGATTCTGTTAATACACACACGAACACATCACCAAAAGTGTTTTTAAGTCCTAGATAGGTCTAATAGGGCAGATATGGCAGTTGGAGGATTACCTGACAAAACGCTCCAACACGACGATGCTAGCTATACAAAAGTAGCAAAAAATTCAGATGTCCTGAAATGCGCTCCAACGCATCGGATTCTGTTAATACACACACGAACACATCACCAAAAGTGTTTTTAAGTCCTAGATAGGTCTAATAGGGCAGATATGGCAGTTGGAGGATTACCTGACAATTACCTGACCAAACGCTCCAACACGACGATGCTAGCTATACAAAAGTAGCAAAAAATTCAGATGTCCTGAAATGCGCTCCAACGCATCGGATTCTGTTAATACACACACGAACACATCACCAAAAGTGTTTTTAAGTCCTAGATAGGTCTAATAGGGCAGATATGGCAGTTGGAGGATTACCTGACAAAACGCTCCAACACGACGATGCTAGCTATACAAAAGTAGCAAAAAATTCAAATGTCCTGAAATGCGCTCCAACGCATCGGATTCTGTTAATACACACACGAACACATCACCAAAAGTGTTTTTAAGTCCTAGATAGGTCTAATAGGGCAGATATGGCAGTTGGAGGATTACCTGACAAAACGCTCCAACACGACGATGCTAGCTATACAAAAGTAGCAAAAAATTCAGATGTCCTGAAATGCGCTCCCACGCATCGGATTCTGTTAATACACACACGAACACATCACCAAAAGTGTTTTTAAGTCCTAGATAGGTCTAATAGGGCAGATATGGCAGTTGGGGGATTACCTGACCAAACGCTCCAACACGACGATGCTAGCTATACAAAAGTAGCAAAAAATTCAGATGTCCTGAAATGCGCTCCAACGCATCGGATTCTGTTAATACACACACGAACACATCACCAAAAGTGTTTTTAAGTCCTAGATAGGTCTAATAGGGCAGATATGGCAGTTGGAGGATTACCTGACAATTACCTGACCAAACGCTCCAACACGACGATGCTAGCTATACAAAAGTAGCAAAAAATTCAGATGTCCTGAAATGCGCTCCCACGCATCGGATTCTGTTAATACACACACGAACACATCACCAAAAGTGTTTTTAAGTCCTAGATAGGTCTAATAGGGCAGATATGGCAGTTGGAGGATTACCTGACAAAACGCTCCAACACGACGATGCTAGCTATACAAAAGTAGCAAAAAATTCAGATGTCCTGAAATGCGCTCCAACGCAACGGATTCTGTTAATACACACACGAACACATCACCAAAAGTGTTTTTAAGTCCTAGATAGGTCTAATAGGGCAGATATGGCAGTTGGAGGATTACCTGACAATTACCTGACCAAACGCTCCAACACGAAGATGCTAGCTATACAAAAGTAGCCAAAAATTCAGATGTCCTGAAATGCGCTCCAACGCATCGGATTCTGTTAATACACATACGAACACATCACCAAAAGTGTTTTTAAGTCCTAGATAGGTCTAATAGGGCAGATATGGCAGTTGGAGGATTACCTGACCAAACGCTCCAACACGACGATGCTAGCTATACAAAAGTAGCAAAAAATTCAGATGTCCTGAAATGCGCTCCCACGCATCGGATTCTGTTAATACACACACGAACACATCACCAAAAGTGTTTTTAAGTCCTAGATAGGTCTAATAGGGCAGATATGGCAGTTGGAGGATTACCTGACCAAACGCTCTAACACGACGATGCTAGCTATACAAAAGTAGCAAAAAATTCAGATGTCCTGAAATGCGCTCCAACGCATCGGATTCTGTTAATACACATACGAACACATCACCAAAAGTGTTTTTAAGTCCTAGATAGGTCTAATAGGGCAGATATGGCAGTTGGAGGATTACCTGACAAAACGCTCCAACACGACGATGCTAGCTATACAAAAGTAGCAAAAAATTCAGATGTCCTGAAATGCGCTCCAACGCAACGGATTCTGTTAATACACACACGAACACATCACCAAAAGTGTTTTTAAGTCCTAGATAGGTCTAATAGGGCAGATATGGCAGTTGGAGGATTACCTGACAATTACCTGACCAAACGCTCCAACACGAAGATGCTAGCTATACAAAAGTAGCCAAAAATTCAGATGTCCTGAAATGCGCTCCAACGCATCGGATTCTGTTAATACACATACGAACACATCACCAAAAGTGTTTTTAAGTCCTAGATAGGTCTAATAGGGCAGATATGGCAGTTGGAGGATTACCTGACAAAACGCTCCAACACGACGATGCTAGCTATACAAAAGTAGCAAAAAATTCAGATGTCCTGAAATGCGCTCCCACGCATCGGATTCTGTTAATACACACACGAACACATCACCAAAAGTGTTTTTAAGTCCTAGATAGGTCTAATAGGGCAGATATGGCAGTTGGAGGATTACCTGACAAAACGCTCCAACACGACGATGCTAGCTATACAAAAGTAGCAAAAAATTCAGATGTCCTGAAATGCGCTCCAACGCATCGGATTCTGTTAATACACACACGAACACATCACCAAAAGTGTTTTTAAGTCCTAGATAGGTCTAATAGGGCAGATATGGCAGTTGGAGGATTACCTGACAATTACCTGACCAAACGCTCCAACACGACGATGCTAGCTATACAAAAGTAGCAAAAAATTCAGATGTCCTGAAATGCGCTCCAACGCATCGGATTCTGTTAATACACACACGAACACATCACCAAAAGTGTTTTTAAGTCCTAGATAGGTCTAATAGGGCAGATATGGCAGTTGGAGGATTACCTGACAAAACGCTCCAACACGACGATGCTAGCTATACAAAAGTAGCAAAAAATTCAGATGTCCTGAAATGCGCTCCCACGCATCGGATTCTGTTAATACACACACGAACACATCACCAAAAGTGTTTTTAAGTCCTAGATAGGTCTAATAGGGCAGATATGGCAGTTGGAGGATTACCTGACCAAACGCTCCAACACGACGATGCTAGCTATACAAAAGTAGCAAAAAATTCAGATGTCCTGAAATGCGCTCCCACGCATCGGATTCTGTTAATACACACACGAACACATCACCAAAAGTGTTTTTAAGTCCTAGATAGGTCTAATAGGGCAGATATGGCAGTTGGAGGATTACCCGACCAAACGCTCCAACACGACGATGCTAGCTATACAAAAGTAGCAAAAAATTCAGATGTCCTGAAATGCGCTCCAACGCATCGGATTCTGTTAATACACACACGAACACATCACCAAAAGTGTTTTTAAGTCCTAGATAGGTCTAATAGGGCAGATATGGCAGTTGGAGGATTACCTAACAATTACCTGACCAAACGCTCCAACACGACGATGCTAGCTATACAAAAGTAGCAAAAAATTCAGATGTCCTGAAATGCGCTCCAACGCATCGGATTCTGTTAATACACACACGAACACATCACCAAAAGTGTTTTTAAGTCCTAGATAGGTCTAATAGGGCAGATATGGCAGTTGGAGGATTACCTGACAATTACCTGACCAAACGCTCCAACACGAAGATGCTAGCTATACAAAAGTAGCCAAAAATTCAGATGTCCTGAAATGCGCTCCAACGCATCGGATTCTGTTAATACACATACGAACACATCACCAAAAGTGTTTTTAAGTCCTAGATAGGTCTAATAGGGCAGATATGGCAGTTGGAGGATTACCTGACAAAACGCTCCAACACGACGATGCTAGCTATACAAAAGTAGCAAAAAATTCAGATGTCCTGAAATGCGCTCCCACGCATCGGATTCTGTTAATACACACACGAACACATCACCAAAAGTGTTTTTAAGTCCTAGATAGGTCTAATAGGGCAGATATGGCAGTTGGAGGATTACCTGACCAAACGCTCTAACACGACGATGCTAGCTATACAAAAGTAGCAAAAAATTCAGATGTCCTGAAATGCGCTCCAACGCATCGGATTCTGTTAATACACATACGAACACATCACCAAAAGTGTTTTTAAGTCCTAGATAGGTCTAATAGGGCAGATATGGCAGTTGGAGGATTACCTGACAAAACGCTCCAACACGACGATGCTAGCTATACAAAAGTAGCAAAAAATTCAGATGTCCTGAAATGCGCTCCAACGCATCGGATTCTGTTAATACACACACGAACACATCACCAAAAGTGTTTTTAAGTCCTAGATAGGTCTAATAGGGCAGATATGGCAGTTGGAGGATTACCTGACAATTACCTGACCAAACGCTCCAACACGACGATGCTAGCTATACAAAAGTAGCAAAAAATTCAGATGTCCTGAAATGCGCTCCAACGCATCGGATTCTGTTAATACACACACGAACACATCACCAAAAGTGTTTTTAAGTCCTAGATAGGTCTAATAGGGCAGATATGGCAGTTGGAGGATTACCTGACCAAACGCTCCAACACGACGATGCTAGCTATACAAAAGTAGCAAAAAATTCAGATGTCCTGAAATGCGCTCCAACGCAACGGATTCTGTTAATACACACACGAACACATCACCAAAAGTGTTTTTAAGTCCTAGATAGGTCTAATAGGGCAGATATGGCAGTTGGAGGATTACCTGACAATTACCTGACCAAACGCTCCAACACGAAGATGCTAGCTATACAAAAGTAGCCAAAAATTCAGATGTCCTGAAATGCGCTCCAACGCATCGGATTCTGTTAATACACACACGAACACATCACCAAAAGTGTTTTTAAGTCCTAGATAGGTCTAATAGGGCAGATATGGCAGTTGGAGGATTACCTGACAAAACGCTCCAACACGACGATGCTAGCTATACAAAAGTAGCAAAAAATTCAGATGTCCTGAAATGCGCTCCCACGCATCGGATTCTGTTAATACACACACGAACACATCACCAAAAGTGTTTTTAAGTCCTAGATAGGTCTAATAGGGCAGATATGGCAGTTGGAGGATTACCTGACCAAACGCTCCAACACGACGATGCTAGCTATACAAAAGTAGCAAAAAATTCAGATGTCCTGAAATGCGCTCCCACGCATCGGATTCTGTTAATACACACACGAACACATCACCAAAAGTGTTTTTAAGTCCTAGATAGGTCTAATAGGGCAGATATGGCAGTTGGAGGATTACCCGACCAAACGCTCCAACACGACGATGCTAGCTATACAAAAGTAGCAAAAAATTCAGATGTCCTGAAATGCGCTCCAACGCATCGGATTCTGTTAATACACACACGAACACATCACCAAAAGTGTTTTTAAGTCCTAGATAGGTCTAATAGGGCAGATATGGCAGTTGGAGGATTACCTAACAATTACCTGACCAAACGCTCCAACACGACGATGCTAGCTATACAAAAGTAGCAAAAAATTCAGATGTCCTGAAATGCGCTCCAACGCATCGGATTCTGTTAATACACACACGAACACATCACCAAAAGTGTTTTTAAGTCCTAGATAGGTCTAATAGGGCAGATATGGCAGTTGGAGGATTACCTGAACAAACGCTCCAACACGACGATGCTAGCTATACAAAAGTAGCAAAAAATTCAGATGTCCTGAAATGCGCTCCCACGCATCGGATTCTGTTAATACACACACGAACACATCACCAAAAGTGTTTTTAAGTCCTAGATAGGTCTAATAGGGCAGATATGGCAGTTGGAGGATTACCTGACCAAACGCTCCAACACGACGATGCTAGCTATACAAAAGTAGCAAAAAATTCAGATGTCCTGAAATGCGCTCCCACGCATCGGATTCTGTTAATACACACACGAACACATCACCAAAAGTGTTTTTAAGTCCTAGATAGGTCTAATAGGGCAGATATGGCAGTTGGAGGATTACCCGACCAAACGCTCCAACACGACGATGCTAGCTATACAAAAGTAGCAAAAAATTCAGATGTCCTGAAATGCGCTCCAACGCATCGGATTCTGTTAATACACACACGAACACATCACCAAAAGTGTTTTTAAGTCCTAGATAGGTCTAATAGGGCAGATATGGCAGTTGGAGGATTACCTGACAATTACCTGACCAAACGCTCCAACACGACGATGCTAGCTATACAAAAGTAGCAAAAAATTCAGATGTCCTGAAATGCGCTCCAACGCATCGGATTCTGTTAATACACACACGAACACATCACCAAAAGTGTTTTTAAGTCCTAGATAGGTCTAATAGGGCAGATATGGCAGTTGGAGGATTACCTGACAATTACCTGACCAAACGCTCCAACACGACGATGCTAGCTATACAAAAGTAGCAAAAAATTCAGATGTCCTAAAATGCGCTCCAACGCATCGGATTCTGTTAATACACACACGAACACATCACCAAAAGTGTTTTTAAGTCCTAGATAGGTCTAATAGGGCAGATATGGCAGTTGGAGGATTACCTGACAATTACCTGACCAAACTCTCCAACACGACGATGCTAGCTATACAAAAGTAGCAAAAAATTCAGATGTCCTGAAATGCGCTCCAACGCATCGGATTCTGTTAATACACACACGAACACATCACCAAAAGTGTTTTTAAGTCCTAGATAGGTCTAATAGGGCAGATATGGCAGTTGGAGGATTACCTGACAATTACCTGACCAAACGCTCCAACACGACGATGCTAGCTATACAAAAGTAGCAAAAAATTCAGATGTCCTGAAATGCGCTCCAACGCATCGGATTCTGTTAATACACACACGAACACATCACCAAAAGTGTTTTTAAGTCCTAGATAGGTCTAATAGGGCAGATATGGCAGTTGGAGGATTACCTGACCAAACGCTCCAACACGACGATGCTAGCTATACAAAAGTAGCTAAAAATTCAGATGTCCTGAAATGCGCTCCCACGTATCGGATTCTGTTAATACACACACGAACACATCACCAAAAGTGTTTTTAAGTCCTAGATAGGTCTAATAGGGCAGATATGGCAGTTGGAGGATTACCTGACCAAACGCTCCAACACGACGATGCTAGCTATACAAAAGTAGCAAAAAATTCAGATGTCCTGAAATGCGCTCCCACGCATCGGATTCAGTTAATACACACACGAACACATCACCAAAAGTGTTTTTAAGTCCTAGATAGGTCTAATAGGGCAGATATGGCAGTTGGAGGATTACCTGACAATTACCTGACCAAACGCTCCAACACGACGATGCTAGCTATACAAAAGTAGCAAAAAATTCAGATGTCCTGAAATGCGCTCCCACGCATCGGATTCTGTTAATACACACACGAACACATCACCAAAAGTGTTTTTAAGTCTTAGATAGGTCTAATAGGGCAGATATGGCAGTTGGAGGATTACCTGACAATTACCTGACCAAACGCTCCAACACGACGATGCTAGCTATACAAAAGTAGCAAAAAATTCAGATGTCCTGAAATGCGCTCCCACGCATCGGATTCTGTTAATACACACACGAACACATCACCAAAAGTTTTTTTAAGTCCTAGATAGGTCTAATAGGGCAGATATGGCAGTTGGAGGATTACCTGACAATTACCTGACCAAACGCTCCAACACGACGATGCTAGCTATACAAAAGTAGCTAAAAATTCAGATGTCCTGAAATGCGCTCCCACGCATCGGATTCTGTTAATACACACACGAACACATCACCAAAAGTTTTTTTAAGTCCTAGATAGGTCTAATAGGGCAGATATGGCAGTTGGAGGATTACCTGACAATTACCTGACCAAACGCTCCAACACGACGATGCTAGCTATACAAAAGTAGCTAAAAATTCAGATGTCCTGAAATGCGCTCCCACGTATCGGATTCTGTTAATACACACACGAACACATCACCAAAAGTGTTTTTAAGTCCTAGATAGGTCTAATAGGGCAGATATGGCAGTTGGAGGATTACCTGACCAAACGCTCCAACACGACGATGCTAGCTATACAAAAGTAGCAAAAAATTCAGATGTCCTGAAATGCGCTCCCACGCATCGGATTCAGTTAATACACACACGAACACATCACCAAAAGTGTTTTTAAGTCCTAGATAGGTCTAATAGGGCAGATATGGCAGTTGGAGGATTACCTGACCAAACGCTCCAACACGACGATGCTAGCTATACAAAAGTAGCAAAAAATTCAGATGTCCTGAAATGCGCTCCCACGCATCGGATTCTGTTAATACACACACGAACACATCACCAAAAGTGTTTTTAAGTCCTAGATAGGTCTAATAGGGCAGATATGGCAGTTGGAGGATTACCTGACAATTACCTGACCAAACGCTCCAACACGACGATGGTAGCTATACAAAAGTAGCAAAAAATTCAGATGTCCTGAAATGCGCTCCAACGCATCGGATTCTGTTAATACACACACGAACACATCACCAAAAGTGTTTTTAAGTCCTAGATAGGTCTAATAGGGCAGATATGGCAGTTGGAGTATTACCTGACCAAACGCTCCAACACGACGATGCTAGCTATACAAAAGTAGCAAAAAATTCAGATGTCCTGAAATGCGCTCCCACGCATCGGATTCTGTTAATACACACACGAACACATCACCAAAAGTGTTTTTAAGTCCTAGATAGGTCTAATAGGGCAGATATGGCAGTTGGAGGATTACCTGACCAAACGCTCCAACACGACGATGATAGCTATACAAAAGTAGCAAAAAATTCAGATGTCCTGAAATGCGCTCCCACGCATCGGATTCTGTTAATACACACACGAACACATCACCAAAAGTGTTTTTAAGTCCTAGATAGGTCTAATAGGGCAGATATGGCAGTTGGAGTATTACCTGACCAAACGCTCCAACACGACGATGCTAGCTATACAAAAGTAGCAAAAAATTCAGATGTCCTGAAATGCGCTCCCACGCATCGGATTCTGTTAATACACACCCGAACACATCACCAAAAGTGTTTTTAAGTCCTAGATAGGTCTAATAGGGCAGATATGGCAGTTGGAGGATTACCTGACAATTACCTGACCAAACGCTCCAACACGACGCTATACAAAAGTAGCAAAAAATTCAGATGTCCTGAAATGCGCTCCCACGCATCGGATTCTGTTAATACACACACGAACACATCACCAAAAGTGTTTTTAAGTCCTAGATAGGTCTAATAGGGCAGATATGGCAGTTGGAGTATTACCTGACCAAACGCTCCAACACGACGATGCTAGCTATACAAAAGTAGCAAAAAATTCAGATGTCCTGAAATGCGCTCCAACGCATCGGATTCTGTTAATACACACACGAACACATCACCAAAAGTGTTTTTAAGTCCTAGATAGGTCTAATAGGGCAGATATGGCAGTTGGAGGATTACCTGACAAAACGCTCCAACACGACGATGCTAGCTATACAAAAGTAGCAAAAAATTCAGATGTCCTGAAATGCGCTCCCACGCATCGGATTCTGTTAATACACACACGAACACATCACCAAAAGTGTTTTTAAGTCCTAGATAGGTCTAATAGGGCAGATATGGCAGTTGGAGGATTACCTGACCAAACGCTCCAACACGACGATGCTAGCTATACAAAAGTAGCAAAAAATTCAGATGTCCTGAAATGCGCTCCAACGCATCGGATTCTGTTAATACACACACGAACACATCACCAAAAGTGTTTTTAAGTCCTAGATAGGTCTAATAGGGCAGATATGGCAGTTGGAGGATTACCTGACAAAACGCTCCAACACGACGATGCTAGCTATACAAAAGTAGCAAAAAATTCAGATGTCCTGAAATGCGCTCCCACGCATCGGATTCTGTTAATACACACACGAACACATCACCAAAAGTGTTTTTAAGTCCTAGATAGGTCTAATAGGGCAGATATGGCAGTTGGAGGATTACCTGACAATTACCTGACCAAACGCTCCAACACGACGCTATACAAAAGTAGCAAAAAATTCAGATGTCCTGAAATGCGCTCCAACGCATCGGATTCTGTTAATACACACACGAACACATCACCAAAAGTGTTTTTAAGTCCTAGATAGGTCTAATAGGGCAGATATGGCAGTTGGAGGATTACCTGACCAAACGCTCCAACACGACGATGCTAGCTATACAAAAGTAGCAAAAAATTCAGATGTCCTGAAATGCGCTCCAACACATCGGATTCTGTTAATACACACACGAACACATCACCAAAAGTGTTTTTAAGTCCTAGATAGGTCTAATAGGGCAGATATGGCAGTTGGAGGATTACCTGACCAAACGCTCCAACACGACGATGATAGCTATACAAAAGTAGCAAAAAATTCAGATGTCCTGAAATGCGCTCCAACGCATCGGATTCTGTTAATACACACACGAACACATCACCAAAAGTGTTTTTAAGTCCTAGATAGGTCTAATAGGGCAGATATGGCAGTTGGAGGATTACCTGACAATTACCTGACCAAACGCTCCAACACGACGCTATACAAAAGTAGCAAAAAATTCAGATGTCCTGAAATGCGCTCCAACGCATCGGATTCTGTTAATACACATACGAACACATCACCAAAAGTGTTTTTAAGTCCTAGATAGGTCTAATAGGGCAGATATGGCAGTTGGAGTATTACCTGACCAAACGCTCCAACACGACGATGCTAGCTATACAAAAGTAGCAAAAAATTCAGATGTCCTGAAATGCGCTCCCACGCATCGGATTCTGTTAATACACACACGAACACATCACCAAAAGTGTTTTTAAGTCCTAGATAGGTCTAATAGGGCAGATATGGCAGTTGGAGGATTACCTGACCAAACGCTCCAACACGACGATGATAGCTATACAAAAGTAGCAAAAAATTCAGATGTCCTGAAATGCGCTCCCACGCATCGGATTCTGTTAATACACACACGAACACATCACCAAAAGTGTTTTTAAGTCCTAGATAGGTCTAATAGGGCAGATATGGCAGTTGGAGTATTACCTGACCAAACGCTCCAACACGACGATGCTAGCTATACAAAAGTAGCAAAAAATTCAGATGTCCTGAAATGCGCTCCCACGCATCGGATTCTGTTAATACACACCCGAACACATCACCAAAAGTGTTTTTAAGTCCTAGATAGGTCTAATAGGGCAGATATGGCAGTTGGAGGATTACCTGACAATTACCTGACCAAACGCTCCAACACGACGCTATACAAAAGTAGCAAAAAATTCAGATGTCCTGAAATGCGCTCCCACGCATCGGATTCTGTTAATACACACACGAACACATCACCAAAAGTGTTTTTAAGTCCTAGATAGGTCTAATAGGGCAGATATGGCAGTTGGAGTATTACCTGACCAAACGCTCCAACACGACGATGCTAGCTATACAAAAGTAGCAAAAAATTCAGATGTCCTGAAATGCGCTCCAACGCATCGGATTCTGTTAATACACACACGAACACATCACCAAAAGTGTTTTTAAGTCCTAGATAGGTCTAATAGGGCAGATATGGCAGTTGGAGGATTACCTGACAAAACGCTCCAACACGACGATGCTAGCTATACAAAAGTAGCAAAAAATTCAGATGTCCTGAAATGCGCTCCCACGCATCGGATTCTGTTAATACACACACGAACACATCACCAAAAGTGTTTTTAAGTCCTAGATAGGTCTAATAGGGCAGATATGGCAGTTGGAGGATTACCTGACCAAACGCTCCAACACGACGATGCTAGCTATACAAAAGTAGCAAAAAATTCAGATGTCCTGAAATGCGCTCCAACGCATCGGATTCTGTTAATACACACACGAACACATCACCAAAAGTGTTTTTAAGTCCTAGATAGGTCTAATAGGGCAGATATGGCAGTTGGAGGATTACCTGACAAAACGCTCCAACACGACGATGCTAGCTATACAAAAGTAGCAAAAAATTCAGATGTCCTGAAATGCGCTCCCACGCATCGGATTCTGTTAATACACACACGAACACATCACCAAAAGTGTTTTTAAGTCCTAGATAGGTCTAATAGGGCAGATATGGCAGTTGGAGGATTACCTGACAATTACCTGACCAAACGCTCCAACACGACGCTATACAAAAGTAGCAAAAAATTCAGATGTCCTGAAATGCGCTCCAACGCATCGGATTCTGTTAATACACACACGAACACATCACCAAAAGTGTTTTTAAGTCCTAGATAGGTCTAATAGGGCAGATATGGCAGTTGGAGGATTACCTGACCAAACGCTCCAACACGACGATGCTAGCTATACAAAAGTAGCAAAAAATTCAGATGTCCTGAAATGCGCTCCAACACATCGGATTCTGTTAATACACACACGAACACATCACCAAAAGTGTTTTTAAGTCCTAGATAGGTCTAATAGGGCAGATATGGCAGTTGGAGGATTACCTGACCAAACGCTCCAACACGACGATGATAGCTATACAAAAGTAGCAAAAAATTCAGATGTCCTGAAATGCGCTCCAACGCATCGGATTCTGTTAATACACACACGAACACATCACCAAAAGTGTTTTTAAGTCCTAGATAGGTCTAATAGGGCAGATATGGCAGTTGGAGGATTACCTGACAATTACCTGACCAAACGCTCCAACACGACGCTATACAAAAGTAGCAAAAAATTCAGATGTCCTGAAATGCGCTCCAACGCATCGGATTCTGTTAATACACATACGAACACATCACCAAAAGTGTTTTTAAGTCCTAGATAGGTCTAATAGGGCAGATATGGCAGTTGGAGTATTACCTGACCAAACGCTCCAACACGACGATGCTAGCTATACAAAAGTAGCAAAAAATTCAGATGTCCTGAAATGCGCTCCCACGCATCGGATTCTGTTAATACACACACGAACACATCACCAAAAGTGTTTTTAAGTCCTAGATAGGTCTAATAGGGCAGATATGGCAGTTGGAGGATTACCTGACCAAACGCTCCAACACGACGATGATAGCTATACAAAAGTAGCAAAAAATTCAGATGTCCTGAAATGCGCTCCAACGCATCGGATTCTGTTAATACACACACGAACACATCACCAAAAGTGTTTTTAAGTCCTAGATAGGTCTAATAGGGCAGATATGGCAGTTGGAGTATTACCTGACCAAACGCTCCAACACGACGATGCTAGCTATACAAAAGTAGCAAAAAATTCAGATGTCCTGAAATGCGCTCCAACGCATCGGATTCTGTTAATACACATACGAACACATCACCAAAAGTGTTTTTAAGTCCTAGATAGGTCTAATAGGGCAGATATGGCAGTTGGAGTATTACCTGACCAAACGCTCCAACACGACGATGCTAGCTATACAAAAGTAGCAAAAAATTCAGATGTCCTGAAATGCGCTCCAACGCATCGGATTCTGTTAATACACATACGAACACATCACCAAAAGTGTTTTTAAGTCCTAGATAGGTCTAATAGGGCAGATATGGCAGTTGGAGTATTACCTGACCAAACGCTCCAACACGACGATGCTAGCTATACAAAAGTAGCAAAAAATTCAGATGTCCTGAAATGCGCTCCCACGCATCGGATTCTGTTAATACACACACGAACACATCACCAAAAGTGTTTTTAAGTCCTAGATAGGTCTAATAGGGCAGATATGGCAGTTGGAGGATTACCTGACCAAACGCTCCAACACGACGATGATAGCTATACAAAAGTAGCAAAAAATTCAGATGTCCTGAAATGCGCTCCAACGCATCGGATTCTGTTAATACACACACGAACACATCACCAAAAGTGTTTTTAAGTCCTAGATAGGTCTAATAGGGCAGATATGGCAGTTGGAGGATTACCTCACCAAAAGTGTTTTTAAGTCCTAGATAGGTCTAATAGGGCAGATATGGCAGTTGGAGGATTACCTGACCAAACGCTCCAACACGACGATGGTAGCTATACAAAAGTAGCAAAAAATTCAGATGTCCTGAAATGTGCTCCAACGCATCGGATTCCGTTAATACACACACGAACACATCACCAAAAGTGTTTTTAAGTCCTAGATAGGTCTAATAGGGCAGATATGGCAGTTGGAGGATTACCTGACCAAACGCTCCAACACGACGATGGTAGCTATACAAAAGTAGCAAAAAATTCAGATGTCCTGAAATGCGCTCCAACGCATCGGATTCTGTTAATACACACACGAACACATCACCAAAAGTGTTTTTAAGTCCTAGATAGGTCTAATAGGGCAGATATGGCAGTTGGAGGATTACCTGACAATTACCTGACCAAACGCTCCAACACGACGATACTAGCTATACAAAAGTAGCAAAAAATTCAGATGTCCTGAAATGCGCTCCCACGCATCGGATTCTGTTAATACACACACGAACACATCACCAAAAGTGTTTTTAAGTCCTAGATAGGTCTAATAGGGCAGATATGGCAGTTGGAGGATTACCTGACCAAACGCTCCAACACGACGATGCTAGCTATACAAAAGTAGCAAAAAATTCAGATGTCCTGAAATGCGCTCCCACGCAGCGGATTCTGTTAATACACACACGAACACATTACCAAAAGTGTTTTTAAGTCCTAGATAGGTCTAATAGGGCAGATATGGCAGTTGGAGGATTACCTGACAATTACCTGACCAAACGCTCCAACACGACGATGCTAGCTATACAAAAGTAGCAAAAAATTCAGATGTCCTGAAATGCGCTCCCACGCATCGGATTCTGTTAATACACACACGAACACATCACCAAAAGTGTTTTTAAGTCCTAGATAGGTCTAATAGGGCAGATATGGCAGTTGGAGGATTACCTGACCAAACGCTCCAACACGACGATGCTAGCTATACAAAAGTAGCAAAAAATTCAGATGTCCTGAAATGCGCTCCCACGCATCGGATTCTGTTAATACACACACGAACACATCACCAAAAGTGTTTTTAAGTCCTAGATAGGTCTAACAGGGCAGATATGGCAGTTGGAGGATTACCTGACAATTACCTGACCAAACGCTCCAACACGACGATGCTAGCTATACAAAAGTAGCAAAAAATTCAGATGTCCTGAAATGCGCTCCCACGCATCGGATTCTGTTAATACACACACGAACACATCACCAAAAGTGTTTTTAAGTCCTAGATAGGTCTAATAGGGCAGATATGGCAGTTGGAGGATTACCAGACCAAACGCTCCAACACGACGATGCTAGCTATACAAAAGTAGCAAAAAATTCAGATGTCCTGAAATGCGCTCCAACGCATCGGATTCTGTTAATACACACACGAACACATCACCAAAAGTGTTTTTAAGTCCTCGATAGGTCTAATAGGGCAGATATGGCAGTTGGAGGATTACCAGACCAAACGCTCCAACACGACGATGCTAGCTATACAAAAGTAGCAAAAAATTCAGATGTCCTGAAATGCGCTCCAACGCATCGGATTCTGTTAATACACACACGAACACATCACCAAAAGTGTTTTTAAGTCCTAGATAGGTCTAATAGGGCAGATATGGCAGTTGGAGGATTACCTCACCAAAAGTGTTTTTAAGTCCTAGATAGGTCTAATAGGGCAGATATGGCAGTTGGAGGATTACCTGACCAAACGCTCCAACACGACAATGCTAGCTATACAAAAGTAGCAAAAAATTCAGATGTCCTGAAATGTGCTCCAACGCATCGGATTCTGTTAATACACACACGAACACATCACCAAAAGTGTTTTTAAGTCCTAGATAGGTCTAATAGGGCAGATATGGCAGTTGGAGGATTACCTGACCAAACGCTCCAACACGACGATGCTAGCTATACAAAAGTAGCAAAAAATTCAGATGTCCTGAAATGCGCTCCAACGCATCGGATTCTGTTAATACACACACGAACACATCACCAAAAGTGTTTTTAAGTCCTAGATAGGTCTAATAGGGCAGATATGGCAGTTGGAGGATTACCTGACAATTACCTGACCAAACGCTCCAACACGACGCTATACAAAAGTAGCAAAAAATTCAGATGTCCTGAAATGCGCTCCAACGCATCGGATTCTGTTAATACACACACGAACACATCACCAAAAGTGTTTTTAAGTCCTAGATAGGTCTAATAGGGCAGATATGGCAGTTGGAGGATTACCTGACAATTACCTGACCAAACGCTCCAACACGACGCTATACAAAAGTAGCAAAAAATTCAGATGTCCTGAAATGCGCTCCAACGCATCGGATTCTGTTAATACACACACGAACACATCACCAAAAGTGTTTTTAAGTCCTAGATAGGTCTAATAGGGCAGATATGGCAGTTGGAGGATTACCTGACAATTACCTGACCAAACGCTCCAACACGACGCTATACAAAAGTAGCAAAAAATTCAGATGTCCTGAAATGCGCTCCAACGCATCGGATTCTGTTAATACACACACGAACACATCACCAAAAGTGTTTTTAAGTCCTAGATAGGTCTAATAGGGCAGATATGGCAGTTGGAGGATTACCTGACAATTACCTGACCAAACGCTCCAACACGACGCTATACAAAAGTAGCAAAAAATTCAGATGTCCTGAAATGCGCTCCAACGCATCGGATTCTGTTAATACACACACGAACACATCACCAAAAGTGTTTTTAAGTCCTGGATAGGTCTAATAGGGCAGATATGGCAGTTGGAGGATTACCTGACAATTACCTGACCAAACGCTCCAACACGACGATGGTAGCTATACAAAAGTAGCAAAAAATTCAGATGTCCTGAAATGCGCTCCCACGCATCGGATTCTGTTAATACACACACGAACACATCACCAAAAGTGTTTTTAAGTCCTAGATAGGTCTAATAGGGCAGATATGGCAGTTGGAGGATTACCTGACAATTACCTGACCAAACGCTCCAACACGACGATGCTAGCTATACAAAAGTAGCAAAAAATTCAGATGTCCTGAAATGCGCTCCCACGCATCGGATTCTGTTAATACACACACGAACACATCACCAAAAGTGTTTTTAAGTCCTAGATAGGCCTAACAGGGCAGATATGGCAGTTGGAGTATTACCTGACCAAACGCTCCAACACGACGATGCTAGCTATACAAAAGTACCAAAAAATTCAGATGTCCTGAAATGCGCTCCCACGCATCGGATTCTGTTAATACACACACGAACACATCACCAAAAGTGTTTTTAAGTCCTAGATAGGTCTAATAGGGCAGATATGGCAGTTGGAGGATTACCTGACCAAACGCTCCAACACGACGATGCTAGCTATACAAAAGTAGCAAAAAATTCAGATGTCCTGAAATGCGCTCCAACGCATCGGATTCTGTTAATACACACACGAACACATCACCAAAAGTGTTTTTAAATCCTGGATAGGTCTAATAGGGCAGATATGGCAGTTGGAGGATTACCTGACCAAACGCTCCAACACGACCATGCTAGCTATACAAAAGTAGCAAAAAATTCAGATGTCCTGAAATGCGCTCCCACGCATCGGATTCTGTTAATACACACACGAACACATTACCAAAAGTGTTTTTAAGTCCTAGATAGGTCTAATAGGGCAGATATGGCAGTTGGAGGATTACCTCACCAAAAGTGTTTTTAAGTCCTAGATAGGTCTAATAGGGCAGATATGGCAGTTGGAGGATTACCTGACCAAACGCTCCAACACGACGATGGTAGCTATACAAAAGTAGCAAAAAATTCAGATGTCCTGAAATGCGCTCCAACGCATCGAATTCTGTTAATACACACACGAACACATCACCAAAAGTGTTTTTAAGTCATAGATAGGTCTAATAGGGCAGATATGGCAGTTGGATGATTACCTGACAATTACCTGACCAAACGCTCCAACACGACGATGCTAGCTATACAAAAGTAGCAAAAAATTCAGATGTCCTGAAATGCGCTCCCACGCATCGGATTCTGTTAATACACACACGAACACATCACCAAAAGTGTTTTTAAGTCCTAGATAGGTCTAACAGGGCAGATATGGCAGTTGGAGGATTACCTGACAATTACCTGACCAAACGCTCCAACACGACGATGCTAGCTATACAAAAGTAGCAAAAAATTCAGATGTCCTGAAATGCGCTCCAACGCATCGGATTCTGTTAATACACACACGAACACATCACCAAAAGTGTTTTTAAGTCCTAGATAGGTCTAATAGGGCAGATATGGCAGTTGGAGGATTACCTGACCAAACGCTCCAACACGACCATGCTAGCTATACAAAAGTAGCAAAAAATTCAGATGTCCTGAAATGCGCTCCCACGCATCGGATTCTGTTAATACACACACGAACACATTACCAAAAGTGTTTTTAAGTCCTAGATAGGTCTAATAGGGCAGATATGGCAGTTGGAGGATTACCTGACAATTACCTGACCAAACGCTCCAACACGACGATGCTAGCTATACAAAAGTAGCAAGAAATTCAGATGTCCTGAAATGCGCTCCCACGCATCGGATTCTGTTAATACACACACGAACACATCACCAAAAGTGTTTTTAAGTCCTAGATAGGTCTAATAGGGCAGATATGGCAGTTGGAGGATTACCAGACCAAACGCTCCAACACGACGATGCTAGCTATACAAAAGTAGCAAAAAATTCAGATGTCCTGAAATGCGCTCCAACGCATCGGATTCTGTTAATACACACACGAACACATCACCAAAAGTGTTTTTAAGTCCTAGATAGGTCTAATAGGGCAGATATGGCAGTTGGAGGATTACCTGACCAAACGCTCCAACACGACGATGGTAGCTATACAAAAGTAGCAAAAAATTCAGATGTCCTGAAATGCGCTCCCACGCATCGGTTTCTGTTAATACACACACGAACACATCACCAAAAGTGTTTTTAAGTCCTCGATAGGTCTAATAGGGCAGATATGGCAGTTGGAGGATTACCTGACAATTACCTGACCAAACGCTCCAACACGACGATGCTAGCTATACAAAAGTAGCAAAAAATTCAGATGTCCTGAAATGCGCTCCCACGCATCGGATTCTGTTAATACACACACGAACACATCACCAAAAGTGTTTTTAAGTCCTAGATAGGTCTAATATGGCAGATATGGCAGTTGGAGGATTACCTGACAATTACCTGACCAAACGCTCCAACACGACGATGCTAGCTATACAAAAGTAGCAAAAAATTCAGATGTCCTGAAATGCGCTCCAACGCATCGGATTCTGTTAATACACACACGAACACATCACCAAAAGTGTTTTTAAGTCCTAGATAGGTCTAATAGGGCAGATATGGCAGTTGGAGGATTACCTGACCAAACGCTCCAACACGACGATGGTAGCTATACAAAAGTAGCAAAAAATTCAGATGTCCTGAAATGCGCTCCCACGCATCGGTTTCTGTTAATACACACACGAACACATCACCAAAAGTGTTTTTAAGTCCTCGATAGGTCTAATAGGGCAGATATGGCAGTTGGAGGATTACCAGACCAAACGCTCCAACACGACGATGCTAGCTATACAAAAGTAGCAAAAAATTCAGATGTCCTGAAATGCGCTCCAACGCATCGGATTCTGTTAATACACACACGAACACATCACCAAAAGTGTTTTTAAGTCCTAGATAGGTCTAATAGGGCAGATATGGCAGTTGGAGGATTACCTGACCAAACGCTCCAACACGACGATGGTAGCTATACAAAAGTAGCAAAAAATTCAGATGTCCTGAAATGCGCTCCCACGCATCGGTTTCTGTTAATACACACACGAACACATCACCAAAAGTGTTTTTAAGTCCTCGATAGGTCTAATAGGGCAGATATGGCAGTTGGAGGATTACCTGACAATTACCTGACCAAACGCTCCAACACGACGATGCTAGCTATACAAAAGTAGCAAAAAATTCAGATGTCCTGAAATGCGCTCCCACGCATCGGATTCTGTTAATACACACGCGAACACATTACCAAAAGTGTTTTTAAGTCCTAGATAGGTCTAATAGGGCAGATATGGCAGTTGGAAGATTACCTGACAATTACCTGCCCAAACGCTCCAACACGACGATGCTAGCTATACAAAAGTAGCAAAAAATTCAGATGTCCTGAAATGCGCTCCCACGCATCGGATTCTGTTAATACACACATGAACACATTACCAAAAGTGTTTTTAAGTCCTAGATAGGTCTAATAGGGCAGATATGGCAGTTGGAGGATTACCTGACAATTACCTGACCAAACGCTCCAACACGACGCTATACAAAAGTAGCAAAAAATTCAGATGTCCTGAAATGCGCTCCAACGCATCGGATTCTGTTAATACACACACGAACACATCACCAAAAGTGTTTTTAAGTCCTAGATAGGTCTAATAGGGCAGATATGGCAGTTGGAGGATTACCTGACCAAACGCTCCAACACGACGATGGTAGCTATACAAAAGTAGCAAAAAATTCAGATGTCCTGAAATGCGCTCCAACGCATCGGATTCTGTTAATACACACACGAACACATCACCAAAAGTGTTTTTAAGTCCTAGATAGGTCTAATAGGGCAGATATGGCAGTTGGAGGATTACCTGACAATTACCTGACAAAACGCTCCAACACGACGATGCTAGCTATACAAAAGTAGCAAAAAATTCAGATGTCCTGAAATGCGCTCCCACGCATCGGATTCTGTTAATACACACACGAACACATCACCAAAAGTGTTTTTAAGTCCTAGATAGGTCTAATAGGGCAGATATGGCAGTTGGAGGATTACCTGACCAAACGCTCCAACACGACGATGCTAGCTATACAAAAGTAGCAAAAAATTCAGATGTCCTGAAATGCGCTACCACGCATCGGATTCTGTTAATACACACACGAACACATCACCAAAAGTGTTTTTAAGTCCTAGATAGGTCTAATAGGGCAGATATGGCAGTTGGAGGATTACCTGACAATTACCTGACCAAACGCTCCAACACGACGCTATACAAAAGTAGCAAAAAATTCAGATGTCCTGAAATGCGCTCCAACGCATCGGATTCTGTTAATACACACACGAACACATCACCAAAAGTGTTTTTAAGTCCTAGATAGGTCTAATAGGGCAGATATGGCAGTTGGGGGATTACCTGACAAAACGCTCCAGCACGACGATGCTAGCTATACAAAAGTAGCAAAAAATTCAGATGTCCTGAAATGCGCTCCCACGCATCGGATTCTGTTAATACACACACGAACACATTACCAAAAGTGTTTTTAAGTCCTAGATAGGTCTAATAGGGCAGATATGGCAGTTGGAGGATTACCTGACAATTACCTGACAAAACGCTCCAACACGACGATGCTAGCTATACAAAAGTAGCAAAAAATTCAGATGTCCTGAAATGCGCTCCCACGCATCGGATTCTGTTAATACACACACGAACACATCACCAAAAGTGTTTTTAAGTCCTAGATAGGTCTAATAGGGCAGATATGGCAGTTGGAGGATTACCTGACAATTACCTGACCAAACGCTCCAACACGACGCTATACAAAAGTAGCAAAAAATTCAGATGTCCTGAAATGCGCTCCAACGCATCGGATTCTGTTAATACACACACGAACACATCACCAAAAGTGTTTTTAAGTCCTAGATAGGTCTAATAGGGCAGATATGGCAGTTGGGGGATTACCTGACAAAACGCTCCAGCACGACGATGCTAGCTATACAAAAGTAGCAAAAAATTCAGATGTCCTGAAATGCGCTCCCACGCATCGGATTCTGTTAATACACACACGAACACATTACCAAAAGTGTTTTTAAGTCCTAGATAGGTCTAATAGGGCAGATATGGCAGTTGGAGGATTACCTGACAATTACCTGACCAAACGCTCCAACACGACGCTATACAAAAGTAGCAAAAAATTCAGATGTCCTGAAATGCGCTCCAACGCATCGGATTCTGTTAATACACACACGAACACATCACCAAAAGTGTTTTTAAGTCCTAGATAGGTCTAATAGGGCAGATATGGCAGTTGGAGGATTACCTGACAATTACCTGACAAAACGCTCCAACACGACGATGCTAGCTATACAAAAGTAGCAAAAAATTCAGATGTCCTGAAATGCGCTCCCACGCATCGGATTCTGTTAATACACACACGAACACATCACCAAAAGTGTTTTTAAGTCCTAGATAGGTCTAATAGGGCAGATATGGCAGTTGGAGGATTACCTGACCAAACGCTCCAACACGACGATGCTAGCTATACAAAAGTAGCAAAAAATTCAGATGTCCTGAAATGCGCTACCACGCATCGGATTCTGTTAATACACACACGAACACATCACCAAAAGTGTTTTTAAGTCCTAGATAGGTCTAATAGGGCAGATATGGCAGTTGGAGGATTACCTGACAATTACCTGACCAAACGCTCCAACACGACGCTATACAAAAGTAGCAAAAAATTCAGATGTCCTGAAATGCGCTCCAACGCATCGGATTCTGTTAATACACACACGAACACATCACCAAAAGTGTTTTTAAGTCCTAGATAGGTCTAATAGGGCAGATATGGCAGTTGGAGGATTACCTGACCAAACGCTCCAACACGACGATGCTAGCTATACAAAAGTAGCAAAAAATTCAGATGTCCTGAAATGCGCTACCACGCATCGGATTCTGTTAATACACACACGAACACATCACCAAAAGTGTTTTTAAGTCCTAGATAGGTCTAATAGGGCAGATATGGCAGTTGGAGGATTACCTGACAATTACCTGACCAAACGCTCCAACACGACGCTATACAAAAGTAGCAAAAAATTCAGATGTCCTGAAATGCGCTCCAACGCATCGGATTCTGTTAATACACACACGAACACATCACCAAAAGTGTTTTTAAGTCCTAGATAGGTCTAATAGGGCAGATATGGCAGTTGGAGGATTACCTGACCAAACGCTCCAACACGACGATGCTAGCTATACAAAAGTAGCAAAAAATTCAGATGTCCTGAAATGCGCTCCCACGCATCGGATTCTGTTAATACACACACGAACACATTACCAAAAGTGTTTTTAAGTCCTAGATAGGTCTAATAGGGCAGATATGGCAGTTGGAAGATTACCTGACAATTACCTGACCAAACGCTCCAACACGACGATGCTAGCTATACAAAAGTAGCAAAAAATTCAGATGTCCTGAAATGCGCTCCCACGCATCGGATTCTGTTAATACACACACGAACACATTACCAAAAGTGTTTTTAAGTCCTAGATAGGTCTAATAGGGCAGATATGGCAGTTGGAGGATTACCTGACAATTACCTGACCAAACGCTCCAACACGACGCTATACAAAAGTAGCAAAAAATTCAGATGTCCTGAAATGCGCTCCAACGCATCGGATTCTGTTAATACACACACGAACACATCACCAAAAGTGTTTTTAAGTCCTAGATAGGTCTAATAGGGCAGATATGGCAGTTGGAGGATTACCTGACCAAACGCTCCAACACGACGATGCTAGCTATACAAAAGTAGCAAAAAATTCAGATGTCCTGAAATGCGCTCCCACGCATCGGATTCTGTTAATACACACACGAACACATTACCAAAAGTGTTTTTAAGTCCTAGATAGGTCTAATAGGGCAGATATGGCAGTTGGAGGATTACCTGACAATTACCTGACCAAACGCTCCAACACGACGCTATACAAAAGTAGCAAAAAATTCAGATGTCCTGAAATGCGCTCCAACGCATCGGATTCTGTTAATACACACACGAACACATCACCAAAAGTGTTTTTAAGTCCTAGATAGGTCTAATAGGGCAGATATGGCAGTTGGAGGATTACCTGACCAAACGCTCCAACACGACGATGCTAGCTATACAAAAGTAGCAAAAAATTCAGATGTCCTGAAATGCGCTCCCACGCATCGGATTCTGTTAATACACACACGAACACATCACCAAAAGTGTTTTTTAGTCCTAGATAGGTCTAATAGGGCAGATATGGCAGTTGGGGGATTACCTGACAAAACGCTCCAGCACGACGATGCTAGCTATACAAAAGTAGCAAAAAATTCAGATGTCCTGAAATGCGCTCCCACGCATCGGATTCTGTTAATACACACACGAACACATTACCAAAAGTGTTTTTAAGTCCTAGATAGGTCTAATAGGGCAGATATGGCAGTTGGAGGATTACCTGACAATTACCTGACCAAACGCTCCAACACGACGCTATACAAAAGTAGCAAAAAATTCAGATGTCCTGAAATGCGCTCCAACGCATCGGATTCTGTTAATACACACACGAACACATCACCAAAAGTGTTTTTAAGTCCTAGATAGGTCTAATAGGGCAGATATGGCAGTTGGAGGATTACCTGACAATTACCTGACAAAACGCTCCAACACGACGATGCTAGCTATACAAAAGTAGAAAAAAATTCAGATGTCCTGAAATGCGCTCCCACGCATCGGATTCTGTTAATACACACACGAACACATCACCAAAAGTGTTTTTAAGTCCTAGATAGGTCTAATAGGGCAGATATGGCAGTTGGAGGATTACCTGACCAAACGCTCCAACACGACGATGCTAGCTATACAAAAGTAGCAAAAAATTCAGATGTCCTGAAATGCGCTACCACGCATCGGATTCTGTTAATACACACACGAACACATCACCAAAAGTGTTTTTAAGTCCTAGATAGGTCTAATAGGGCAGATATGGCAGTTGGAGGATTACCTGACAATTACCTGACCAAACGCTCCAACACGACGCTATACAAAAGTAGCAAAAAATTCAGATGTCCTGAAATGCGCTCCAATGCATCGGATTCTGTTAATACACACACGAACACATCACCAAAAGTGTTTTTAAGTCCTAGATAGGTCTAATAGGGCAGATATGGCAGTTGGAGGATTACCTGACAATTACCTGACCAAACGCTCCAACACGACGATGCTAGCTATACAAAAGTAGCAAAAAATTCAGATGTCCTGAAATGCGCTCCCACGCATCGGATTCTGTTAATACACACACGAACACATTACCAAAAGTGTTTTTAAGTCCTAGATAGGTCTAATAGGGCAGATATGGCAGTTGGAGGATTACCTGACAATTACCTGACCAAACGCTCCAACACGACGCTATACAAAAGTAGCAAAAAATTCAGATGTCCTGAAATGCGCTCCAACGCATCGGATTCTGTTAATACACACACGAACACATCACCAAAAGTGTTTTTAAGTCCTAGATAGGTCTAATAGGGCAGATATGGCAGTTGGAGGATTACCTGACCAAACGCTCCAACACGACGATGGTAGCTATACAAAAGTAGCAAAAAATTCAGATGTCCTGAAATGCGCTCCAACGCATCGGATTCTGTTAATACACACACGAACACATCACCAAAAGTGTTTTTAAGTCCTAGATAGGTCTAATAGGGCAGATATGGCAGTTGGAGGATTACCTGACCAAACGCTCCAACACGACGATGCTAGCTATACAAAAGTAGCAAAAAATTCAGATGTCCTGAAATGCGCTCCCACGCATCGGATTCTGTTAATACACACACGAACACATTACCAAAAGTGTTTTTAAGTCCTAGATAGGTCTAATAGGGCAGATATGGCAGTTGGAGGATTACCTGACAATTACCTGACCAAACGCTCCAACACGACGCTATACAAAAGTAGCAAAAAATTCAGATGTCCTGAAATGCGCTCCAACGCATCGGATTCTGTTAATACACACACGAACACATCACCAAAAGTGTTTTTAAGTCCTAGATAGGTCTAATAGGGCAGATATGGCAGTTGGAGGATTACCTGACAATTACCTGACCAAACGCTCCAACACGACGCTATACAAAAGTAGCAAAAAATTCAGATGTCCTGAAATGCGCTCCAACGCATCGGATTCTGTTAATACACACACGAACACATCACCAAAAGTGTTTTTAAGTCCTGGATAGGTCTAATAGGACAGATATGGCAGTTGGAGTATTACCTGACCAAACGCTCCAACACGACGATGCTAGCTATACAAAAGTAGCAAAAAATTCAGATGTCCTGAAATGCGCTCCCACGCATCGGATTCTGTTAATACACACACGAACACATCACCAAAAGTGTTTTTAAGTCCTAGATAGGTCTAATAGGGCAGATATGGCAGTTGGAGGATTACCTAACAATTACCTGACCAAACGCTCCAACACGACGATGCTAGCTATACAAAAGTAGCAAAAAATTCAGATGTCCTGAAATGCGCTCCCACGCATCGGATTCTGTTAATACACACACGAACACATCACCAAAAGTGTTTTTAAGTCCTAGATAGGCCTAACAGGGCAGATATGGCAGTTGGAGTATTACCTGACCAAACGCTCCAACACGACGATGCTAGCTATACAAAAGTAGCAAAAAATTCAGATGTCCTGAAATGCGCTCCCACGCATCGGATTCTGTTAATACACACACGAACACATCACCAAAAGTGTTTTTAAGTCCTAGATAGGTCTAATAGGGCAGATATGGCAGTTGGAGGATTACCTGACAATTACCTGACCAAACGCTCCAACACGACGATGCTAGCTATACAAAAGTAGCAAAAAATTCAGATGTCCTGAAATGCGCTCCCACGCATCGGATTCTGTTAATACACACACGAACACATCACCAAAAGTGTTTTTAAGTCCTAGATAGGCCTAACAGGGCAGATATGGCAGTTGGAGTATTACCTGACCAAACGCTCCAACACGACGATGCTAGCTATACAAAAGTAGCAAAAAATTCAGATGTCCTGAAATGCGCTCCCACGCATCGGATTCTGTTAATACACACACGAACACATCACCAAAAGTGTTTTTAAGTCCTAGATAGGTCTAATAGGGCAGATATGGCAGTTGGAAGATTACCTGACCAAACGCTCCAACACGACGATGATAGCTATACAAAAGTAGCAAAAAATTCAGATGTCCTGAAATGCGCTCCAACGCATCGGATTCTGTTAATACACACACGAACACATCACCAAAAGTGTTTTTAAGTCCTAGATAGGTCTAATAGGGCAGATATGGCAGTTGGAGGATTACCTCACCAAAAGTGTTTTTAAGTCCTAGATAGGTCTAATAGGGCAGATATGGCAGTTGGAGGATTACCTGACCAAACGCTCCAACACGACGATGGTAGCTATACAAAAGTAGCAAAAAATTCAGATGTCCTGAAATGTGCTCCAACGCATCGGATTCTGTTAATACACACACGAACACATCACCAAAAGTGTTTTTAAGTCCTAGATAGGTCTAATAGGGCAGATATGGCAGTTGGAGGATTACCTGACCAAACGCTCCAACACGACGATGATAGCTATACAAAAGTAGCAAAAAATTCAGATGTCCTGAAATGCGCTCCAACGCATCGGATTCTGTTAATACACACACGAACACATCACCAAAAGTGTTTTTAAGTCCTGGATAGGTCTAATAGGGCAGATATGGCAGTTGGAGGATTACCTGACCAAACGCTCCAACACGACGATGGTAGCTATACAAAAGTAGCAAAAAATTCAGATGTCCTGAAATGCGCTCCAACGCATCGAATTCTGTTAATACACACACGAACACATCACCAAAAGTGTTTTTAAGTCATAGATAGGTCTAATAGGGCAGATATGGCAGTTGGAGGATTACCTGACAATTACCTGACCAAACGCTCCAACACGACGATGCTAGCTATACAAAAGTAGCAAAAAATTCAGATGTCCTGAAATGCGCTCCCACGCATCGGATTCTGTTAATACACACACGAACACATCACCAAAAGTGTTTTTAAGTCCTAGATAGGTCTAACAGGGCAGATATGGCAGTTGGAGGATTACCTGACAATTACCTGACCAAACGCTCCAACACGACGATGCTAGCTATACAAAAGTAGCAAAAAATTCAGATGTCCTGAAATGCGCTCCCACGCATCGGAATCTGTTAATACACACACGAACACATCACCAAAAGTGTTTTTAAGTCCTAGATAGGTCTAACAGGGCAGATATGGCAGTTGGAGGATTACCTGACAATTACCTGACCAAACGCTCCAACACGACGATGCTAGCTATACAAAAGTAGCAAAAAATTCAGATGTCCTGAAATGCGCTCCCACGCATCGGATTCTGTTAATACACACACGAACACATCACCAAAAGTGTTTTTAAGTCCTAGATAGGTCTAATAGGGCAGATATGGCAGTTGGAGGATTACCAGACCAAACGCTCCAACACGACGATGCTAGCTATACAAAAGTAGCAAAAAAATCAGATGTCCTGAAATGCGCTCCAACGCATCGGATTCTGTTAATACACACACGAACACATCACCAAAAGTGTTTTTAATTCCTAGATAGGTCTAATAGGGCAGATATGGCAGTTGGAGGATTACCTGACCAAACGCTCCAACACGACGATGCTAGCTATACAAAAGTAGCAAAAAATTCAGATGTCCTGAAATGCGCTCCCACGCATCGGATTCTGTTAATACACACACGAACACATTACCAAAAGTGTTTTTAAGTCCTAGATAGGTCTAATAGGGCAGATATGGCAGTTGGAAGATTACCTGACAATTACCTGACCAAACGCTCCAACACGACGATGCTAGCTATACAAAAGTAGCAAAAAATTCAGATGTCCTGAAATGCGCTCCCACGCATCGGATTCTGTTAATACACACACGAACACATTACCAAAAGTGTTTTTAAGTCCTAGATAGGTCTAATAGGGCAGATATGGCAGTTGGAGGATTACCTGACAATTACCTGACCAAACGCTCCAACACGACGATGCTAGCTATACAAAAGTAGCAAAAAATTCAGATATCCTGAAATGCGCTCCCACGCATCGGATTCTGTTAATACACACACGAACACATCACCAAAAGTGTTTTTAAGTCCTAGATAGGTCTAATAGGGCAGATATGGCAGTTGGAGGATTACCTGACAATTACCTGACCAAACGCTCCAACACGACGCTATACAAAAGTAGCAAAAAATTCAGATGTCCTGAAATGCGCTCCAACGCATCGGATTCTGTTAATACACACACGAACACATCACCAAAAGTGTTTTTAAGTCCTAGATAGGTCTAATAGGGCAGATATGGCAGTTGGAGGATTACCTGACAATTACCTGACCAAACGCTCCAACACGACGATGCTACCTATACAAAAGTAGAAAAAAATTCAGATGTCCTGAAATGCGCTCCCACGCATCGGATTCTGTTAATACACACACGAACACATCACCAAAAGTGTTTTTAAGTCCTAGATAGGTCTAATAGGGCAGATATGGCAGTTGGAGGATTACCTGACAATTACCTGACCAAACGCTCCAACACGACGATGCTACCTATACAAAAGTAGAAAAAAATTCAGATGTCCTGAAATGCGCTCCCACGCATCGGATTCTGTTAATACACACACGAACACATCACCAAAAGTGTTTTTAAGTCCTCGATAGGTCTAATAGGGCAGATATGGCAGTTGGAGGATTACCTGACAATTACCTGACCAAACGCTCCAACACGACGATGCTAGCTATACAAAAGTAGCAAAAAATTCAGATGTCCTGAAATGCGCTCCCACGCATCGGATTCTGTTAATACACACACGAACACATCACCAAAAGTGTTTTTAAGTCCTAGATAGGCCTAACAGGGCAGATATGGCAGTTGGAGTATTACCTGACCAAACGCTCCAACACGACGATGCTAGCTATACAAAAGTAGCAAAAAATTCAGATGTCCTGAAATGCGCTCCCACGCATCGGATTCTGTTAATACACACACGAACACATCACCAAAAGTGTTTTTAAGTCCTAGATAGGTCTAATAGGGCAGATATGGCAGTTGGAAGATTACCTGACCAAACGCTCCAACACGACGATGATAGCTATACAAAAGTAGCAAAAAATTCAGATGTCCTGAAATGCGCTCCAACGCATCGGATTCTGTTAATACACACACGAACACATCACCAAAAGTGTTTTTAAGTCCTAGATAGGTCTAATAGGGCAGATATGGCAGTTGGAGGATTACCTGACCAAACGCTCCAACACGACGATGATAGCTATACAAAAGTAGCAAAAAATTCAGATGTCCTGAAATGCGCTCCAACGCATCGGATTCTGTTAATACACACACGAACACATCACCAAAAGTGTTTTTAAGTCCTGGATAGGTCTAATAGGGCAGATATGGCAGTTGGAGGATTACCTGACAATTACCTGACCAAACGCTCCAACACGACGATGATAGCTATACAAAAGTAGCAAAAAATTCAGATGTCCTGAAATGCGCTCCAACGCATCGGATTCTGTTAATACACACACGAACACATCACCAAAAGTGTTTTTAAGTCCTAGATAGGTCTAATAGGGCAGATATGGCAGTTGGAGGATTACCTGACCAAACGCTCCAACACGACGATGCTAGCTATACAAAAGTAGCAAAAAATTCAGATGTCCTGAAATGCGCTCCCACGCATCGGATTCTGTTAATACACACACGAACACATCACCAAAAGTGTTTTTAAGTCCTAGATAGGTCTAATAGGGCAGATATGGCAGTTGGAGGATTACCTGACAATTACCTGACCAAACGCTCCAACACGACGATGCTACCTATACAAAAGTAGAAAAAAATTCAGATGTCCTGAAATGCGCTCCCACGCATCGGATTCTGTTAATACACACACGAACACATCACCAAAAGTGTTTTTAAGTCCTCGATAGGTCTAATAGGGCAGATATGGCAGTTGGAGGATTACCTGACAATTACCTGACCAAACGCTCCAACACGACGATGCTAGCTATACAAAAGTAGCAAAAAATTCAGATGTCCTGAAATGCGCTCCCACGCATCGGATTCTGTTAATACACACACGAACACATCACCAAAAGTGTTTTTAAGTCCTAGATAGGCCTAACAGGGCAGATATGGCAGTTGGAGTATTACCTGACCAAACGCTCCAACACGACGATGCTAGCTATACAAAAGTAGCAAAAAATTCAGATGTCCTGAAATGCGCTCCCACGCATCGGATTCTGTTAATACACACACGAACACATCACCAAAAGTGTTTTTAAGTCCTAGATAGGTCTAATAGGGCAGATATGGCAGTTGGAAGATTACCTGACCAAACGCTCCAACACGACGATGATAGCTATACAAAAGTAGCAAAAAATTCAGATGTCCTGAAATGCGCTCCAACGCATCGGATTCTGTTAATACACACACGAACACATCACCAAAAGTGTTTTTAAGTCCTAGATAGGTCTAATAGGGCAGATATGGCAGTTGGAGGATTACCTGACCAAACGCTCCAACACGACGATGATAGCTATACAAAAGTAGCAAAAAATTCAGATGTCCTGAAATGCGCTCCAACGCATCGGATTCTGTTAATACACACACGAACACATCACCAAAAGTGTTTTTAAGTCCTGGATAGGTCTAATAGGGCAGATATGGCAGTTGGAGGATTACCTGACAATTACCTGACCAAACGCTCCAACACGACGATGATAGCTATACAAAAGTAGCAAAAAATTCAGATGTCCTGAAATGCGCTCCAACGCATCGGATTCTGTTAATACACACACGAACACATCACCAAAAGTGTTTTTAAGTCCTAGATAGGTCTAATAGGGCAGATATGGCAGTTGGAGGATTACCTGACCAAACGCTCCAACACGACGATGCTAGCTATACAAAAGTAGCAAAAAATTCAGATGTCCTGAAATGCGCTCCCACGCATCGGATTTTGTTAATACACACACGAACACATCACCAAAAGTGTTTTTAAGTCCTCGATAGGTCTAATAGGGCAGATATGGCAGTTGGAGGATTACCTGACAATTACCTGACCAAACGCTCCAACACGACGATGCTAGCTATACAAAAGTAGCAAAAAATTCAGATGTCCTGAAATGCGCTCCCACGCATCGGATTCTGTTAATATACACACGAACACATCACCAAAAGTGTTTTTAAGTCCTAGATAGGTCTAATAGGGCAGATATGACAGTTGGAGGATTACCTGACCAAACGCTCCAACACGACGATGCTAGCTATACAAAAGTAGCAAAAAATTCAGATGTCCTGAAATGCGCTCCCACGCATCGGATTCTATTAATACACACACGAACACATTACCAAAAGTGTTTTTAAGTCCTAGATAGGTCTAATAGGGCAGATATGGCAGTTGGAGGATTACCTGACAATTACCTGACCAAACGCTCCAACACGACGATGCTAGCTATACAAAAGTAGCAAAAAATTCAGATGTCCTGAAATGCGCTCCCACGCATCGGATTCTGTTAATATACACACGAACACATCACCAAAAGTGTTTTTAAGTCCTAGATAGGTCTAATAGGGCAGATATGGCAGTTGGAGGATTACCTGACCAAACGCTCCAACACGACGATGGTAGCTATACAAAAGTAGCAAAAAATTCAGATGTCCTGAAATGCGCTCCAACGCATCGGATTCTGTTAATACACACACGAACACATCACCAAAAGTGTTTTTAAGTCCTAGATAGGTCTAATAGGGCAGATATGGCAGTTGGAGGATTACCTGACAATTACCTGACCAAACGCTCCAACACGACGCTATACAAAAGTAGCAAAAAATTCAGATGTCCTGAAATGCGCTCCAACGCATCGGATTCTGTTAATACACACACGAACACATCACCAAAAGTGTTTTTAAGTCCTAGATAGGTCTAATAGGGCAGATATGGCAGTTGGAGGATTACCTGACCAAACGCTCCAACACGACGATGGTAGCTATACAAAAGTAGCAAAAAATTCAGATGTCCTGAAATGCGCTCCAACGCATCGGATTCTGTTAATACACACACGAACACATCACCAAAAGTGTTTTTAAGTCCTAGATAGGTCTAATAGGGCAGATATGGCAGTTGGAGGATTACCTGACAATTACCTGACCAAACGCTCCAACACGACGCTATACAAAAGTAGCAAAAAATTCAGATGTCCTGAAATGCGCTCCCACGCATCGGATTCTGTTAATATACACACGAACACATCACCAAAAGTGTTTTTAAGTCCTAGATAGGTCTAATAGGGCAGATATGGCAGTTGGAGGATTACCTGACCAAACGCTCCAACACGACGATGGTAGCTATACAAAAGTAGCAAAAAATTCAGATGTCCTGAAATGCGCTCCAACGCATCGGATTCTGTTAATACACACACGAACACATCACCAAAAGTGTTTTTAAGTCCTAGATAGGTCTAATAGGGCAGATATGGCAGTTGGAGGATTACCTGACAATTACCTGACCAAACGCTCCAACACGACGCTATACAAAAGTAGCAAAAAATTCAGATGTCCTGAAATGCGCTCCAACGCATCGGATTCTGTTAATACACACACGAACACATCACCAAAAGTGTTTTTAAGTCCTAGATAGGTCTAATAGGGCAGATATGGCAGTTGGAGGATTACCTGACCAAACGCTCCAACACGACGATGGTAGCTATACAAAAGTAGCAAAAAATTCAGATGTCCTGAAATGCGCTCCAACGCATCGGATTCTGTTAATACACACACGAACACATCACCAAAAGTGTTTTTAAGTCCTAGATAGGTCTAATAGGGCAGATATGGCAGTTGGAGGATTACCTGACCAAACGCTCCAACACGACGATGGTAGCTATACAAAAGTAGCAAAAAATTCAGATGTCCTGAAATGTGCTCCAACGCATCGGATTCTGTTAATACACACACGAACACATCACCAAAAGTGTTTTTAAGTCCTAGATAGGTCTAATAGGGCAGATATGGCAGTTGGAGGATTACCTGACCAAACGCTCCAACACGACGATGATAGCTATACAAAAGTAGCAAAAAATTCAGATGTCCTGAAATGCGCTCCAACGCATCGGATTCTGTTAATACACACACGAACACATCACCAAAAGTGTTTTTAAGTCCTAGATAGGTCTAATAGGGCAGATATGGCAGTTGGAGGATTACCTGACCAAACGCTCCAACACGACGATGATAGCTATACAAAAGTAGCAAAAAATTCAGATGTCCTGAAATGCGCTCCAACGCATCGGATTCTGTTAATACACACACGAACACATCACCAAAAGTGTTTTTAAGTCCTGGATAGGTCTAATAGGGCAGATATGGCAGTTGGAGGATTACCTGACCAAACGCTCCAACACGACGATGGTAGCTATACAAAAGTAGCAAAAAATTCAGATGTCCTGAAATGCGCTCCAACGCATCGGATTCTGTTAATACACACACGAACACATCACCAAAAGTGTTTTTAAGTCCTAGATAGGTCTAATAGGGCAGATATGGCAGTTGGAGGATTACCTGACAATTACCTGACCAAACGCTCCAACACGACGCTATACAAAAGTAGCAAAAAATTCAGATGTCCTGAAATGCGCTCCAACGCATCGGATTCTGTTAATACACACACGAACACATCACCAAAAGTGTTTTTAAGTCCTAGATAGGTCTAATAGGGCAGATATGGCAGTTGGAGGATTACCTGACCAAACGCTCCAACACGACGATGGTAGCTATACAAAAGTAGCAAAAAATTCAGATGTCCTGAAATGCGCTCCAACGCATCGGATTCTGTTAATACACACACGAACACATCACCAAAAGTGTTTTTAAGTCCTAGATAGGTCTAATAGGGCAGATATGGCAGTTGGAGGATTACCTGACCAAACGCTCCAACACGACGATGGTAGCTATACAAAAGTAGCAAAAAATTCAGATGTCCTGAAATGTGCTCCAACGCATCGGATTCTGTTAATACACACACGAACACATCACCAAAAGTGTTTTTAAGTCCTAGATAGGTCTAATAGGGCAGATATGGCAGTTGGAGGATTACCTGACCAAACGCTCCAACACGACGATGATAGCTATACAAAAGTAGCAAAAAATTCAGATGTCCTGAAATGCGCTCCAACGCATCGGATTCTGTTAATACACACACGAACACATCACCAAAAGTGTTTTTAAGTCCTAGATAGGTCTAATAGGGCAGATATGGCAGTTGGAGGATTACCTGACCAAACGCTCCAACACGACGATGCTAGCTATACAAAAGTAGCAAAAATTTCAGATGTCCCGAAATGCGCTGCAACGCATCGGATTCTGTTAATACACACACGAACACATCACCAAAAGTGTTTTTAAGTCCTAGATAGGTCTAATAGGGCAGATATGGCAGTTGGAGGATTACCTGACAATTACCTGACCAAACGCTCCAACACGACGCTATACAAAAGTAGCAAAAAATTCAGATGTCCTGAAATGCGCTCCAACGCATCGGATTCTGTTAATACACACACGAACACATCACCAAAAGTGTTTTTAAGTCCTAGATAGGTCTAATAGGGCAGATATGGCAGTTGGAGGATTACCTGACCAAACGCTCCAACACGACGATGGTAGCTATACAAAAGTAGCAAAAAATTCAGATGTCCTGAAATGCGCTCCAACGCATCGGATTCTGTTAATACACACACGAACACATCACCAAAAGTGTTTTTAAGTCCTAGATAGGTCTAATAGGGCAGATATGGCAGTTGGAGGATTACCTGACCAAACGCTCCAACACGACGATGCTAGCTATACAAAAGTAGAAAAAAATTCAGATGTCCTGAAATGCGCTCCCACGCATCGGATTCTGTTAATACACACACGAACACATCACCAAAAGTGTTTTTAAGTCCTCGATAGGTCTAATAGGGCAGATATGGCAGTTGGAGGATTACCTGACCAAACGCTCCAACACGACGATGCTAGCTATACAAAAGTAGCAAAAAATTCAGATGTCCTGAAATGCGCTCCAACGCATCGGATTCTGTTAATACACACACGAACACATCACCAAAAGTGTTTTTAAGTCCTAGATAGGTCTAATAGGGCAGATATGGCAGTTGGAGGATTACCTGACCAAACGCTCCAACACGACGATGCTAGCTATACAAAAGTAGCAAAAAATTCAGATGTCCTGAAATGCGCTCCAACGCATCGGATTCTGTTAATACACACACGAACACATCACCAAAAGTGTTTTTAAGTCCTAGATAGGTCTAATAGGGCAGATATGGCAGTTGGAGGATTACCTGACCAAACGCTCCAACACGACGATGCTAGCTATACAAAAGTAGCAAAAAATTCAGATGTCCTGAAATGCGCTCCAACGCATCGGATTCTGTTAATACACACACGAACACATCACCAAAAGTGTTTTTAAGTCCTAGATAGGTCTAATAGGGCAGATATGGCAGTTGGAGGATTACCTGACAATTACCTGACCAAACGCTCCAACACGACGCTATACAAAAGTAGCAAAAAATTCAGATATCCTGAAATGCGCTCCCACGCATCGGATTCTGTTAATACACACACGAACACATCACCAAAAGTGTTTTTAAGTCCTAGATAGGTCTAATAGGGCAGATATGGCAGTTGGAGGATTACCTGACCAAACGCTCCAACACGACGATGCTAGCTATACAAAAGTAGCAAAAAATTCAGATGTCCTGAAATGCGCTCCCACGCATCGGATTCTATTAATACACACACGAACACATTACCAAAAGTGTTTTTAAGTCCTAGATAGGTCTAATAGGGCAGATATGGCAGTTGGAGGATTACCTGACAATTACCTGACCAAACGCTCCAACACGACGCTATACAAAAGTAGCAAAAAATTCAGATGTCCTGAAATGCGCTCCAACGCATCGGATTCTGTTAATACACACACGAACACATCACCAAAAGTGTTTTTAAGTCCTAGATAGGTCTAATAGGGCAGATATGGCAGTTGGAGGATTACCTGACCAAACGCTCCAACACGACGATGGTAGCTATACAAAAGTAGCAAAAAATTCAGATGTCCTGAAATGCGCTCCAACGCATCGGATTCTGTTAATACACACACGAACACATCACCAAAAGTGTTTTTAAGTCCTAGATAGGTCTAATAGGGCAGATATGGCAGTTGGAGGATTACCTGACAATTACCTGACCAAACGCTCCAACACGACGCTATACAAAAGTAGCAAAAAATTCAGATGTCCTGAAATGCGCTCCCACGCATCGGATTCTGTTAATATACACACGAACACATCACCAAAAGTGTTTTTAAGTCCTAGATAGGTCTAATAGGGCAGATATGGCAGTTGGAGGATTACCTGACCAAACGCTCCAACACGACGATGGTAGCTATACAAAAGTAGCAAAAAATTCAGATGTCCTGAAATGCGCTCCAACGCATCGGATTCTGTTAATACACACACGAACACATCACCAAAAGTGTTTTTAAGTCCTAGATAGGTCTAATAGGGCAGATATGGCAGTTGGAGGATTACCTGACAATTACCTGACCAAACGCTCCAACACGACGCTATACAAAAGTAGCAAAAAATTCAGATGTCCTGAAATGCGCTCCAACGCATCGGATTCTGTTAATACACACACGAACACATCACCAAAAGTGTTTTTAAGTCCTAGATAGGTCTAATAGGGCAGATATGGCAGTTGGAGGATTACCTGACCAAACGCTCCAACACGACGATGGTAGCTATACAAAAGTAGCAAAAAATTCAGATGTCCTGAAATGTGCTCCAACGCATCGGATTCTGTTAATACACACACGAACACATCACCAAAAGTGTTTTTAAGTCCTAGATAGGTCTAATAGGGCAGATATGGCAGTTGGAGGATTACCTGACCAAACGCTCCAACACGACGATGATAGCTATACAAAAGTAGCAAAAAATTCAGATGTCCTGAAATGCGCTCCAACGCATCGGATTCTGTTAATACACACACGAACACATCACCAAAAGTGTTTTTAAGTCCTAGATAGGTCTAATAGGGCAGATATGGCAGTTGGAGGATTACCTGACCAAACGCTCCAACACGACGATGATAGCTATACAAAAGTAGCAAAAAATTCAGATGTCCTGAAATGCGCTCCAACGCATCGGATTCTGTTAATACACACACGAACACATCACCAAAAGTGTTTTTAAGTCCTGGATAGGTCTAATAGGGCAGATATGGCAGTTGGAGGATTACCTGACCAAACGCTCCAACACGACGATGCTAGCTATACAAAAGTAGCAAAAATTTCAGATGTCCCGAAATGCGCTGCAACGCATCGGATTCTGTTAATACACACACGAACACATCACCAAAAGTGTTTTTAAGTCCTAGATAGGTCTAATAGGGCAGATATGGCAGTTGGAGGATTACCTGACAATTACCTGACCAAACGCTCCAACACGACGCTATACAAAAGTAGCAAAAAATTCAGATGTCCTGAAATGCGCTCCAACGCATCGGATTCTGTTAATACACACACGAACACATCACCAAAAGTGTTTTTAAGTCCTAGATAGGTCTAATAGGGCAGATATGGCAGTTGGAGGATTACCTGACCAAACGCTCCAACACGACGATGGTAGCTATACAAAAGTAGCAAAAAATTCAGATGTCCTGAAATGCGCTCCAACGCATCGGATTCTGTTAATACACACACGAACACATCACCAAAAGTGTTTTTAAGTCCTAGATAGGTCTAATAGGGCAGATATGGCAGTTGGAGGATTACCTGACCAAACGCTCCAACACGACGATGCTAGCTATACAAAAGTAGCAAAAAATTCAGATGTCCTGAAATGCGCTCCAACGCTTCGGATTCTGTTAATACACACACGAACACATCACCAAAAGTGTTTTTAAGTCCTAGATAGGTCTAATAGAGCAGATATGGCAGTTGGAGGATTACCTGACCAAACGCTCCAACACGACGATGCTAGCTATACAAAAGTAGCAAAAAATTCAGATGTCCTGAAATGCGCTCCAACGCATCGGATTCTGTTAATACACACACGAACACATCACCAAAAGTGTTTTTAAGTCCTAGATAGGTCTAATAGGGCAGATATGGCAGTTGGAGGATTACCTGACCAAACGCTCCAACACGACGATGCTAGCTATACAAAAGTAGCAAAAAATTCAGATGTCCTGAAATGCGCTCCAACGCATCGGATTCTGTTAATACACACACGAACACATCACCAAAAGTGTTTTTAAGTCCTAGATAGGTCTAATAGGGCAGATATGGCAGTTGGAGGATTACCTGACCAAACGCTCCAACACGACGATGCTAGCTATACAAAAGTAGCAAAAAATTCAGATGTCCTGAAATGCGCTCCAACGCATCGGATTCTGTTAATACACACACGAACACATCACCAAAAGTGTTTTTAAGTCCTAGATAGGTCTAATAGGGCAGATATGGCAGTTGGAGGATTACCTGACCAAACGCTCCAACACGACGATGCTAGCTATACAAAAGTAGCAAAAAATTCAGATGTCCTGAAATGCGCTCCAACGCATCGGATTCTGTTAATACACACACGAACACATCACCAAAAGTGTTTTTAAGTCCTAGATAGGTCTAATAGGGCAGATATGGCAGTTGGAGGATTACCTGACAATTACCTGACCAAACGCTCCAACACGACGCTATACAAAAGTAGCAAAAAATTCAGATATCCTGAAATGCGCTCCCACGCATCGGATTCTGTTAATACACACACGAACACATCACCAAAAGTGTTTTTAAGTCCTAGATAGGTCTAATAGGGCAGATATGGCAGTTGGAGGATTACCTGACCAAACGCTCCAACACGACGATGCTAGCTATACAAAAGTAGCAAAAAATTCAGATGTCCTGAAATGCGCTCCCACGCATCGGATTCTATTAATACACACACGAACACATTACCAAAAGTGTTTTTAAGTCCTAGATAGGTCTAATAGGGCAGATATGGCAGTTGGAGGATTACCTGACAATTACCTGACCAAACGCTCCAACACGACGATGCTAGCTATACAAAAGTAGCAAAAAATTCAGATGTCCTGAAATGCGCTCCCACGCATCGGATTTTGTTAATACACACACGAACACATCACCAAAAGTGTTTTTAAGTCCTCGATAGGTCTAATAGGGCAGATATGGCAGTTGGAGGATTACCTGACAATTACCTGACCAAACGCTCCAACACGACGATGCTAGCTATACAAAAGTAGCAAAAAATTCAGATGTCCTGAAATGCGCTCCCACGCATCGGATTCTGTTAATATACACACGAACACATCACCAAAAGTGTTTTTAAGTCCTAGATAGGTCTAATAGGGCAGATATGACAGTTGGAGGATTACCTGACCAAACGCTCCAACACGACGATGCTGGCTATACAAAAGTAGCAAAAAATTCAGATGTCCTGAAATGCGCTCCCACGCATCGGATTCTATTAATACACACACGAACACATTACCAAAAGTGTTTTTAAGTCCTAGATAGGTCTAATAGGGCAGATATGGCAGTTGGAGGATTACCTGACAATTACCTGACCAAACGCTCCAACACGACGATGCTAGCTATACAAAAGTAGCAAAAAATTCAGATGTCCTGAAATGCGCTCCCACGCATCGGATTCTGTTAATATACACACGAACACATCACCAAAAGTGTTTTTAAGTCCTAGATAGGTCTAATAGGGCAGATATGGCAGTTGGAGGATTACCTGACCAAACGCTCCAACACGACGATGCTAGCTATACAAAAGTAGCAAAAAATTCAGATGTCCTGAAATGCGCTCCCACGCATCGGATTCTATTAATACACACACGAACACATTACCAAAAGTGTTTTTAAGTCCTAGATAGGTCTAATAGGGCAGATATGGCAGTTGGAGGATTACCTGACAATTACCTGACCAAACGCTCCAACACGACGATGCTAGCTATACAAAAGTAGCAAAAAATTCAGATGTCCTGAAATGCGCTCCCACGCATCGGATTCTGTTAATACACACACGAACACATCACCAAAAGTGTTTTTAAGTCCTAGATAGGTCTAATATGGCAGATATGGCAGTTGGAGGATCACCTGACAATTACCTGACCAAACGCTCCAACACGACGCTATACAAAAGTAGCAAAAAATTCAGATGTCATGAAATGCGCTCCCACGCATCGGATTCTGTTAATATACACACGAACACATCACCAAAAGTGTTTTTAAGTCCTAGATAGGTCTAATAGGGCAGATATGGCAGTTGGAGGATTACCTGACCAAACGCTCCAACACGACGATGCTAGCTATACAAAAGTAGCAAAAAATTCAGATGTCCTGAAATGCGCTCCCACGCATCGGATTCTATTAATACACACACGAACACATTACCAAAAGTGTTTTTAAGTCCTAGATAGGTCTAATAGGGCAGATATGGCAGTTGGAGGATTACCTGACAATTACCTGACCAAACGCTCCAACACGACGATGCTAGCTATACAAAAGTAGCAAAAAATTCAGATGTCCTGAAATGCGCTCCCACGCATCGGATTTTGTTAATACACACACGAACACATCAGCAAAAGTGTTTTTAAGTCCTCGATAGGTCTAATAGGGCAGATATGGCAGTTGGAGGATTACCTGACAATTACCTGACCAAACGCTCCAACACGACGATGCTAGCTATACAAAAGTAGCAAAAAATTCAGATGTCCTGAAATGCGCTCCCACGCATCGGATTCTGTTAATACACACACGAACACATTACCAAAAGTGTTTTTAAGTCCTAGATAGGTCTAATATGGCAGATATGGCAGTTGGAGGATTACCTGACAATTACCTGACCAAACGCTCCAACACGACGCTATACAAAAGTAGCAAAAAATTCAGATGTCCTGAAATGCGCTCCAACGCATCGGATTCTGTTAATACACACACGAACACATCACCAAAAGTGTTTTTAAGTCCTAGATAGGTCTAATAGGGCAGATATGGCAGTTGGAGGATTACCTGACCAAACGCTCCAACACGACGATGCTAGCTATACAAAAGTAGCAAAGAATTCAGATGTCCTGAAATGCGCTCCCACGCATCGGATTCTGTTAATATACACACGAACACATCACCAAAAGTGTTTTTAAGTCCTCGATAGGTCTAATAGGGCAGATATGGCAGTTGGAGGATTACCTGACCAAACGCTCCAACACGACGATGCTAGCTATACAAAAGTAGCAAAAAATTCAGATGTCCTGAAATGCGCTCCCACGCATCGGATTCTATTAATACACACACGAACACATTACCAAAAGTGTTTTTAAGTCCTAGATAGGTCTAATAGGGCAGATATGGCAGTTGGAGGATTACCTGACAATTACCTGACCAAACGCTCCAACACGACGATGCTAGCTATACAAAAGTAGCAAAAAATTCAGATGTCCTGAAATGCGCTCCCACGCGTCGGATTCTGTTAATACACACACGAACACATCACCAAAAGTGTTTTTAAGTCCTAGATAGGTCTAATATGGCAGATATGGCAGTTGGAGGATTACCTGACAATTACCTGACCAAACGCTCCAACACGACGCTATACAAAAGTAGCAAAAAATTCAGATGTCATGAAATGCGCTCCAACGCATCGGATTCTGTTAATACACACACGAACACATCACCAAAAGTGTTTTTAAGTCCTAGATAGGTCTAATAGGGCAGATATGGCAGTTGGAGGATTACCTGACAATTACCTGACCAAACGCTCCAACACGACGCTATACAAAAGTAGCAAAAAATTCAGATGTCCTGAAATGCGCTCCAACGCATCGGATTCTGTTAATACACACACGAACACATCACCAACAGTGTTTTTAAGTCCTAGATAGGTCTTATAGGGCAGATATGGCAGTTGGAGGATTACCTGACAATTACCTGACCAAACGCTCCAACACGACGATGGTAGCTATACAAAAGTAGCAAAAAATTCAGATGTCCTGAAATGCGCTCCAACGCATCGGATTCTGTTAATACACACACGAACACATCACCAAAAGTGTTTTTAAGTCCTAGATAGGTCTAATAGGGCAGATATGGCAGTTGGAGGATTACCTGACGAAAACGCTCCAACACGACGATGCTAGCTATACAAAAGTAGCAAAAAATTCAGATGTCCTGAAATGCGCTCCCACGCATCGGATTCTGTTAATACACACACGAACACATCACCAAAAGTGTTTTTAAGTCCTAGATAGGTCTAATATGGCAGATATGGCAGTTGGAGGATTACCTGACAATTACCTGACCAAACGCTCCAACACGACGCTATACAAAAGTAGCAAAAAATTCAGATGTCATGAAATGCGCTCCAACGCATCGGATTCTGTTAATACACACACGAACACATCACCAAAAGTGTTTTTAAGTCCTAGATAGGTCTAATAGGGCAGATATGGCAGTTGGAGGATTACCTGACCAAACGCTCCAACACGACGATGCTAGCTATACAAAAGTAGCAAAAAATTCAGATGTCCTGAAATGCGCTCCAACGCATCGGATTCTGTTAATACACACACGAACACATCACCAACAGTGTTTTTAAGTCCTAGATAGGTCTAATAGGGCAGATATGGCAGTTGGAGGATTACCTGACAATTACCTGACCAAACGCTCCAACACGACGATGCTAGCTATACAAAAGTAGCAAAAAATTCAGATGTCCTGAAATGCGCTCCCACGCATCGGATTCTGTTAATACACACACGAACACATCACCAAAAGTGTTTTTAAGTTCTCGATAGGTCTAATAGGGCAGATATGGCAGTTGGAGGATTACCTGACAATTACCTGACCAAACGCTCCAACACGACGATGCTAGCTATACAAAAGTAGCAAAAAATTCAGATATCCTGAAATGCGCTCCCACGCATCGGATTCTGTTAATACACACACGAACACATCGCCAAAAGTGTTTTTAAGTCCTAGATAGGTCTAATAGGGCAGATATGGCAGTTGGAGGATTACCTGACCAAACGCTCCAACACGACGATGCTAGCTATACAAAAGTAGCAAAAAATTCAGATGTCCTGAAATGCGCTCCAACGCATCGGATTCTGTTAATACACACACGAACACATCACCAAAAGAGTTTTTAAGTCCTAGATAGGTCTAATAGGGCAGATATGGCAGTTGGAGGATTACCTGACCAAACGCTCCAACACGACGATGCTAGCTATACAAAAGTAGCAAAAAATTCAGATGTCCTGAAATGCGCTCCCACGCATCGGATTCTGTTAATACACACACGAACACATCACCAAAAGTGTTTTTAAGTCCTCGATAGGTCTAATAGGGCAGATATGGCAGTTGGAGGATTACCTGACAATTACCTGACCAAACGCTCCAACACGACGATGCTAGCTATACAAAAGTAGCAAAAAATTCAGATGTCCTGAAATGCGCTCCCACGCATCGGATTCTGTTAATACACACACGAACACATCACCAAAAGTGTTTTTAAGTCCTCGATAGGTCTAATAGGGCAGATATGGCAGTTGGAGGATTACCTGACAATTACCTGACCAAACGCTCCAACACGACGATGCTAGCTATACAAAAGTAGCAAAAAATTCAGATGTCCTGAAATGCGCTCCCACGCATCGGATTCTGTTAATACACACACGAACACATCACCAAAAGTGTTTTTAAGTCCTAGATAGGTCTAATATGGCAGATATGGCAGTTGGAGGATTACCTGACAATTACCTGACCAAACGCTCCAACACGACGCTATACAAAAGTAGCAAAAAATTCAGATGTCATGAAATGCGCTCCCACGCATCGGATTCTGTTAATATACACACGAACACATCACCAAAAGTGTTTTTAAGTCCTAGATAGGTCTAATAGGGCAGATATGGCAGTTGGAGGATTACCTGACCAAACGCTCCAACACGACGATGCTAGCTATACAAAAGTAGCAAAAAATTCAGATGTCCTGAAATGCGCTCCCACGCATCGGATTCTATTAATACACACACGAACACATTACCAAAAGTGTTTTTAAGTCCTAGATAGGTCTAATAGGGCAGATATGGCAGTTGGAGGATTACCTGACAATTACCTGACCAAACGCTCCAACTCGACGATGCTAGCTACACAAAAGTAGCAAAAAATTCAGATGTCCTGAAATGCGCTCCCACGCATCGGATTTTGTTAATACACACACGAACACATCAGCAAAAGTGTTTTTAAGTCCTCGATAGGTCTAATAGGGCAGATATGGCAGTTGGAGGATTACCTGACAATTACCTGACCAAACGCTCCAACACGACGATGCTAGCTATACAAAAGTAGCAAAAAATTCAGATGTCCTGAAATGCGCTCCCACGCATCGGATTCTGTTAATACACACACGAACACATCACCAAAAGTGTTTTTAAGTCCTAGATAGGTCTAATATGGCAGATATGGCAGTTGGAGGATTACCTGACAATTACCTGACCAAACGCTCCAACACGACGCTATACAAAAGTAGCAAAAAATTCAGATGTCATGAAATGCGCTCCAACGCATCGGATTCTGTTAATACACACACGAACACATCACCAAAAGTGTTTTTAAGTCCTAGATAGGTCTAATAGGGCAGATATGGCAGTTGGAGGATTACCTGACAATTACCTGACCAAACGCTCCAACACGACGATGCTAGCTATACAAAAGTAGCAAAAAATTCAGATGTCCTGAAATACGCTCCCACGCATCGGATTTTGTTAATACACATACGAACACATCACCAAAAGTGTTTTTAAGTCCTCGATAGGTCTAATAGGGCAGATATGGCAGTTGGAGGATTACCTGACAATTACCTGACCAAACGCTCCAACACGACGATGCTAGCTATACAAAAGTAGCAAAGAGTTCAGATGTCCTGAAATGCGCTCCCACGCATCGGATTCTGTTAATACACACACGAACACATTACCAAAAGTGTTTTTAAGTCCTAGATAGGTCTAATAGGGCAGATATGGCAGTTGGAGGATTACCTGACAATTACCTGACCAAACGCTCCAACACGACGCTATACAAAAGTAGCAAAAAATTCAGATGTCATGAAATGCGCTCCAACGCATCGGATTCTGTTAATACACACACGAACACATCACCAAAAGTGTTTTTAAGTCCTAGATAGGTCTAATAGGGCAGATATGGCAGTTGGAGGATTACCTGACCAAACGCTCCAACACGACGATGCTAGCTATACAAAAGTAGCAAAGAATTCAGATGTCCTGAAATGCGCTCCCACGCATCGGATTCTGTTAATACACACACGAACACATTACCAAAAGTGTTTTTAAGTCCTAGATAGGTCTAATAGGGCAGATATGGCAGTTGGAGGATTACCTGACAATTACCTGACCAAACGCTCCAACACGACGATGCTAGCTATACAAAAGTAGCAAAAAATTCAGATGTCCTGAAATGCGCTCCCACGCATCGGATTCTGTTAATATACACACGAACACATCACCAAAAGTGTTTTTAAGTCCTAGATAGTTCTAATAGGGCAGATATGGCAGTTGGAGGATTACCTGACCAAACGCTCCAACACGACGATGCTAGCTATACAAAAGTAGCAAAAAATTCAGATGTCCTGAAATGCGCTCCCACGCATCGGATTCTATTAATACACACACGAACACATTACCAAAAGTGTTTTTAAGTCCTAGATAGGTCTAATAGGGCAGATATGGCAGTTGGAGGATTACCTGACAATTACCTGACCAAACGCTCCAACACGAAGATGCTAGCTATACAAAAGTAGCAAAAAATTCAGATGTCCTGAAATGCGCTCCCACGCGTCGGATTCTGTTAATACACACACGAACACATCACCAAAAGTGTTTTTAAGTCCTAGATAGGTCTAATAGGGCAGATATGGCAGTTGGAGGATTACCTGACAATTACCTGACCAAACGCTCCAACACGAAGATGCTAGCTATACAAAAGTAGCAAAAAATTCAGATGTCCTGAAATGCGCTCCCACGCGTCGGATTCTGTTAATACACACACGAACACATCACCAAAAGTGTTTTTAAGTCCTAGATAGGTCTAATATGGCAGATATGGCAGTTGGAGGATTACCTGACAATTACCTGACCAAACGCTCCAACACGACGCTATACAAAAGTAGCAAAAAATTCAGATGTCATGAAATGCGCTCCAACGCATCGGATTCTGTTAATACACACACGAACACATCACCAAAAGTGTTTTTAAGTCCTAGATAGGTCTAATAGGGCAGATATGCAGTTGGAGGATTACCTGACCAAACGCTCCAACACGACGATGCTAGCTATACAAAAGTAGCAAAAAATTCAGATGTCCTGAAATGCGCTCCCACGCATCGGATTCTGTTAATACACACACGAACAGATCACCAAAAGTGGTTTTAAGTCCTAGATAGGTCTAATAGGGCAGATATGGCAGTTGGAGGATTACCTGACAATTACCTGACCAAACGCTCCAACACGACGATGCTAGCTATACAAAAGTAGCAAAAAATTCAGATGTCCTGAAATGCGCTCCCACGCATCGGATTCTGTTAATACACACACGAACACATCACCAAAAGTGTTTTTAAGTCCTAGATAGGTCTAATAGGGCAGATATGCCAGTTGGAGGATTACCTGACCAAACGCTCCAACACGACGATGCTAGCTATACAAAAGTAGCAAAAAATTCAGATGTCCTGAAATGCGCTCCCACGCATCGGATTCTGTTAGTACACACACGAACACATCACCAAAAGTGTTTTTAAGTCCTCGATAGGTCTAATAGGGCAGATATGGCAGTTGGAGGATTACCTGACAATTACCTGACCAAACGCTCCAACACGACGATGCTAGCTATACAAAAGTAGCAAAAAATTCAGATGTCCTGAAATGCGCTCCCACGCATCGGATTCTGTTAATACACACACGAACACATCACCAAAAGTGTTTTTAAGTCCTAGATAGGTCTAATATGGCAGATATGGCAGTTGGAGGATTACCTGACAATTACCTGACCAAACGCTCCAACACGACGATGCTAGCTATACAAAAGTAGCAAAAAATTCAGATGTCCTGAAATGCGCTCCCACGCATCGGATTCTGTTAATACACACACGAACACATCACCAAAAGTGTTTTTAAGTCCTAGATAGGTCTAATATGGCAGATATGGCAGTTGGAGGATTACCTGACAATTACCTGACCAAACGCTCCAACACGACGCTATACAAAAGTAGCAAAAAATTCAGATGTCATGAAATGCGCTCCAACGCATCGGATTCTGTTAATACACACACGAACACATCACCAAAAGTGTTTTTAAGTCCTAGATAGGTCTAATAGGGCAGATATGGCAGTTGGAGGATTACCTGACAATTACCTGACCAAACGCTCCAACACGACGATGGTAGCTATACAAAAGTAGCAAAAAATTCAGATGTCCTGAAATGCGCTCCAACGCATCGGATTCTGTTAATACACACACGAACACATCACCAAAAGTGTTTTTAAGTCCTAGATAGGTCTAATAGGGCAGATATGGCAGTTGGAGGATTACCTGACCAAACGCTCCAACACGACAATGCTAGCTATACAAAAGTAGCAAAAAATTCAGATGTCCTGAAATGCGCTCCAACGCATCGGATTCTGTTAATACACACACAAACACATCACCAAAAGTGTTTTTAAGTCCTAGATAGGTCTAATAGGGCAGATATGGCAGTTGGAGGATTACCTGACGAAAACGCTCCAACACGACGATGCTAGCTATACAAAAGTAGCAAAAAATTCAGATGTCCTGAAATGCGCTCCCACGCATCGGATTCTGTTAATACACACACGAACACATCACCAAAAGTGTTTTTAAGTCCTAGATAGGTCTAATATGGCAGATATGGCAGTTGGAGGATTACCTGACAATTACCTGACCAAACGCTCCAACACGACGCTATACAAAAGTAGCAAAAAATTCAGATGTCATGAAATGCGCTCCAACGCATCGGATTCTGTTAATACACACACGAACACATCACCAAAAGTGTTTTTAAGTCCTAGATAGGTCTAATAGGGCAGATATGGCAGTTGGAGGATTACCTGACCAAACGCTCCAACACGACGATGGTAGCTATACAAAAGTAGCAAAAAATTCAGATGTCCTGAAATGCGCTCCAACGCATCGGATTCTGTTAATACACACACGAACACATCACCAACAGTGTTTTTAAGTCCTAGATAGGTCTAATAGGGCAGATATGGCAGTTGGAGGATTACCTGACAATTACCTGACCAAACGCTCCAACACGACGATGCTAGCTATACAAAAGTAGCAAACAATTCAGATGTCCTGAAATGCGCTCCCACGCATCGGATTCTGTTAATACACACACGAACACATCACCAAAAGTGTTTTTAAGTCCTCGATAGGTCTAATAGGGCAGATATGGCAGTTGGAGGATTACCTGACAATTACCTGACCAAACGCTCCAACACGACGATGCTAGCTATACAAAAGTAGCAAAAAATTCAGATATCCTGAAATGCGCTCCCACGCATCGGATTCTGTTAATACACACACGAACACATCGCCAAAAGTGTTTTTAAGTCCTAGATAGGTCTAATAGGGCAGATATGGCAGTTGGAGGATTACCTGACCAAACGCTCCAACACGACGATGCTAGCTATACAAAAGTAGCAAAAAATTCAGATGTCCTGAAATGCGCTCCCACGCATCGGATTCTGTTAATACACACACGAACACATCACCAAAAGTGTTTTTAAGTCCTAGATAGGTCTAATAGGGCAGATATGGCAGTTGGAGGATTACCTGACCAAACGCTCCAACACGACGATGCTAGCTATACAAAAGTAGCAAAAAATTCAGATGTCCTGAAATGCGCTCCCACGCATCGGATTCTGTTAATACACACACGAACACATCACCAAAAGAGTTTTTAAGTCCTAGATAGGTCTAATAGGGCAGATATGGCAGTTGGAGGATTACCTGACCAAACGCTCCAACACGACGATGCTAGCTATACAAAAGTAGCAAAAAATTCAGATGTCCTGAAATGCGCTCCCACGCATCGGATTCTGTTAATACACACACGAACACATCACCAAAAGTGTTTTTAAGTCCTAGATAGGTCTAATAGGGCAGATAAGGCAGTTGGAAGATTACCTGACCAAACGCTCCAACACGACGATGCTAGCTATACAAAAGTAGTAAAAAATTCAGATGTCCTGAAATGCGCTCCCACGCATCGGATTCTGTTAATACACACACGAACACATCACCAAAAGTGTTTTTAAGTCCTAGATAGGTCTATCAGGGCAGATATGGCAGTTGGAGGATTACCTGACCAAACGCTCCAACACGACGACGCCTAGCTATACAAAAGTAGCAAAAAATTCAGATGTCCTGAAATGCGCTCCCACGCATCGGATGCTATTAGTACACACACGAACACATCACCAAAAGAGTTTTTAAGTCCTAGATAGGTCTAATAGGGCAGATATGGCAGTTGGAGGATTACCTGACCAAACGCTCCAACACGACGATGCTAGCTATACAAAAGTAGCAAAAAATTCAGATGTCCTGAAATGCGCTCCAACGCATCGGATTCTGTTAATACACACACGAACACATCACCAAAAGTGTTTTTAAGTCCTAGATAGGTCTAATAGGGCAGATATGGCAGTTGGAGGATTACCTGACCAAACGCTCCAACACGACGATGCTAGCTATACAAAAGTAGCAAAAAATTCAGATGTCCTGAAATGCGCTCCCACGCATCGGATTCTGTTAATACACACACGAACACATCACCAAAAGTGTTTTTAAGTCCTAGATAGGTCTAATAGGGCAGATATGGCAGTTGGAGGATTACCTGACAATTACCTGACCAAACGCTCCAACACGACGATGGTAGCTATACAAAAGTAGCAAACAATTCAGATGTCCTGAAATGCGCTCCAACGCATCGGATTCTGTTAATACACACACGAACACATCACCAAAAGTGTTTTTAAGTCCTAGATAGGTCTAATAGGGCAGATATGGCAGTTGGAGGATTACCTGACAATTACCTGACCAAACGCTCCAACACGACGATGCTAGCTATACAAAAGTAGCAAAAAATTCAGATGTTCTGAAATGCGCTCCAACGCATCGGATTCTGTTAATACACACACGAAAACATCACCAAAAGTGTTTTTAAGTCCTAGATAGGGCTAATAGGGCAGATATGGCAGTTGGAGGATTACCTGACCAAACGCTCCAACACGACGATGCTAGCTATACAAAAGTAGCAAAAAATTCAGATGTCCTGAAATGCGCTCCAACGCATCGGATTCTGTTAATACACACACGAACACATCACCAAAAGTGTTTTTAAGTCCTAGATAGGTCTAATAGGGCAGATATGGCAGTTGGAGGATTACCTGACAATTACCTGACCAAACGCTCCAACACGACGATGCTAGCTATACAAAAGTAGCAAAAAATTCAGATGTCCTGAAATGCGCTCCCACGCATCGGATTCTGTTAATACACACACGAACACATCACCAAAAGTGTTTTTAAGTCCTAGATAGGTCTAATAGGGCAGATATGGCAGTTGGAGGATTACCTGACCAAACGCTCCAACACGACGATGCTAGCTATACAAAAGTAGCAAAAAATTCAGATGTCCTGAAATGCGCTCCAACGCATCGGATTCTGTTAATACACACACGAACACATCACCAAAAGTGTTTTTAAGTCCTAGATAGGTCTAATAGGCCAGATATGGCAGTTGGAGGATTACCTGACAATTACCTGACCAAACGCTCCAACACGACGATGCTAGCTATACAAAAGTAGCAAAAAATTCAGATGTCCTGAAATGCGCTCCCACGCATCGGATTCTGTTAATACACACACGAACACATCACCAAAAGTGTTTTTAAGTCCTAGATAGGTCTAATAGGGCAGATATGGCAGTTGGAGGATTACCTGACAATTACCTGACCAAACGCTCCAACACGACGATGCTAGCTATACAAAAGTAGCAAAAAATTCAGATGCCCTGAAATGCGCTCCCACGCATCGGATTCTGTTAATACACACACGAACACATCACCAAAAGTGTTTTTAAGTCCTAGATAGGTCTAATAGGGCAGATATGGCAGTTGGAGGATTACCTGACCAAACGCTCCAACACGACGATGCTAGCTATACAAAAGTAGCAACAAATTCAGATGTCCTGAAATGCGCTCCCACGCATCGGATTCTGTTAATACACACACGAACACATCACCAAAAGTGTTTTTAAGTCCTAGATATATCTAATAGGGCAGATATGGCAGTTGGAGGATTACCTGACAATTACCTGACCAAACGCTCCAACACGACGATGCTAGCTATACAAAAGTAGCAAAAAATTCAGATGTCCTGAAATGCGATCCCACGCATCGGATTCTGTTAATACACACACGAACACATCACCAAAAGTGTTTTTAAGTCCTAGATAGGTCTAATAGGGCAGATATGGCAGTTGGAAGATTACCTGACCAAACGCTCCAACACGACGATGCTAGCTATACAAAAGTAGCAAAAAATTCAGATGTCCTGAAATGCGCTCCAACGCATCGGATTCTGTTAATACACACACGAACACATCACCAAAAGTGTTTTTAAGTCCTAGATAGGTCTAATAGGGCAGATATGGCAGTTGGAGGATTACCTGACCAAACGCTCCAACACGACGATGCTAGCTATACAAAAGTAGCAAAAAATTCAGATGTCCTGAAATGCGCTCCAACGCATCGGATTCTGTTAATACACACACGAACACATCACCAAAAGTGTTTTTAAGTCCTAGATAGGTCTAATAGGGCAGATATGGCAGTTGGAGGATTACCTGACCAAACGCTCCAACACGACGATGCTAGCTATACAAAAGTAGCAAAAAATTCAGATGTCCTGAAATGCGCTCCCACGCATCGGATTCTGTTAATACACACACGAACACATCACCAAAAGTGTTTTTAAGTCCAAGATAGGTCTAATAGGGCAGATATGGCAGTTGGAGGATTACCTGACAATTACCTGACCAAACGCTCCAACACGACGATGGTAGCTATACAAAAGTAGCAAAAAATTCAGATGTCCTGAAATGCACTCCAACGCATCGGATTCTGTTAATACACACACGAACACATCACCAAAAGTGTTTTTAAGTCCTAGATAGGTCTAATAGGGCAGATATGGCAGTTGGAGGATTACCTGACCAAACGCTCCAACACGACGATGGTAGCTATACAAAAGTAGCAAAAAATTCAGATGTCCTGAAATGCGCTCCAACGCATCGGATTCTGTTAATACACACACGAACACATCACCAAAAGTGTTTTTAAGTCCTAGATATATCTAATAGGGCAGATATGGCAGTTGGAGGATTACCTGACAATTACCTGACCAAACGCTCCAACACGACGATGCTAGCTATACAAAAGTAGCAAAAAATTCAGATGTCCTGAAATGCGCTCCCACGCATCGGATTCTGTTAATACACACACGAACACATCACCAAAAGTGTTTTTAAGTCCTAGATAGGTCTAATAGGGCAGATATGGCAGTTGGAGGATTACCTGACCAAACGCTCCAACACGACGATGGTAGCTATACAAAAGTAGCAAAAAATTCAGATGTCCTGAAATGCACTCCAACGCATCGGATTCTGTTAATACACACACGAACACATCACCAAAAGTGTTTTTAAGTCCTAGATAGGTCTAATAGGGCAGATATGGCAGTTGGAGGATTACCTGACAATTACCTGACCAAACGCTCCAACACGACGATGCTAGCTATACAAAAGTAGCAAAAAATTCAGATGTCCTGAAATGCGCTCCCACGCATCGGATTCTGTTAATACACACACGAACACATCACCAAAAGTGTTTTTAAGACCTAGATAGGTCTAATAGGGCAGATATGGCAGTTGGAGGATTACCTGACCAAACGCTCCAACACGACGATGCTAGCTATACAAAAGTAGCCAAAAATTCAGATGTCCTGAAATGCGCTCCCACGCATCGGATTCTGTTAATACAAACACGAACACATCACCAAAAGTGTTTTTAAGTCCTAGATAGGTCTAACAGGGCAGATATGGCAGTTGGAGGATTACCTGACAATTACCTGACCAAACGCTCCAACACGACGATGCTAGCTATACAAAAGTAGCCAAAAATTCAGATGTCCTGAAATGCGCTCCCACGCATCGGATTCTGTTAATACACACACGAACACATCACCAAAAGTGTTTTTAAGTCCTAGATAGGTCTAATAGGGCAGATATGGCAGTTGGAGTATTACCTGACCAAACGCTCCAACACGACGATGCTAGCTATACAAAAGTAGCAAAAAATGCAGATGTCCTGAAATGCGCTCCCACGCATCGGATTCTGTTAATACACACACGAACACATCACCAAAAGTGTTTTTAAGTCCTAGATAGGTCTAATAGGGCAGATATGGCAGTTGGAGGATTACCTGGCCAAACGCTCCAACACGACGATGCTAGCTATACAAAAGTAGCCAAAAATTCAGATGTCCTGAAATGCGCTCCCACGCATCGGATTCTGTTAATACAAACACGAACACATCACCAAAAGTGTTTTTAAGTCCTAGATAGGTCTAATAGGGCAGATATGGCAGTTGGAGGATTACCTGACAATTACCTGACCAAACGCTCCAACACGACGATGCTAGCTATACAAAAGTAGCAAAAAATTCAGATGTCCTGAAATGCGCTCCCACGCATCGGATTCTGTTAATACACACACGAACACATCACCAAAAGTGTTTTTAAGTCCTAGATAGGTCTAATAGGGCAGATATGGCAGTTGGAGGATTACCTGACAATTACCTGACCAAACGCTCCAACACGACGATGCTAGCTATACAAAAGTAGCAAAAAATTCAGATGTCCTGAAATGCGCTCCCACGCATCGGATTCTGTTAATACACACACGAACACATCACCAAAAGTGTTTTTAAGTCCTAGATAGGTCTAATAGGGCAGATATGGCAGTTGGAGGATTACCTGACCAAACGCTCCAACACGACGATGCTAGCTATACAAAAGTAGCAAAAAATTCAGATGTCCTGAAATGCGCTCCAACGCATCGTATTCTGTTAATACACACACGAACACATCACCAAAAGTGTTTTTAAGTCCTAGATAGGTCTAATAGGGCAGATATGGCAGTTGGAGGATTACCTGACAATTACCTGACCAAACGCTCCAACACGACGATGCTAGCTATACAAAAGTAGCAAAAAATTCAGATGTCCTGAAATGCGCTCCCACGCATCGGATTCTGTTAATACACACACGAACACGTCACCAAAAGGGGTTTTAAGTCCTAGATAGGTCTAATAGGGCAGATATGGCAGTTGGAGTATTACCTGACCAAACGCTCCAACACGACGATGCTAGCTATACAAAAGTAGCAAAAAATTCAGATGTCCTGAAATGCGCTCCAACGCATCGTATTCTGTTAATACACACACGAACACATCACCAAAAGTGTTTTTAAGTCCTAGATAGGTCTAATAGGGCAGATATGGCAGTTGGAGGATTACCTGACCAAACGCTCCAACACGACGATGCTAGCTATACAAAAGTAGCAAAAAATTCAGATGTCCTGAAATGCGCTCCCACGCATCGGATTCTGTTAATACACACACGAACACATCACCAAAAGTGTTTTTAAGTCCTAGATAGGTCTAATAGGGCAGATATGGCAGTTGGAGGATTACCTGACCAAACGCTCCAACACGACGATGCTAGCTATACAAAAGTAGCAAAAAATTCAGATGTCCTGAAATGCGCTCCCACGCATCGGATTCTGTTAATACACACACACGAACACATCACCAAAAGTGTTTTTAAGTCCTAGATAGGTCTAATAGGGCAGATATGGCAGTTGGAGGATTACCTGACCAAACGCTCCAACACGACGATGCTAGCTATACAAAAGTAGCCAAAAATTCAGATGTCCTGAAATGCGCTCCCACGCATCGGATTCTGTTAATACACACACGAACACATCACCAAAAGGGGTTTTAAGTCCTAGATAGGTCTAATAGGGCAGATATGGCAGTTGGAGTATTACCTGACCAAACGCTCCAACACGACGATGCTAGCTATACAAAAGTAGCAAAAAATTCAGATGTCCTGAAATGCGCTCCCACGCATCGGATTCTGTTAATACACACACGAACACATCACCAAAAGTGTTTTTAAGTCCTAGATAGGTCTAATAGGGCAGATATGGCAGTTGGAGTATTACCTGACCAAACGCTCCAACACGACGATGCTAGCTATACAAAAGTAGCAAAAAATTCAGATGTCCTGAAATGCGCTCCCACGCATCGGATTCTGTTAATACACACACGAACACATCACCAAAAGTGTTTTTAAGTCCTAGATAGGTCTAATAGGGCAGATATGGCAGTTGGAGGATTACCTGACCAAACGCTCCAACACGACGATGCTAGCTATACAAAAGTAGCAAAAAATTCAGATGTCCTGAAATGCGCTCCCACGCATCGTATTCTGTTAATACACACACGAACACATCACCAAAAGTGTTTTTAAGTCCTAGATAGGTCTAATAGTTCAGATATGGCAGTTGGAGGATTACCTGACAATTACCTGACCAAACTCTCCAACACGACGATGCTAGCTATACAAAAGTAGCAAAAAATTCAGATGTCCTGAAATGCGCTCCCACGCATCGGATTCTGTTAATACACACACGAACACATCACCAAAAGGGGTTTTAAGTCCTAGATAGGTCTAATAGGGCAGATATGGCAGTTGGAGGATTACCTGACCAAACGCTCCAACACGACGATGCTAGCTATACAAAAGTAGCAAAAAATTCAGATGTCCTGAAATGCGCTCCCACGCATCGTATTCTGTTAATACACACACGAACACATCACCAAAAGTGTTTTTAAGTCCTAGATAGGTCTAATAGGGCAGATATGGCAGTTGGAGGATTCCCTGACCAAACGCTCCAACACGACGATGCTAGCTATACAAAAGTAGCAAAAAATTCAGATGTCCTGAAATGCGCTCCCACGCATCGGATTCTGTTAATACACACACGAACACATCACCAAAAGTGTTTTTAAGTCCTAGATAGGTCTAATAGGGCAGATATGGCAGTTGGAGGATTACCTGACCAAACGCTCCAACACGACGATGCTAGCTATACAAAAGTAGCAAAAAATTCAGATGTCCTGAAATGCGCTCCCACGCATCGAATTCTGTTAATACAAACACGAACACATCACCAAAAGTGTTTTTAAGTCCTAGATAGGTCTAATAGGGCAGATATGGCAGTTGGAGGATTACCTGACCAAACGCTCCAACACGACGATGCCAGCTATACAAAAGTAGCAAAAAATTCAGATGTCCTGAAATGCGCTCCCACGCATGGTATTCTGTTAATACACACACGAACACATCACCAAAAGTGTTTTTAAGTCCTAGATAGGTCTAATAGGGCAGATATGGCAGTTGGAGGATTCCCTGACCAAACGCTCCAACACGACGATGCTAGCTATACAAAAGTAAAAGTAGCAAAAAATTCAGATGTCCTGAAATGCGCTCCCACGCATCGGATTCTGTTAATTCACACACGAACACATCACCAAAAGTGTTTTTAAGTCCTAGATAGGTCTAATAGGGCAGATATGGCAGTTGGAGGATTACCTGACCAAACGCTCCAACACGACGATGCTAGCTATACAAAAGTAGCAAAAAATTCAGATGTCCTGAAATGCGCTCCCACGCATCGGATTCTGTTAATACACACACGAACACATCACCAAAAGTGTTTTTAAGTCCAAGATAGGTCTAATAGGGCAGATATGGCAGTTGGAGTATTACCTGACCAAACGCTCCAACACGACGATGCTAGCTATACAAAAGTAGCAAAAAATTCAGATGTCCTGAAATGCGCTCCAACGCATCGTATTCTGTTAATACACACACGAACACATCACCAAAAGTGTTTTTAAGTCCTAGATAGGTCTAATAGGGCAGATATGGCAGTTGGAGGATTACCTGACCAAACGCTCCAACACGACGATGCTAGCTATACAAAAGTAGCAAAAAATTCAGATGTCCTGAAATGCGCTCCCACGCATCGGATTCTGTTAATACAAACACGAACACATCACCAAAAGTGTTTTTAAGTCCTAGATAGGTCTAATAGGGCTGATATGGCAGTTGGAGGATTACCTGACCAAACGCTCCAACACGACGATGCTAGCTATACAAAAGTAGCAAAAAATTCAGATGTCCTGAAATGCGCTCCCACGCATCGGATTCTGTTAATTCACACACGAACACATCACCAAAAGTGTTTTTAAGTCCTAGATAGGTCTAATAGGGCAGATATGGCAGTTGGAGGATTACCTGACCAAACGCTCCAACACGACGATGCTAGCTATACAAAAGTAGCAAAAAATTCAGATGTCCTGAAATGCGCTCCCACGCATCGGATTCTGTTAATACACACACGAACACATCACCAAAAGTGTTTTTAAGTCCAAGATAGGTCTAATAGGGCAGATATGGCAGTTGGAGTATTACCTGACCAAACGCTCCAACACGACGATGCTAGCTATACAAAAGTAGCAAAAAATTCAGATGTCCTGAAATGCGCTCCAACGCATCGTATTCTGTTAATACACACACGAACACATCACCAAAAGTGTTTTTAAGTCCTAGATAGGTCTAATAGGGCAGATATGGCAGTTGGAGGATTACCTGACCAAACGCTCCAACACGACGATGCTAGCTATACAAAAGTAGCAACAAATTCAGATGTCCTGAAATGCGCTCCCACGCATCGGATTCTGTTAATACACACACGAACACATCACCAAAAGTGTTTTTAAGTCCTAGATAGGTCTAATAGGGCAGATATGGCAGTTGGAGGATTACCTGACCAAACGCTCCAACACGACGATGCTAGCTATACAAAAGTAGCAAAAAATTCAGATGTCCTGAAATGCGCTCCCACGCATCGGATTCTGTTAATACACACACGAACACATCACCAAAAGTGTTTTTAAGTCCTAGATAGGTCTAATAGGGCAGATATGGCAGTTGGAGGATTACCTGACCAAACGCTCCAACACGACGATGCTAGCTATACAAAAGTAGCAAAATATTCAGATGTCCTGAAATGCGCTCCCACGCATCGGATTCTGTTAATACACACACGAACACATCACCAAAAGTGTTTTTAAGTCCTAGATAGGTCTAATAGGGCAGATATGGCAGTTGGAGGATTACCTGACCAAACGCTCCAACACGACGATGCTAGCTATACAAAAGTAGCAAAAAATTCAGATGTCCTGAAATGCGCTCCCACGCATCGGATTCTGTTAATACACACACGAACACATCACCAAAAGTGTTTTTAAGTCCTAGATAGGTCTAATAGGGCAGATATGGCAGTTGGAGGATTACCTGACCAAACGCTCCAACACGACGATGCTAGCTATACAAAAGTAGCAAAATATTCAGATGTCCTGAAATGCGCTCCCACGCATCGGATTCTGTTAATACACACACGAACACATCACCAAAAGTGTTTTTAAGTCCTAGATAGGTCTAATAGGGCAGATATGGCAGTTGGAGGATTACCTGACCAAACGCTCCAACACGACGATGCTAGCTATACAAAAGTAGCAAAAAATTCAGATGTCCTGAAATGCGCTCCCACGCATCGGATTCTGTTAATACACACACGAACACATCACCAAAAGTGTTTTTAAGTCCTAGATAGGTCTAATAGGGCAGATATGGCAGTTGGAGGATTACCTGACCAAACGCTCCAACACGACGATGCTAGCTATACAAAAGTAGCAAAAAATTCAGATGTCCTGAAATGCGCTCCCACGCATCGGATTCTGTTAATACACACACGAACACATCACCAAAAGTGTTTTTAAGTCCTAGATAGGTCTAATAGGGCAGATATGGCAGTTGGAGGATTACCTGACCAAACGCTCCAACACGACGATGCTAGCTATACAAAAGTAGCAAAAAATTCAGATGTCCTGAAATGCGCTCCCACGCATCGGATTCTGTTAATACACACACGAACACATCACCAAAAGTGTTTTTAAGTCCTAGATAGGTCTAATAGGGCAGATATGGCAGTTGGGGGATTACCTGACCAAACGCTCCAACACGACGATGCTAGCTATACAAAAGTAGCAAAAAATTCAGATGTCCTGAAATGCGCTCCAACGCATCGGATTCTGTTAATACACACACGAACACATCACCAAAAGTGTTTTTAAGTCCTAGATAGGTCTAATAGGGCAGATATGGCAGTTGGAGGATTACCTGACAATTACCTGACCAAACGCTCCAACACGACGATGCTAGCTATACAAAAGTAGCAAAAAATTCAGATGTCCTGAAATGCGCTCCAACGCATCGGATTCTGTTAATACACACACGAACACATCACCAAAAGTGTTTTTAAGTCCTAGATAGGTCTAATAGGGCAGATATGGAAGTTGGAGGATTACCTGACAATTACCTGACAAAACGCTCCAACACGACGATGCTATACAAAAGTAGCAAAAAATTCAGATGTCCTGAAATGCGCTCCCACGCATCGAATTCTGTTAATACACACACAAACACATCACCAAAAATGTTTTTAAGTCCTAGATAGGTCTAATAGGGCAGATATGGCAGTTGGAGGATTACCTGACCAAACGCTCCAACACGACGATGCTAGCTATACAAAAGTAGCAAAAAATTCAGATGTCCTGAAATGCGCTCCCTCGCATCGGATTCTGTTAATACACACACGAACACATCACCAAAAGTGTTTTTAAGTCCTAGATAGGTCTAATAGGGCAGATATGGAAGTTGGAGGATTACCTGACAATTACCTGACAAAACGCTCCAACACGACGATGCTATACAAAAGTAGCAAAAAATTCAGATGTCCTGAAATGCGCTCCCTCGCATCGGATTCTGTTAATACACACACGAACACATCACCAAAAGTGTTTTTAAGTCCTAGATAGGTCTAATAGGGCAGATATGGCGGTTGGAGGATTACCTGACAATTACCTGACCAAACGCTCCAACACGACGATGCTAGCTATACAAAAGTAGCAAAAAATTCAGATGTCCTGAAATGCGCTCCCACGCATCGGATTCTGTTAATACAAACACGAACACATCACCAAAAGTGTTTTTAAGTCCTAGATAGGTCTAATAGGGCTGATATGGCAGTTGGAGGATTACCTGACCAAACGCTCCAACACGACGATGCTAGCTATACAAAAGTAGCAAAAAATTCAGATGTCCTGAAATGCGCTCCCACGCATCGGATTCTGTTAATTCACACACGAACACATCACCAAAAGTGTTTTTAAGTCCTAGATAGGTCTAATAGGGCAGATATGGCAGTTGGAGGATTACCTGACCAAACGCTCCAACACGACGATGCTAGCTATACAAAAGTAGCAAAAAATTCAGATGTCCTGAAATGCGCTCCCACGCATCGGATTCTGTTAATACACACACGAACACATCACCAAAAGTGTTTTTAAGTCCAAGATAGGTCTAATAGGGCAGATATGGCAGTTGGAGTATTACCTGACCAAACGCTCCAACACGACGATGCTAGCTATACAAAAGTAGCAAAAAATTCAGATGTCCTGAAATGCGCTCCAACGCATCGTATTCTGTTAATACACACACGAACACATCACCAAAAGTGTTTTTAAGTCCTAGATAGGTCTAATAGGGCAGATATGGCAGTTGGAGGATTACCTGACCAAACGCTCCAACACGACGATGCTAGCTATACAGAAGTAGCAAAAAATTCAGATGTCCTGAAATGCGCTCCCACGCATCGGATTCTGTTAATACACACACGAACACATCACCAAAAGTGTTTTTAAGTCCTAGATAGGTCTAATAGGGCAGATATGGCAGTTGGAGGATTACCTGACCAAACGCTCCAACACGACGATGCTAGCTATACAAAAGTAGCAAAAAATTCAGATGTCCTGAAATGCGCTCCCACGCATCGGATTCTGTTAATACACACACGAACACATCACCAAAAGTGTTTTTAAGTCCTAGATAGGTCTAATAGGGCAGATATGGCAGTTGGAGGATTACCTGACCAAACGCTCCAACACGACGATGCTAGCTATACAAAAGTAGCAAAAAATTCAGATGTCCTGAAATGCGCTCCCACGCATCGGATTCTGTTAATACACACACGAACACATCACCAAAAGTGTTTTTAAGTCCTAGATAGGTCTAATAGGGCAGATATGGCAGTTGGAGGATTACCTGACCAAACGCTCCAACACGACGATGCTAGCTATACAAAAGTAGCAAAATATTCAGATGTCCTGAAATGCGCTCCCACGCATCGGATTCTGTTAATACACACACGAACACATCACCAAAAGTGTTTTTAAGTCCTAGATAGGTCTAATAGGGCAGATATGGCAGTTGGAGGATTACCTGACCAAACGCTCCAACACGACGATGCTAGCTATACAAAAGTAGCAAAAAATTCAGATGTCCTGAAATGCGCTCCCACGCATCGGATTCTGTTAATACACACACGAACACATCACCAAAAGTGTTTTTAAGTCCTAGATAGGTCTAATAGGGCAGATATGGCAGTTGGAGGATTACCTGACCAAACGCTCCAACACGACGATGCTAGCTATACAAAAGTAGCAAAAAATTCAGATGTCCTGAAATGCGCTCCCACGCATCGGATTCTGTTAATACACACACGAACACATCACCAAAAGTGTTTTTAAGTCCTAGATAGGTCTAATAGGGCAGATATGGCAGTTGGGGGATTACCTGACCAAACGCTCCAACACGACGATGCTAGCTATACAAAAGTAGCAAAAAATTCAGATGTCCTGAAATGCGCTCCAACGCATCGGATTCTGTTAATACACACACGAACACATCACCAAAAGTGTTTTTAAGTCCTAGATAGGTCTAATAGGGCAGATATGGCAGTTGGAGGATTACCTGACAATTACCTGACCAAACGCTCCAACACGACGATGCTAGCTATACAAAAGTAGCAAAAAATTCAGATGTCCTGAAATGCGCTCCAACGCATCGGATTCTGTTAATACACACACGAACACATCACCAAAAGTGTTTTTAAGTCCTAGATAGGTCTAATAGGGCAGATATGGAAGTTGGAGGATTACCTGACAATTACCTGACAAAACGCTCCAACACGACGATGCTATACAAAAGTAGCAAAAAATTCAGATGTCCTGAAATGCGCTCCCACGCATCGAATTCTGTTAATACACACACAAACACATCACCAAAAATGTTTTTAAGTCCTAGATAGGTCTAATAGGGCAGATATGGCAGTTGGAGGATTACCTGACCAAACGCTCCAACACGACGATGCTAGCTATACAAAAGTAGCAAAAAATTCAGATGTCCTGAAATGCGCTCCCTCGCATCGGATTCTGTTAATACACACACGAACACATCACCAAAAGTGTTTTTAAGTCCTAGATAGGTCTAATAGGGCAGATATGGAAGTTGGAGGATTACCTGACAATTACCTGACAAAACGCTCCAACACGACGATGCTATACAAAAGTAGCAAAAAATTCAGATGTCCTGAAATGCGCTCCCACGCATCGAATTCTGTTAATACACACACAAACACATCACCAAAAATGTTTTTAAGTCCTAGATAGGTCTAATAGGGCAGATATGGCAGTTGGAGGATTACCTGACCAAACGCTCCAACACGACGATGCTAGCTATACAAAAGTAGCAAAAAATTCAGATGTCCTGAAATGCGCTCCCTCGCATCGGATTCTGTTAATACACACACGAACACATCACCAAAAGTATTTTTAAGTCCTAGATAGGTCTAATAGGGCAGATATGGCGGTTGGAGGATTACCTGACAATTACCTGACCAAACGCTCCAACACGACGATGCTAGCTATACAAAAGTAGCAAAAAATTCAGATGTCCTGAAATGCGCTCCCACGCATCGCATTCTGTTAATACAAACACGAACACATCACCAAAAGTGTTTTTAAGTCCTAGATAGGTCTAATAGGGCAGATATGGCAGTTGGAGGATTACCTGACCAAACGCTCCAACACGACGATGCTAGCTATACAAAAGTAGCAAAAAATTCAGATGTCCTGAAATGCGCTCCCACGCATCGAATTCTGTTAATACACACACAAACACATCACCAAAAATGTTTTTAAGTCCTAGATAGGTCTAATAGGGCAGATATGGCAGTTGGAGGATTACCTGACCAAACGCTCCAACACGACGATGCTAGCTATACAAAAGTAGCAAAAAATTCAGATGTCCTGAAATGCGCTCCCTCGCATCGGATTCTGTTAATACACACACGAACACATCACCAAAAGTATTTTTAAGTCCTAGATAGGTCTAATAGGGGAGATATGGCGGTTGGAGGATTACCTGACAATTACCTGACCAAACGCTCCAACACGACGATGCTAGCTATACAAAAGTAGCAAAAAATTCAGATGTCCTGAAATGCGCTCCCACGCATCGCATTCTGTTAATACAAACACGAACACATCACCAAAAGTGTTTTTAAGTCCTAGATAGGTCTAATAGGGCAGATATGGCAGTTGGAGGATTACCTGACCAAACGCTCCAACACGACGATGCTAGCTATACAAAAGTAGCAAAAAATTCAGATGTCCTGAAATGCGCTCCCACGCATCGGATTCTGTTAATACACACACGAACACATCACCAAAAGTGTTTTTAAGTCCTAGATAGGTCTAACAGGGCAGATATGGCAGTTGGAGGATTACCTGACAATTACCTGACCAAACGCTCCAACACGACGATGGAGCGTAGCAAAAAATTCAGATGTCCTGAAATGCGCTCCCACGCATCGGATTCTGTTAATACACACACGAACACATCACCAAAAGTGTTTTTAAGTCCTAGATAGGTCTAATAGAGCAGATATGGCAGTTGGAGGATTACCTGACCAAACGCTCCAACACGACGATGCTAGCTATACAAAAGTAGCAAAAAATTCAGATGTCCTGAAATGCGCTCCAACGCATCGGATTCTGTTAATACACACACGAACACATCACCAAAAGTGTTTTTAAGTCCTAGATAGGTCTAATAGGGCAGATATGGCAGTTGGAGGATTACCTGACCAAACGCTCCAACACGACGATGCTAGCTATACAAAAGTAGCAAAAAATTCAGATGTCCTGAAATGCGCTCCCACGCATCGGATTCTGTTAATACACACACGAACACATCACCAAAAGTGTTTTTAAGTCCTAGATAGGTCTAACAGGGCAGATATGGCAGTTGGAGGATTACCTGACAATTACCTGACCAAACGCTCCAACACGACGATGCTAGCTATACAAAAGTAGCAAAAAATTCAGATGTCCTGAAATGCGCTCCAACGCATCGGATTCTGTTAATACACACACGAACACATCACCAAAAGGGGTTTTAAGTCCTAGATAGGTCTAATAGGGCAGATATGGCAGTTGGAGGATTACCTGACCAAACGCTCCAACACGACGATGCTAGCTATACAAAAGTAGCAAAAAATTCAGATGTCCTGAAATGCGCTCCCACGCATCGGATTTTGTTAATACACACACGAACACATCACCAAAAGTGTTTTTAAGTCCTAGATAGGTCTAATAGGGCAGATATGGCAGTTGGAGGATTACCTGACCAAACGCTCCAACACGACGATGCTAGCTATACAAAAGTAGCAAAAAATTCAGATGTCTTGAAATGCGCTCCAACGCATCGGATTCTGTTAATACACACACGAACACATCACCAAAAGTGTTTTTAAGTCCTAGATAGGTCTAATAGGGCAGATATGGCAGTTGGAGGATTACCTGACCAAACGCTCCAACACGACGATGCTAGCTATACAAAAGTAGCAAAAAATTCAGATGTCCTGAAATGCGCTCCAACACATCGGATTCTGTTAATACACACACGAACACATCACCAAAAGTGTTTTTAAGTCCTAGATAGGTCTAATAGGGCAGATATGGAAGTTGGAGGATTACCTGACCAAACGCTCCAACACGACGTTGCTAGCTATACAAAAGTAGCAAAAAGTTCAGATGTCCTGAAATGCGCTCCCACGCATCGGATTCTGTTAATACACACACGAACACATCACCAAAAGTGTTTTTAAGTCCTAGATAGGTCTAATAGGGCAGATATGGCAGTTGGAGGATTACCTGACCAAACGCTCCAACACGACGATGCTAGCTATACAAAAGTAGCAAAAAATTCAGATGTCCTGAAATGCGCTCCAACGCATCGGATTCTGTTAATACACACACGAACACATCACCAAAAGTGTTTTTAAGTCCTAGATAGGTCTAATAGGGCAGATATGGAAGTTGGAGGATTACCTGACCAAACGCTCCAACACGACGATGCTAGCTATACAAAAGTAGCAAAAAGTTCAGATGTCCTGAAATGCGCTCCCACGCATCGGATTCTGTTAATACACACACGAACACATCACCAAAAGTGTTTTTAAGTCCTAGATAGGTCTAATAGGGCAGATATGGAAGTTGGAGGATTACCTGACCAAACGCTCCAACACGACGATGCTAGCTATACAAAAGTAGCAAAAAATTCAGATGTCCTGAAATGCGCTCCAACGCATCGGATTCTGTTAATACACACACGAACACATCACCGAAAGGGGTTTTAAGTCCTAGATAGGTCTAATAGGGCAGATATGGCAGTTGGAGGATTACCTGACCAAACGCTCCAACACGACGATGCTAGCTATACAAAAGTAGCAAAAAATTCAGATGTCCTGAAATGCGCTCCAACGCATCGGATTCTGTTAATGCACACACGAACACATCACCAAAAGGGGTTTTAAGTCCTAGATAGGTCTAATAGGGCAGATATGGCAGTTGGAGGATTACCTGACCAAACGCTCCAACACGACGATGCTAGCTATACAAAAGTAGCAAAAAATTCAGATGTCCTGAAATGCGCTCCAACGCATCGGATTCTGTTAATACACACACGAACACATCACCAAAAGGGGTTTTAAGTCCTAGATAGGTCTAATAGGGCAGATATGGCAGTTGGAGGATTACCTGACCAAACGCTCCAACACGACGATGCTAGCTATACAAAAGTAGCAAAAAATTCAGATGTCCTGAAATGCGCTCCAACGCATCGGATTCTGTTAATACACACACGAACACATCACCGAAAGGGGTTTTAAGTCCTAGATAGGTCTAATAGGGCAGATATGGCAGTTGGAGGATTACCTGACCAAACGCTCCAACACGACGATGCTAGCTATACAAAAGTAGCAAAAAATTCAGATGTCCTGAAATGCGCTCCAACGCATCGGATTCTGTTAATGCACACACGAACACATCACCAAAAGGGGTTTTAAGTCCTAGATAGGTCTAATAGGGCAGATATGGCAGTTGGAGGATTACCTGACCAAACGCTCCAACACGACGATGCTAGCTATACAAAAGTAGCAAAAAATTCAGATGTCCTGAAATGCGCTCCAACGCATCGGATTCTGTTAATACACACACGAACACATCACCAAAAGGGGTTTTAAGTCCTAGATAGGTCTAATAGGGCAGATATGGAAGTTGGAGGATTACCTGACCAAACGCTCCAACACGACGATGCTAGCTATACAAAAGTAGCAAAAAATTCAGATGTCCTGAAATGCGCTCCAACGCATCGGATTCTGTTAATACACACACGAACACATCACCGAAAGGGGTTTTAAGTCCTAGATAGGTCTAATAGGGCAGATATGGCAGTTGGAGGATTACCTGACCAAACGCTCCAACACGACGATGCTAGCTATACAAAAGTAGCAAAAAATTCAGATGTCCTGAAATGCGCTCCAACGCATCGGATTCTGTTAATGCACACACGAACACATCACCAAAAGGGGTTTTAAGTCCTAGATAGGTCTAATAGGGCAGATATGGCAGTTGGAGGATTACCTGACCAAACGCTCCAACACGACGATGCTAGCTATACAAAAGTAGCAAAAAATTCAGATGTCCTGAAATGCGCTCCAACGCATCGGATTCTGTTAATACACACACGAACACATCACCAAAAGGGGTTTTAAGTCCTAGATAGGTCTAATAGGGCAGATATGGCAGTTGGAGGATTACCTGACCAAACGCTCCAACACGACGATGCTAGCTATACAAAAGTAGCAAAAAATTCAGATGTCCTGAAATGCGCTCCAACGCATCGGATTCTGTTAATGCACACACGAACACATCACCAAAAGGGGTTTTAAGTCCTAGATAGGTCTAATAGGGCAGATATGGCAGTTGGAGGATTACCTGACCAAACGCTCCAACACGACGATGCTAGCTATACAAAAGTAGCAAAAAATTCAGATGTCCTGAAATGCGCTCCAACGCATCGGATTCTGTTAATACACACACGAACACATCACCAAAAGGGGTTTTAAGTCCTAGATAGGTCTAATAGGGCAGATATGGCAGTTGGAGGATTACCTGACCAAACGCTCCAACACGACGATGCTAGCTATACAAAAGTAGCAAAAAATTCAGATGTCCTGAAATGCGCTCCAACGCATCGGATTCTGTTAATACACACACGAACACATCACCGAAAGGGGTTTTAAGTCCTAGATAGGTCTAATAGGGCAGATATGGCAGTTGGAGGATTACCTGACCAAACGCTCCAACACGACGATGCTAGCTATACAAAAGTAGCAAAAAATTCAGATGTCCTGAAATGCGCTCCAACGCATCGGATTCTGTTAATGCACACACGAACACATCACCAAAAGGGGTTTTAAGTCCTAGATAGGTCTAATAGGGCAGATATGGCAGTTGGAGGATTACCTGACCAAACGCTCCAACACGACGATGCTAGCTATACAAAAGTAGCAAAAAATTCAGATGTCCTGAAATGCGCTCCAACGCATCGGATTCTGTTAATACACACACGAACACATCACCAAAAGGGGTTTTAAGTCCTAGATAGGTCTAATAGGGCAGATATGGAAGTTGGAGGATTACCTGACCAAACGCTCCAACACGACGATGCTAGCTATACAAAAGTAGCAAAAAATTCAGATGTCCTGAAATGCGCTCCAACGCATCGGATTCTGTTAATACACACACGAACACATCACCGAAAGGGGTTTTAAGTCCTAGATAGGTCTAATAGGGCAGATATGGCAGTTGGAGGATTACCTGACCAAACGCTCCAACACGACGATGCTAGCTATACAAAAGTAGCAAAAAATTCAGATGTCCTGAAATGCGCTCCAACGCATCGGATTCTGTTAATGCACACACGAACACATCACCAAAAGGGGTTTTAAGTCCTAGATAGGTCTAATAGGGCAGATATGGCAGTTGGAGGATTACCTGACCAAACGCTCCAACACGACGATGCTAGCTATACAAAAGTAGCAAAAAATTCAGATGTCCTGAAATGCGCTCCAACGCATCGGATTCTGTTAATACACACACGAACACATCACCAAAAGGGGTTTTAAGTCCTAGATAGGTCTAATAGGGCAGATATGGCAGTTGGAGGATTACCTGACCAAACGCTCCAACACGACGATGCTAGCTATACAAAAGTAGCAAAAAATTCAGATGTCCTGAAATGCGCTCCCACGCAACGGATTCTGTTAATACACACACGAACACATCACCAAAAGTGTTTTTAAGTCCTAGATAGGTCTAATAGGGCAGATATGGCAGTTGGAGGATTACCTCACCAAACGCTCCAACACGACGATGCTAGCTATACAAAAGTAGCAAAAAATTCAGATGTCCTGAAATGCGCTCCAACGCATCGGATTCTGTTAATACACACACGAACACATCACCAAAAGGGGTTTTAAGTCCTAGATAGGTCTAATAGGGCAGATATGGCAGTTGGAGGATTACCTGACCAAACGCTCCAACACGACGATGCTAGCTATACAAAAGTAGCAAAAAATTCAGATGTCCTGAAATGCGCTCCCACGCATCGGATTCTGTTAATACACACACGAACACATCACCAAAAGTGTTTTTAAGTCCTAGATAGGTCTAATAGGGCAGATATGGAAGTTGGAGGATTACCTGACCAAACGCTCCAACACGACGTTGCTAGCTATACAAAAGTAGCAAAAAGTTCAGATGTCCTGAAATGCGCTCCCACGCATCGGATTCTGTTAATACACACACGAACACATCACCAAAAGTGTTTTTAAGTCCTAGATAGGTCTAATAGGGCAGATATGGCAGTTGGAGGATTACCTGACCAAACGCTCCAACACGACGATGCTAGCTATACAAAAGTAGCAAAAAATTCAGATGTCCTGAAATGCGCTCCAACGCATCGGATTCTGTTAATACACACACGAACACATCACCAAAAGTGTTTTTAAGTCCTAGATAGGTCTAATAGGGCAGATATGGAAGTTGGAGGATTACCTGACCAAACGCTCCAACACGACGATGCTAGCTATACAAAAGTAGCAAAAAGTTCAGATGTCCTGAAATGCGCTCCCACGCATCGGATTCTGTTAATACACACACGAACACATCACCAAAAGTGTTTTTAAGTCCTAGATAGGTCTAATAGGGCAGATATGGAAGTTGGAGGATTACCTGACCAAACGCTCCAACACGACGATGCTAGCTATACAAAAGTAGCAAAAAATTCAGATGTCCTGAAATGCGCTCCAACGCATCGGATTCTGTTAATACACACACGAACACATCACCGAAAGGGGTTTTAAGTCCTAGATAGGTCTAATAGGGCAGATATGGCAGTTGGAGGATTACCTGACCAAACGCTCCAACACGACGATGCTAGCTATACAAAAGTAGCAAAAAATTCAGATGTCCTGAAATGCGCTCCAACGCATCGGATTCTGTTAATACACACACGAACACATCACCAAAAGGGGTTTTAAGTCCTAGATAGGTCTAATAGGGCAGATATGGCAGTTGGAGGATTACCTGACCAAACGCTCCAACACGACGATGCTAGCTATACAAAAGTAGCAAAAAATTCAGATGTCCTGAAATGCGCTCCAACGCATCGGATTCTGTTAATGCACACACGAACACATCACCAAAAGGGGTTTTAAGTCCTAGATAGGTCTAATAGGGCAGATATGGCAGTTGGAGGATTACCTGACCAAACGCTCCAACACGACGATGCTAGCTATACAAAAGTAGCAAAAAATTCAGATGTCCTGAAATGCGCTCCAACGCATCGGATTCTGTTAATACACACACGAACACATCACCAAAAGGGGTTTTAAGTCCTAGATAGGTCTAATAGGGCAGATATGGCAGTTGGAGGATTACCTGACCAAACGCTCCAACACGACGATGCTAGCTATACAAAAGTAGCAAAAAATTCAGATGTCCTGAAATGCGCTCCCACGCAACGGATTCTGTTAATACACACACGAACACATCACCAAAAGTGTTTTTAAGTCCTAGATAGGTCTAATAGGGCAGATATGGCAGTTGGAGGATTACCTCACCAAACGCTCCAACACGACGATGCTAGCTATACAAAAGTAGCAAAAAATTCAGATGTCCTGAAATGCGCTCCAACGCATCGGATTCTGTTAATACACACACGAACACATCACCAAAAGGGGTTTTAAGTCCTAGATAGGTCTAATAGGGCAGATATGGCAGTTGGAGGATTACCTGACCAAACGCTCCAACACGACGATGCTAGCTATACAAAAGTAGCAAAAAATTCAGATGTCCTGAAATGCGCTCCCACGCATCGGATTCTGTTAATACACACACGAACACATCACCAAAAGTGTTTTTAAGTCCTAGATAGGTCTAATAGGGCAGATATGGCGGTTGGAGGATTACCTGACCAAACGCTCCAACACGACGATGCTAGCTATACAAAAGTAGCAAAAAATTCAGATGTCCTGAAATGCGCTCCCACGCATCGGATTCTGTTAATACACACACGAACACATCACCAAAAGGGGTTTTAAGTCCTAGATAGGTCTAATAGGGCAGATATGGCAGTTGGAGGATTACCTGACAATTACCTGACCAAACGCTCCAACACGACGATGCTAGCTATACAAAAGTAGCAAAAAATTCAGATGTCCTGAAATGCGCTCCCACGCATCGGATTCTGTTAATACACACACGAACACATCACCAAAAGTGTTTTTAAGTCCTCGATAGGTCTAATAGGGCAGATATGGCAGTTGGAGGATTACCTGACCAAACGCTCCAACACGACGATGCTAGCTATACAAAAGTAGCAAAAAATTCAGATGTCCTGAAATGCGCTCCAACGCATCGGATTCTGTTAATACACACACGAACACATCACCAAAAGTGTTTTTAAGTCCTAGATAGGTCTAATAGGGCAGATATGGCAGTTGGAGGATTACCTGACAATTACCTGACCAAACGCTCCAACACGACGATGCTAGCTATACAAAAGTAGCAAAAAATTCAGATGTCCTGAAATGCGCTCCCACGCATCGGATTCTGTTAATACAAACACGAACACATCACCAAAAGTGTTTTTAAGTCCTAGATAGGTCTAATAGGGCAGATATGGCAGTTGGAGGATTACCTGACCAAACGCTCCAACACGACGATGCTAGCTATACAAAAGTAGCAAAAAATTCAGATGTCCTGCAATGCGCTCCAACGCATCGGATTCTGTTAATACACACACGAACACATCACCAAAAGTGTTTTTAAGTCCTAGATAGGTCTAATAGGGCAGATATGGCAGTTGGAGGATTACCTGACCAAACGCTCCAACACGACGATGCTAGCTATACAAAAGTAGCAAAAAATTCAGATGTCCTGAAATGCGCTCCCACGCATCGGATTCTGTTAATACAAACACGAACACATCACTAAAAGTGTTTTTAAGTCCTAGATAGGTCTAACAGGGCAGATATGGCAGTTGGAGGATTACCTGACCAAACGCTCCAACACGACGATGCTAGCTATACAAAAGTAGCAAAAAATTCAGATGTCCTGAAATGCGCTCCCACGCATCGGATTCTGTTAATACACACACGAACACATCACCAAAAGTGTTTTTAAGTCCTAGATAGGTCTAACAGGGCAGATATGGCAGTTGGAGGATTACCTGACAATTACCTGACCAAACGCTCCAACACGACGATGCTAGCTATACAAAAGTAGCAAAAAATTCAGATGTCCTGAAATGCGCTCCCACGCATCAGATTCTGTTAATACACACACGAACACATCACCAAAAGTGTTTTTAAGTCCTAGATAGGTCTAATAGGGCAGATATGGCAGTTGGAGGATTACCTGACCAAACGCTCCAACACGACGATGCTAGCTATACAAAAGTAGCAAAATATTCAGATGTCCTGAAATGCGCTCCCACGCATCGGATTCTGTTAATACACACACAAACACATCACCAAAAGTGTTTTTAAGTCCTAGATAGGTCTAATAGGGCAGATATGGCAGTTGGAGGATTACCTGACCAAACGCTCCAACACGACGATGCTAGCTATACAAAAGTAGCAAAAAATTCAGATGTCCTGAAATGCGCTCCAACGCATCGGATTCTGTTAATACACACACGAACACATCACCAAAAGGCGTTTTAAGTCCTAGATAGGTCTAATAGGGCAGATATGGCAGTTGGAGGATTACCTGACCAAACGCTCCAACACGACGATGCTAGCTATACAAAAGTAGAAAAAAATTCAGATGTCCTGAAATGCGCTCCCACGCATCGGATTCTGTTAATACACACACGAACACATCACCAAAAGGGGTTTTAATTCCTAGATAGGTCTAATAGGGCAGATATGGCAGTTGGAGGATTACCTGACCAAACGCTCCAACACGACGATGCTAGCTATACAAAAGTAGCAAAAAATTCAGATGTCCTGAAATGCGCTCCCACGCATCGGATTCTGTTAATACACACACGAACACATCACCAAAAGTGTTTTTAAGTCCTAGATAGGTCTAATAGGGCAGATATGGCGGTTGGAGGATTACCTGACCAAACGCTCCAACACGACGATGCTAGCTATACAAAAGTAGCAAAAAATTCAGATGTCCTGAAATGCGCTCCCACGCATCGGATTCTGTTAATACACACACGAACACATCACCAAAAGGGGTTTTAAGTCCTAGATAGGTCTAATAGGGCAGATATGGCAGTTGGAGGATTACCTGACAATTACCTGACCAAACGCTCCAACACGACGATGCTAGCTATACAAAAGTAGCAAAAAATTCAGATGTCCTGAAATGCGCTCCCACGCAACGGATTCTGTTAATACACACACGAACACATCACCAAAAGTTTTTTTAAGTCCTAGATAGGTCTAATAGGGCAGATATGGCAGTTGGAGGATTACCTGACCAAACGCTCCAACACGACGATGCTAGCTATACAAAAGTAGCAAAAAATTCAGATGTCCTGAAATGCGCTCCCACGCATCGGATTCTGTTAATACACACACGAACACATCACCAAAAGTGTTTTTAAGTCCTAGATAGGTCTAATAGGGCAGATATGGCAGTTGGAGGATTACCTGACCAAGCGCTCCAACACGACGATGCTAGCTATACAAAAGTAGCAAAAAATTCAGATGTCCTGAAATGCGCTCCCACGCATCGGATTCTGTTAATACACACACGAACACATCACCAAAAGGGGTTTTAAGTCCTAGATAAGTCTAATAGGGCAGATATGGCAGTTGGAGGATTACCTGACAATTACCTGACCAAACGCTCCAACACGACGATGCTAGCTATACAAAAGTAGCAAAAAATTCAGATGTCCTGAAATGCGCTCCCACGCAACGGATTCTGTTAATACACACACGAACACATCACCAAAAGTGTTTTTAAGTCCTAGATAGGTCTAATAGGGCAGATATGGCGGTTGGAGGATTACCTGACCAAACGCTCCAACACGACGATGCTAGCTATATAAAAGTAGCAAAAAATTCAGATGTCCTGAAATGCGCTCCCACGCATCGGATTCTGTTAATACACACACGAACACATCACCAAAAGTGTTTTTAAGTCCTAGATAGGTCTAACAGGGCAGATATGGCAGTTGGAGGATTACCTGACAATTACCTGACCAAACGCTCCAACACGACGATGCTAGCTATACAAAAGTAGCAAAAAATTCAGATGTCCTGAAATGCGCTCCCACGCATCGGATTCTGTTAATACACACACGAAGACATCACCAAAAGTGTTTTTAAGTCTTAGATAGGTCTAATAGGGCAGATATGGCAGTTGGAGGATTACCTGACAATTACCTGACCAAACGCTCCAACACGACGATGCTAGCTATACAAAAGTAGCAAAAAATTCAGATGTCCTGAAATGCGCTCCCACGCATCGGATTCTGTTAATACAAACACGAGCACATCACCAAAAGTGTTTTTAAGTCCTAGATAGGTCTAACAGGGCAGATATGGCAGTTGGAGGATTACCTGACAATTACCTGACCAAACGCTCCAACACGACGATGCTAGCTATACAAAAGTAGCAAAAAATTCAGATGTCCTGAAATGCGCTCCCACGCAACGGATTCTGTTAATACACACACGAACACATCACCAAAAGTGTTTTTAAGTCCTAGATAGGTCTAATAGGGCAGATATGGCGGTTGGAGGATTACCTGACCAAACGCTCCAACACGACGATGCTAGCTATACAAAAGTAGCAAAAAATTCAGATGTCCTGAAATGCGCTCCCACGCATCGGATTCTGTTAATACACACACGAACACATCACCAAAAGTGTTTTTAAGTCCTAGATAGGTCTAACAGGGCAGATATGGCAGTTGGAGGATTACCTGACAATTACCTGACCAAACGCTCCAACACGACGATGCTAGCTATACAAAAGTAGCAAAAAATTCAGATGTCCTGAAATGCGCTCCCACGCATCGGATTCTGTTAATACACACACGAAGACATCACCAAAAGTGTTTTTAAGTCTTAGATAGGTCTAATAGGGCAGATATGGCAGTTGGAGGATTACCTGACAATTACCTGACCAAACGCTCCAACACGACGATGCTAGCTATACAAAAGTAGCAAAAAATTCAGATGTCCTGAAATGCGCTCCCACGCATCGGATTCTGTTAATACAAACACGAGCACATCACCAAAAGTGTTTTTAAGTCCTAGATAGGTCTAACAGGGCAGATATGGCAGTTGGAGGATTACCTGACAATTACCTGACCAAACGCTCCAACACGACGATGCTAGCTATACAAAAGTAGCAAAAAATTCAGATGTCCTGAAATGCGCTCCCACGCATCGGATTCTGTTAATACAAACACGAGCACATCACCAAAAGTGTTTTTAAGTCCTAGATAGGTCTAATAGGGCAGATATGGCAGTTGGAGGATTACCTGACCAAACGCTCCAACACGACGATGCTAGCTATACAAAAGTAGCAAAAAATTCAGATGTCCTGAAATGCGCTCCAACGCATCGGATTCTGTTAATACACACACGAACACATCACCAAAAGGGGTTTTAAGTCCTAGATAGGTCTAATAGGGCAGATATGGCAGTTGGAGGATTACCTGACAATTACCTGACCAAACGCTCCAACACGACGATGCTAGCTATACAAAAGTAGCAAAAAATTCAGATGTCCTGAAATGCGCTCCCACGCATCGGATTCTGTTAATACACACACGAACACATCACCAAAAGTGTTTTGAAGTCCTAGATAGGTCTAATAGGGCAGATATGGCAGTTGGAGGATTACCTGACAATTACCTGACCAAACGCTCCAACACGACGATGCTAGCTATACAAAAGTAGCAAAAAATTCAGATGTCCTGAAATGCGCTCCAACGCATCGGATTCTGTTAATACACACACGAACACATCACCAAAAGTGTTTTTAAGTCCTAGATAGGTCTAATAGGGCAGATATGGCAGTTGGAGGATTACCTGACAATTACCTGACCAAACGCTCCAACACGACGATGCTAGCTATACAAAAGTAGCAAAAAATTCAGATGTCCTGAAATGCGCTCCCACGCATCGGATTCTGTTAATACAAACACGAACACATCACCAAAAGTGTTTTTAAGTCCTAGATAGGTCTAATAGGGCAGATATGGCAGTTGGGGGATTACCTGACCAAACGCTCCAACACGACGATGCTAGCTATACAAAAGTAGCAAAAAATTCAGATGTCCTGAAATGCGCTCCCACGCATCGGATTCTGTTAATACACACACGAACACATCACCAAAAGTGTTTTTAAGTCCTAGATAGGTCTAACAGGGCAGATATGGCAGTTGGAGGATTACCTGACAATTACCTGACCAAACGCTCCAACACGACGATGCTAGCTATACAAAAGTAGCAAAAAATTCAGATGTCCTGAAATGCGCTCCAACGCATCGGATTCTGTTAATACATACACGAACACATCACCAAAAGTGTTTTTAAGTCCTAGATAGGTCTAATAGGGCAGATATGGCAGTTGGAGGATTACCTGACAATTACCTGACCAAACGCTCCAACACGACGATGCTAGCTATACAAAAGTAGCAAAAAATTCAGATGTCCTGAAATGCGCTTCCACGCATCGGATTCTGTTAATACACACACGAACACATCACCAAAAGTGTTTTTAAGTCCTAGATAGATCTAATAGGGCAGATATGGCAGTTGGAGGATTACCTGACCAAACGCTCCAACACGACGATGCTAGCTATACAAAAGTAGCAAAAAATTCAGATGTCCTGAAATGCGCTCCCACGCATCGGATTCTGTTAATACACACACGAACACATCACCAAAAGTGTTTTTAAGTCCTAGATAGGTCTAATAGGGCAGATATGGCAGTTGGAGGATTACCTGACAATTACCTGACCAAACGCTCCAACACGACGATGCTAGCTATACAAAAGTAGCAAAAAATTCAGATGTCCTGAAATGCGCTCCCACGCATCGGATTCTGTTAATACACACACGAACACATCACCAAAAGTGTTTTTAAGTCCTAGATAGGTCTAATAGGGCAGATATGGCAGTTGGAGGATTACCTGACAATTACCTGACCAAACGCTCCAACACGACGATGCTAGCTATACAAAAGTAGCAAAAAATTCATATGTCCTGAAATGCGCTCCCACGCATCGGATTCTGTTAATACACACACGAACACATCACCAAAAGTGTTTTTAAGTCCTAGATAGGTCTAATAGGGCAGATATGGCAGTTGGAGGATTACCTGACAATTACCTGACCAAACGCTCCAACACGACGATGCTAGCTATACAAAAGTAGCAAAAAATTCAGATGTCCTGAAATGCGCTCCCACGCATCGGATTCTGTTAATACACACACGAAGACATCACCAAAAGTGTTTTTAAGTCTTAGATAGGTCTAATAGGGCAGATATGGCAGTTGGAGGATTACCTGACAATTACCTGACCAAACGCTCCAACACGACGATGCTAGCTATACAAAAGTAGCAAAAAATTCAGATGTCCTGAAATGCGCTTCCACGCATCGGATTCTGTTAATACACACACGAACACATCACCAAAAGTGTTTTTAAGTCCTAGATAGATCTAATAGGGCAGATATGCCAGTTGGAGGATTACCTGACCAAACGCTTCAACACGACGATGCTAGCTATACAAAAGTAGCAAAAAATTCAGATGTCCTGAAATGCGCTCCCACGCATCGGATTCTGTTAATACAAACACGAACACATCACCAAAAGTGTTTTTAAGTCCTAGATAGGTCTAATAGGGCAGATATATCAGTTGGAGGATTACCTGACCAAACGCTCCAACACGACGATGCTAGCTATACAAAAGTAGCAAAAAATTCAGATGTCCTGAAATGCGCTCCCACGCATCGGATTCTGTTAATACACACACGAACACATCACCAAAAGTGTTTTTAAGTCCTAGATAGGTCTAATAGGGCAGATATGGCAGTTGGAGGATTACCTGACCAAACGCTCCAACACGACGATGCTAGCTATACAAATGTAGCAAAAAATTCAGATGTCCTGAAATGCGCTCCCACGCATCGGATTCTGTTAATACACACACGAACACATCACCAAAAGTGTTTTTAAGTCCTAGATAGGTCTAATAGGGCAGATATGGCAGTTGGAGGATTACCTGACAATTACCTGACCAAACGCTCCAACACGACGATGCTAGCTATACAAAAGTAGCAAAAAATTCAGATGTCCTGAAATGCGCTCCCACGCATCGGATTCTGTTAATACACACACGAAGACATCACCAAAAGTGTTTTTAAGTCTTAGATAGGTCTAATAGGGCAGATATGGCAGTTGGAGGATTACCTGACAATTACCTGACCAAACGCTCCAACACGACGATGCTAGCTATACAAAAGTAGCAAAAAATTCAGATGTCCTGAAATGCGCTTCCACGCATCGGATTCTGTTAATACACACACGAACACATCACCAAAAGTGTTTTTAAGTCCTAGATAGATCTAATAGGGCAGATATGCCAGTTGGAGGATTACCTGACCAAACGCTTCAACACGACGATGCTAGCTATACAAAAGTAGCAAAAAATTCAGATGTCCTGAAATGCGCTCCCACGCATCGGATTCTGTTAATACAAACACGAACACATCACCAAAAGTTTTTTTAAGTCCTAGATAGGTCTAATAGGGCAGATATGGCAGTTGGAGGATTACCTGACCAAACGCTCCAACACGACGATGCTAGCTATACAAAAGTAGCAAAAAATTCAGATGTCCTGAAATGCGCTCCCACGCATCGGATTCTGTTAATACACACACGAACACATCACCAAAAGTGTTTTTAAGTCCTAGATAGGTCTAATAGGGCAGATATGGCAGTTGGAGGATTACCTGACCAAGCGCTCCAACACGACGATGCTAGCTATACAAAAGTAGCAAAAAATTCAGATGTCCTGAAATGCGCTCCCACGCATCGGATTCTGTTAATACACACACGAACACATCACCAAAAGGGGTTTTAAGTCCTAGATAGGTCTAATAGGGCAGATATGGCAGTTGGAGGATTACCTGACAATTACCTGACCAAACGCTCCAACACGACGATGCTAGCTATACAAAAGTAGCAAAAAATTCAGATGTCCTGAAATGCGCTCTCACGCAACGGATTCTGTTAATACACACACGAACACATCACCAAAAGTGTTTTTAAGTCCTAGATAGGTCTAATAGGGCAGATATGGCGGTTGGAGGATTACCTGACCAAACGCTCCAACACGACGATGCTAGCTATACAAAAGTAGCAAAAAATTCAGATGTCCTGAAATGCGCTCCCACGCATCGGATTCTGTTAATACACACACGAACACATCACCAAAAGTGTTTTTAAGTCCTAGATAGGTCTAACAGGGCAGATATGGCAGTTGGAGGATTACCTGACAATTACCTGACCAAACGCTCCAACACGACGATGCTAGCTATACAAAAGTAGCAAAAAATTCAGATGTCCTGAAATGCGCTCCCACGCATCGGATTCTGTTAATACACACACGAAGACATCACCAAAAGTGTTTTTAAGTCTTAGATAGGTCTAATAGGGCAGATATGGCAGTTGGAGGATTACCTGACAATTACCTGACCAAACGCTCCAACACGACGATGCTAGCTATACAAAAGTAGCAAAAAATTCAAATGTCCTGAAATGCGCTCCCACGCATCGGATTCTGTTAATACAAACACGAGCACATCACCAAAAGTGTTTTTAAGTCCTAGATAGGTCTAACAGGGCAGATATGGCAGTTGGAGGATTACCTGACAATTACCTGACCAAACGCTCCAACACGACGATGCTAGCTATACAAAAGTAGCAAAAAATTCAGATGTCCTGAAATGCGCTCCCACGCATCGGATTCTGTTAATACAAACACGAGCACATCACCAAAAGTGTTTTTAAGTCCTAGATAGGTCTAATAGGGCAGATATGGCAGTTGGAGGATTACCTGACCAAACGCTCCAACACGACGATGCTAGCTATACAAAAGTAGCAAAAAATTCAGATGTCCTGAAATGCGCTCCAACGCATCGGATTCTGTTAATACACACACGAACACATCACCAAAAGGGGTTTTAAGTCCTAGATAGGTCTAATAGGGCAGATATGGCTGTTGGAGGATTACCTGACAATTACCTGACCAAACGCTCCAACACGACGATGCTAGCTATACAAAAGTAGCAAAAAATTCAGATGTCCTGAAATGCGCTCCCACGCATCGGATTCTGTTAATACAAACACGAGCACATCACCAAAAGTGTTTTTAAGTCCTAGATAGGTCTAATAGGGCAGATATGGCAGTTGGAGGATTACCTGACCAAACGCTCCAACACGACGATGCTAGCTATACAAAAGTAGCAAAAAATTCAGATGTCCTGAAATGCGCTCCCACGCATCGGATTCTGTTAATACACACACGAACACATCACCAAAAGTGTTTTTAAGTCCTAGATAGGTCTAACAGGGCAGATATGGCAGTTGGAGGATTACCTGACAATTACCTGACCAAACGCTCCAACACGACGATGCTAGCTATACAAAAGTAGCAAAAAATTCAGATGTCCTGAAATGCGCTCCCACGCATCGGATTCTGTTAATACACACACGAACACATCACCAAAAGTGTTTTGAAGTCCTAGATAGGTCTAATAGGGCAGATATGGCAGTTGGAGGATTACCTGACAATTACCTGACCAAACGCTCCAACACGACGATGCTAGCTATACAAAAGTAGCAAAAAATTCAGATGTCCTGAAATGCGCTCCAACGCATCGGATTCTGTTAATACACACACGAACACATCACCAAAAGTGTTTTTAAGTCCTAGATAGGTCTAATAGGGCAGATATGGCAGTTGGAGGATTACCTGACAATTACCTGACCAAACGCTCCAACACGACGATGCTAGCTATACAAAAGTAGCAAAAAATTCAGATGTCCTGAAATGCGCTCCCACGCATCGGATTCTGTTAATACAAACACGAACACATCACCAAAAGTGTTTTTAAGTCCTAGATAGGTCTAATAGGGCAGATATGGCAGTTGGGGGATTACCTGACCAAACGCTCCAACACGACGATGCTAGCTATACAAAAGTAGCAAAAAATTCAGATGTCCTGAAATGCGCTCCCACGCATCGGATTCTGTTAATACACACACGAACACATCACCAAAAGTGTTTTTAAGTCCTAGATAGGTCTAACAGGGCAGATATGGCAGTTGGAGGATTACCTGACAATTACCTGACCAAACGCTCCAACACGACGATGCTAGCTATACAAAAGTAGCAAAAAATTCAGATGTCCTGAAATGCGCTCCAACGCATCGGATTCTGTTAATACATACACGAACACATCACCAAAAGTGTTTTTAAGTCCTAGATAGGTCTAATAGGGCAGATATGGCAGTTGGAGGATTACCTGACAATTACCTGACCAAACGCTCCAACACGACGATGCTAGCTATACAAAAGTAGCAAAAAATTCAGATGTCCTGAAATGCGCTTCCACGCATCGGATTCTGTTAATACACACACGAACACATCACCAAAAGTGTTTTTAAGTCCTAGATAGATCTAATAGGGCAGATATGGCAGTTGGAGGATTACCTGACCAAACGCTCCAACACGACGATGCTAGCTATACAAAAGTAGCAAAAAATTCAGATGTCCTGAAATGCGCTCCTACGCATCGGATTCTGTTAATACACACACGAACACATCACCAAAAGTGTTTTTAAGTCCTAGATAGGTCTAATAGGGCAGATATGGCAGTTGGAGGATTACCTGACAATTACCTGACCAAACGCTCCAACACGACGATGCTAGCTATACAAAAGTAGCAAAAAATTCAGATGTCCTGAAATGCGCTCCCACGCATCGGATTCTGTTAATACACACACGAACACATCACCAAAAGTGTTTTTAAGTCCTAGATAGGTCTAATAGGGCAGATATGGCAGTTGGAGGATTACCTGACAATTACCTGACCAAACGCTCCAACACGACGATGCTAGCTATACAAAAGTAGCAAAAAATTCAGATGTCCTGAAATGCGCTCCCACGCATCGGATTCTGTTAATACACACACGAACACATCACCAAAAGTGTTTTTAAGTCCTAGATAGGTCTAATAGGGCAGATATGGCAGTTGGAGGATTACCTGACCAAACGCTCCAACACGACGATGCTAGCTATACAAAAGTAGCAAAAAATTCAGATGTCCTGAAATGCGCTCCCACGCATCGGATTCTGTTAATACACACACGAACACATCACCAAAAGTGTTTTTAAGTCCTAGATAGGTCTAATAGGGCAGATATGGCAGTTGGAGGATTACCTGACCAAACGCTCCAACACGACGATGCTAGCTATACAAAAGTAGCAAAAAATTCAGATGTCCTGAAATGCGCTCCCACGCATCGGATTCTGTTAATACACACACGAACACATCACCAAAAGTGTTTTTAAGTCCTAGATAGGTCTAATAGGGCAGATATGGCAGTTGGAGGATTACCTGACAATTACCTGACCAAACGCTCCAACACGACGATGCTAGCTATACAAAAGTAGCAAAAAATTCAGATGTCCTGAAATGCGCTCCCACGCATCGGATTCTGTTAATACACACACGAACACATCACCAAAAGTGTTTTTAAGTCCTAGATAGGTCTAATAGGGCAGATATGGCAGTTGGAGGATTACCTGACAATTAACTGACCAAACGCTCCAACACGACGATGCTAGCTATACAAAAGTAGCAAAAAATTCAGATGTCCTGAAATGCGCTCCCACGCATCGGATTCTGTTAATACACACACGAACACATCACCAAAAGTGTTTTTAAGTCCTAGATAGGTCTAATAGGGCAGATATGGCAGTTGGAGGATTACCTGACAATTACCTGACCAAACGCTCCAACACGACGATGCTAGCTATACAAAAGTAGCAAAAAATTCAGATGTCCTGAAATGCGCTCCCACGCATCGGATTCTGTTAATACACACACGAACACATCACCAAAAGTGTTTTTAAGTCCTAGATAGGTCTAATAGGGCAGATATGCCAGTTGGAGGATTACCTGACCAAACGCTCCAACACGACGATGCTAGCTATACAAAAGTAGCAAAAAATTCAGATGTCCTGAAATGCGCTCCCACGCATCGGATTCTGTTAATACACACACGAACACATCACCAAAAGTGTTTTTAAGTCCTAGATAGGTCTAATAGGGCAGATATGGCAGTTGGAGGATTACCTGACCAAACGCTCCAACACGACGATGCTAGCTATACAAAAGTACCAAAATATTCAGATGTCACGCATCGGATTCTATTAATACACACACGAACACATCACCAAAAGTGTTTTTAAGTCCTAGATAGGTCTAATAGGGCAGATATGCCAGTTGGAGGATTACCTGACAATCACCTGACCAAACGCTCCAACACGACGATGCTAGCTATACAAAAGTAGCAAAAAATTCAGATGTCCTGAAATGCGCTCCCACGCATCGGATTCTGTTAATACACACACGAACACATCACCAAAAGTGTTTTTAAGTCCTAGATAGGTCTAATAGGGCAGATATGGCAGTTGGAGGATTACCTGACCAAACGCTCCAACACGACGATGCTAGCTATACAAAAGTAGCAAAAAATTCAGATGTCCTGAAATGCGCTCCCACGCATCGGATTCTGTTAATACACACACGAACACATCACCAAAAGTGTTTTTAAGTCCTAGATAGGTCTAATAGGGCAGATATGGCAGTTGGAGGATTACCTGACGAAAACGCTCCAACACGACGATGCTAGCTATACAAAAGTAGCAAAAAATTCAGATGTCCTGAAATGCGCTCCCACGCATCGGATTCTGTTAATACACACACGAACACATCACCAAAAGTGTTTTTAAGTCCTAGATAGGTCTAATAGGGCAGATATGGCAGTTGGAGGATTACCTGACCAAACGCTCCAACACGACGATGCTAGCTATACAAAAGTAGCTAAAAATTCAGATGTCCTGAAATGCGCTCCCACGCATCGGATTCTGTTAATACACACACGAACACATCACCAAAAGTGTTTTTAAGTCCTAGATAGGTCTAATAGGGCAGATATGCCAGTTGGAGGATTACCTGACCAAACGCTCCAACACGACGATGCTAACTATACAAAAGTAGCAAAAAATTCAGATGTCCTCAAATGAGCTCCCACGCATCGGATTCTGTTAATACACACACGAACACATCACCAAAAGTGTTTTTAAGTCCTAGATAGGTCTAATAGGGCAGATATGGCAGTTGGAGGATTACCTGACCAAACGCTCCAACACGACGATGCTAGCTATACAAAAGTAGCAAAAAATTCAGATGTCCTGAAATGCGCTCCCACGCATCGGATTCTGTTAATACACACAGGAACACATCACCAAAAGTGTTTTTAAGTCCTAGATAGGTCTAATAGGGCAGATATGGCAGTTGGAGGATTACCTGACCAAACGCTCCAACACGACGATGCTAGCTATACAAAAGTAGCAAAAAATTCAGATGTCCTGAAATGCGCTCCCACGCATCGGATTCTGTTAATACACACACGAACACATCACCAAAAGTGTTTTTAAGTCCTAGATAGGTCTAATAGGGCAGATATGGCAGTTGGAGGATTACCTGACCAAACGCTCCAACACGACGATGCTAGCTATACAAAAGTAGCAAAAAATTCAGATGTCCTGAAATGCGCTCCCACGCATCGGATTCTGTTAATACACACACGAACACATCACCAAAAGTGTTTTTAAGTCCTAGATAGGTCTAATAGGGCAGATATGGCAGTTGGAGGATTACCTGACCAAACGCTCCAACACGACGATGCTAGCTATACAAAAGTAGCAAAAAATTCAGATGTCCTGAAATGCGCTCCCACGCATCGGATTCTGTTAATACACACACGAACACATCACCAAAAGTGTTTTTAAGTCCTAGATAGGTCTAATAGGGCAGATATGGCAGTTGGAGGATTACCTGACCAAACGCTCCAACACGACGATGCTAGCTATACAAAAGTAGCAAAAAATTCAGATGTCCTGAAATGCGCTCCCACGCATCGGATTCTGTTAATACACACACGAACACATCACCAAAAGTGTTTTTAAGTCCTAGATAGGTCTAATAGGGCAGATATGGAAGTTGGAGGATTACCTGACAATTACCTGACCAAACGCTCCAACACGACGATGCTAGCTATACAAAAGTAGCAAAAAATTCAGATGTCCTGAAATGCGCTCCAACGCATCGGATTCTGTTAATACACACACGAACACATCACCAAAAGTGTTTTAAGTCCTAGATAGGTCTAATAGGGCAGATATGGCAGTTGGAGGATTACCTGACAATTACCTGACCAAACGCTCCAACACGACGATGCTAGCTATACAAAAGTAGCAAAAAATTCAGATGTCCTGAAATGCGCTCCCACGCATCGGATACTGTTAATACACACACGAACACATCACCAAAAGTGTTTTTAAGTCCTAGATTGGTCTAATAGGGCAGATATGGCAGTTGGAGGATTACCTGACAATTACCTGACCAAACGCTCCAACACGACGATGCTAGCTATACAAAAGTAGCAAAAAATTCAGATGTCCTGAAATGCGCTCCCACGCATCGGATTCTGTTAATACACACACGAACACATCACCAAAAGTGTTTTTAAGTCCTAGATTGGTCTAATAGGGCAGATATGGCAGTTGGAGGATTACCTGACAATTACCTGACCAAACGCTCCAACACGACGATGCTAGCTATACAAAAGTAGCAAAAAATTCAGATGTCCTGAAATGCGCTCCCACGCATCGGATTCTGTTAATACACACACGAACACATCACCAAAAGTGTTTTTAAGTCCTAGATAGGTCTAATAGGGCAGATATGGCAGTTGGAGGATTACCTGACCAAACGCTCCAACACGACGATGCTAGCTATACAAAAGTAGCAAAAAATTCAGATGTCCTGAAATGCGCTCCAACGCATCGGATTCTGTTAATACACACACGAACACATCACCAAAAGTGTTTTTAAGTCCTAGATAGGTCTAATAGGGCAGATATGGCAGTTGGAGGATTACCTGACAATTACCTGACCAAACGCTTCAACACGACGATGCTAGCTATACAAAAGTAGCAAAAAATTCAGATGTCCTGAAATGCGCTCCCACGCATCGGATTCTGTTAATACAAACACGAACACATCACCAAAAGTGTTTTAAAGTCCTAGATAGGTCTAATAGGGCAGATATGGCAGTTGGAGGATTACCTGACCAAACGCTCCAACACGACGATGCTAGCTATACAAAAGTAGCAAAAAATTCAGATGTCCTGAAATGCGCTCCCACGCATCGGATTCTGTTAATACACACACGAACACATCACCAAAAGTGTTTTTAAGTCCTAGATAGGTCTAATAGGGCAGATATGGCAGTTGGAGGATTACCTGACCAAACGCTCCAACACGACGATGCTAGCTATACAAAAGTAGCAAAAAATTCAGATGTCCTGAAATGCGCTCCCACGCATCGGATTCTGTTAATACAAACACGAACACATCACCAAAAGTGTTTTAAAGTCCTAGATAGGTCTAATAGGGCAGATATGGCAGTTGGAGGATTACCTGACCAAACGCTCCAACACGACGATGCTAGCTATACAAAAGTAGCAAAAAATTCAGATGTCCTGAAATGCGCTTCCACGCATCGGATTCTGTTAATACACACACGAACACATCACCAAAAGTGTTTTTAAGTCCTAGATAGATCTAATAGGGCAGATATGCCAGTTGGAGGATTACCTGACCAAACGCTTCAACACGACGATGCTAGCTATACAAAAGTAGCAAAAAATTCAGATGTCCTGAAATGCGCTCCCACGCATCGGATTCTGTTAATACAAACACGAACACATCACCAAAAGTTTTTTTAAGTCCTAGATAGGTCTAATAGGGCAGATATGGCAGTTGGAGGATTACCTGACAATTGCCTGACCAAACGCTCCAACACGACGATGCTAGCTATACAAAAGTAGCAAAAAATTCAGATGTCCTGAAATGCGCTCCCACGCATCGGATTCTGTTAATACACACACGAACACATCACCAAAAGTTTTTTTAAGTCCTAGATAGGTCTAATAGGGCAGATATGGCAGTTGGAGGATTACCTGACCAAACGCTCCAACACGACGATGCTAGCTATACAAAAGTAGCAAAAAATTCAGATGTCCTGAAATGCGCTCCCACGCATCGGATTCTGTTAATACACACACGAACACATCACCAAAAGTGTTTTTAAGTCCTAGATAGGTCTAATAGGGCAGATATGGCAGTTGGAGGATTACCTGACAATTACCTGACCAAACGCTCCAACACGACGATGCTAGCTACACAAAAGTAGCAAAAAATTCAGATGTCCTGAAATGCGCTCCAACGCATCGGATTCTGTTAATACACACACGAACACATCACCAAAAGTGTTTTTAAGTCCTAGATAGGTCTAATAGGGCAGATATGGCAGTTGGAGGATTACCTGACCAAACGCTCCAACACGACGATGCTAGCTATACAAAAGTAGCAAAAAATTCAGATGTCCTGAAATGCGCTCCAACGCATCGGATTCTGTTAATACACACACGAACACATCACCAAAAGTGTTTTTTAGTCCTAGATAGGTCTAATAGGGCAGATATGGCAGTTGGAGGATTACCTGACCAAACGCTCCAACACGACGATGCTAGCTATACAAAAGTAGCAAAAAATTCAGATGTCCTGAAATGCGCTCCCACGCATCGGATTCTGTTAATACACACACGAACACATCACCAAAAGTGTTTTTAAGTCCTAGATAGGTCTAATAGGGCAGATATGGCAGTTGGAGGATTACCTGACCAAACGCTCCAACACGACGATGCTGGCTATACAAAAGTAGCAAAAAATTCAGATGTCCTGAAATGCGCTCCAACGCATCGGATTCTGTTAATACACACACGAACACATCACCAAAAGTGTGTTTAAGTCCTAGATAGGTCTAATAGGGCAGATATGGCAGTTGGAGGATTACCTGACCAAACGCTCCAACACGACGATGCTAGCTATACAAAAGTAGCAAAAAATTCAGATGTCCTGAAATGCGCTCCCACGCATCGGATTCTGTTAATACACACACGAACACATCACCAAAAGTGTTTTTAAGTCCTAGATAGGTCTAATAGGTCAGATATGGCAGTTGGAGGATTACCTGACAAATACCTGACCAAACCACGCATCGGATTCTGTTAATACACACACGAACACATCACCAAAAGTGTTTTTAAGTCCTAGATAGGTCTAATAGGGCAGATATGGCAGTTGGAGGATTACCTGACCAAACGCTCCAACACGACGATGCTAGCTATACAAAAGTAGCAAAAAATTCAGATGTCCCGAAATGCGCTGCAACGCATAGGATTCTGTTAATACACACACGAACACATCACCAAAAGTGTTTTTAAGTCCTAGATAGGTCTAATAGGGCAGATATGGCAGTTGGAGGATTACCTGACCAAACGCTCCAACACGACGATGCTAGCTATACAAAAGTAGCAAAAAATTCAGATGTCCTGAAATGCGCTCCCACGCATCGGATTCTGTTAATACACACACGAACACATCACCAAAAGTGTTTTTAAGTCCTAGATAGGTCTAATAGGGCAGATATGGCAGTTGGAGGATTACCTGACAATTACCTGACCAAACCACGCATCGGATTCTGTTAATACACACACGAACACATCACCAAAAGTGTTTTTAAGTCCTAGATAGGTCTAATAGGGCAGATATGGCAGTTGGAGGATTACCTGACCAAACGCTCCAACACGACGATGCTAGCTATACAAAAGTAGCAAAAAATTCAGATGTCCCGAAATGCGCTGCAACGCATAGGATTCTGTTAATACACACACGAACACATCACCAAAAGTGTTTTTAAGTCCTAGATAGGTCTAATAGGGCAGATATGGCAGTTGGAGGATTACCTGACCAAACGCTCCAACACGACGATGCTAGCTATACAAAAGTAGCAAAAAATTCAGATGTCCTGAAATGCGCTCCCACGCATCGGATTCTGTTAATACACACACGAACACATCACCAAAAGTGTTTTTAAGTCCTAGATAGGTCTAATAGGGCAGATATGGCAGTTGGAGGATTACCTGACAATTACCTGACCAAACCACGCATCGGATTCTGTTAATACACACACGAACACATCACCAAAAGTGTTTTTAAGTCCTAGATAGGTCTAATAGGGCAGATATGGCAGTTGGAGGATTACCTGACAATTACCTGACCAAACGCTCCAACACGACGATGCTAGCTATACAAAAGTAGCAAAAAATTCAGATGTCCTGTTAATACACACACGAACACATCACCAAAAGTGTTTTTAAGTCCTAGATAGGTCTAATAGGGCAGATATGGCAGTTGGAGGATTACCTGACAATTGCCTGACCAAACGCTCCAACACGACGATGCTAGCTATACAAAAGTAGCAAAAAATTCAGATGTCCTGAAATGCGCTCCCACGCATCGGATTCTGTTAATACACACACGAACACATCACCCAAAGTGTTTTTAAGTCCTAGATAGGTCTAATAGGGCAGATATGGCAGTTGGAGGATTACCTGACAATTACCTGACCAAACGCTCCAACACGACGATGCTAGCTATACAAAAGTAGCAAAAAATTCAGATGTCCTGAAATGCGCTCCCACGCATCGGATTATGTTAATACACACACGAACACATCACCAAAAGTGTTTTTAAGTCCTAGATAGGTCTAATAGGGCAGATATGGCAGTTGGAGGATTGCCTGACAATTACCTGACCAAACGCTCCAACACGACGATGCTAGCTATACAAAAGTAGCAAAAAATTCAGATGTCCTGAAATGCGCTCCCACGCATCGGATTCTGTTAATACACACACGAACAGATCACCAAAAGTGTTTTTAAGTCCTAGATAGGTCTAATAGGGCAGATATGGCAGTTGGAGGATTACCTGACCAAACGCTCCAACACGACGATGCTAGCTATACAAAAGTAGCAAAAAATTCAGATGTCCTGAAATGCGCTCCAACGCATCGGATTCTGTTAATACACACACGAACACATCACCAAAAGTGTTTTTAAGTCCTAGATAGGTCTAATAGGGCAGATATGGCAGTTGGAGGATTACCTGACCAAACGCTCCAACACGACGATGCTAGCTATACAAAAGTAGCAAAAAATTCAGATATCCCGAAATGCGCTGCAACGCATCGGATTCTGTTAATACACACACGAACACATCACCAAAAGTGTTTTTAAGTCCTAGATAGGTCTAATAGGGCAGATATGGCAGTTGGAGGATTACCTGACCAAACGCTCCAACACGACGATGCTAGCTATACAAAAGTAGCAAAAAATTCAGATGTCCTGAAATGCGCTCCCACGCATCGGATTCTGTTAATACACACACGAACACATCACCAAAAGTGTTTTTAAGTCCTAGATAGGTCTAACAGGGCAGATATGGCAGTTGGAGGATTACCTGACAATTACCTGACCAAACGCTCCAACACGACGATGCTAGCTATACAAAAGTAGCAAAAAATTCAGATGTCCTGTTAATACACACACGAACACATCACCAAAAGTGTTTTTAAGTCCTAGATAGGTCTAATAGGGCAGATATGGCAGTTGGAGGATTACCTGACAATTGCCTGACCAAACGCTCCAACACGACGATGCTAGCTATACAAAAGTAGCAAAAAATTCAGATGTCCTGAAATGCGCTCCCACGCATCGGATTCTGTTAATACACACACGAACACATCACCAAAAGTGTTTTTAAGTCCTAGATAGGTCTAATAGGGCAGATATGGCAGTTGGAGGATTACCTGACAATTACCTGACCAAACGCTCCAACACGACGATGCTAGCTATACAAAAGTAGCAAAAAATTCAGATGTCCTGAAATGCGCTCCCACGCATCGGATTCTGTTAATACACACACGAACACATCACCAAAAGTGTTTTTAAGTCCTAGATAGGTCTAATAGGGCAGATATGGCAGTTGGAGGATTACCTGACCAAACGCTCCAACACGACGATGCTAGCTATACAAAAGTAGCAAAAAATTCAGATGTCCTGAAATGCGCTCCAACGCATCGGATTCTGTTAATACACACACGAACACATCACCAAAAGTGTTTTTAAGTCCTAGATAGGTCTAATAGGGCAGATATGGCAGTTGGAGGATTACCTGACCAAACGCTCCAACACGACGATGCTAGCTATACAAAAGTAGCAAAAAATTCAGATATCCCGAAATGCGCTGCAACGCATCGGATTCTGTTAATACACACACGAACACATCACCAAAAGTGTTTTTAAGTCCTAGATAGGTCTAATAGGGCAGATATGGCAGTTGGAGGATTACCTGACCAAACGCTCCAACACGAGGATGCTAGCTATACAAAAGTAGCAAAAAATTCAGATGTCCTGAAATGCGCTCCCACGCATCGGATTCTGTTAATACACACACGAACACATCACCAAAAGTGTTTTTAAGTCCTAGATAGGTCTAACAGGGCAGATATGGCAGTTGGAGGATTACCTGACAATTACCTGACCAAACGCTCCAACACGACGATGCTAGCTATACAAAAGTAGCAAAAAATTCAGATGTCCTGAAATGCGCTCCAACGCATCGGATTCTGTTAATACACACACGAACACATCACCAAAGGTGTTTTTAAGTCCTAGATAGGTCTAATAGGGCAGATATGGTAGTTGGAGGATTACCTGACAATTACCTGACCAAACGCTCCAACACATGTCAACAGATGTCCTGATATGCGCTCCAACGCATCGGATTCTGTTAATACACCCACGAACACATCACCAAAAGTGTTTTTAAGTCCTCAATAGTTCTAATAGGGCAGATATGGCAGTTGGAGGATTACCTGACCAAACGCTCCAACACGACGATGCTAGCTATACAAAAGTAGCAAAAAATTCAGATGTCCTGAAATGCGCTCCCACGCATCGGATTCTGTTAATACACACACGAACACATCACCAAAAGTGTTTTTAAGTCCTAGATAGGTCTAACAGGGCAGATATGGCAGTTGGAGGATTACCTGACAATTACCTGACCAAACGCTCCAACACGACGATGCTAGCTATACAAAAGTAGCAAAAAATTCAGATGTCCTGAAATGCGCTCCAACGCATCGGATTCTGTTAATACACACACGAACACATCACCAAAGGTGTTTTTAAGTCCTAGATAGGTCTAATAGGGCAGATATGGTAGTTGGAGGATTACCTGACCAAACGCTCCAACACGACGATGCTAGCTATACAAAAGTAGCAAAAAATTCAGATGTCCTGAAATGCGCTCCAACGCATCGGATTCTGTTAATACACACACGAACACATCACCAAAAGTGTTTTTAAGTCCTAGATAGGTCTAATAGGGCAGATATGGCAGTTGGAGGATTACCTGACAATTATCTGACCAAACGCTCCAACACGACGATGCTAGCTATACAAAAGTAGCAAAAAATTCAGATGTCCTGAAATGCGCTCCCACGCATCGGATTATGTTAATACACACACGAACACATCACCAAAAGTGTTTTTAAGTCCTAGATAGGTCTAATAGGGCAGATATGGCAGTTGGAGGATTACCTGACAATTACCTGACCAAACGCTCCAACACGACGATGCTAGCTATACAAAAGTAGCAAAAAATTCAGATGTCCTGAAATGCGCTCCCACGCATCGGATTCTGTTAATACACACACGAACACATCACCAAAAGTGTTTTTAAGTCCTAGATAGGTCTAACAGGGCAGATATGGCAGTTGGAGGATTACCTGACAATTACCTGACCAAACGCTCCAACACGACGATGCTAGCTATACAAAAGTAGCAAAAAATTCAGATGTCCTGAAATGCGCTCCAACGCATCGGATTCTGTTAATACACACATGAACACATCACCAAAGGTGTTTTTAAGTCCTAGATAGGTCTAATAGGGCAGATATGGCAGTTGGAGGATTACCTGACAATTACCTGACCAAACGCTCCAACACATGTCAACAGATGTCCTGATATGCGCTCCAACGCATCGGATTCTGTTAATACACACACGAACACATCACCAAAAGTGTTTTTAAGTCCTAGATAGGTCTAATAGGGCAGATATGGCAGTTGGAGGATTACCTGACAATTACCTGACAAAACGCTCCAACACGACGATGCTAGCTATACAAAAGTAGCAAAAAATTCAGATGTCCTGAAATGCGCTCCAACGCATCGGATTCTGTTAATACACACATGAACACATCACCAAAGGTGTTTTTAAGTCCTAGATAGGTCTAATAGGGCAGATATGGCAGTTGGAGGATTACCTGACAATTACCTGACCAAACGCTCCAACACATGTCAACAGATGTCCTGATATGCGCTCCAACGCATCGGATTCTGTTAATACACACACGAACACATCACCAAAAGTGTTTTTAAGTCCTAGATAGGTCTAATAGGGCAGATATGGCAGTTGGAGGATTACCTGACCAAACGCTCCAACACGACGATGCTAGCTATACAAAAGTAGCAAAAAATTCAGATGTCCTGAAATGCGCTCCAACGCATCGGATTCTGTTAATACACACACGAACACATCACCAAAGGTGTTTTTAAGTCCTAGATAGGTCTAATAGGGCAGATATGGCAGTTGGAGGATTACCTGACAATTACCTGACCAAACGCTCCAACACGACGATGCTAGCTATACAAAAGTAGCAAAAAATTCAGATGTCCTGAAATGCGCTCCAACGCATCGGATTCTGTTAATACACACATGAACACATCACCAAAGGTGTTTTTAAGTCCTAGATAGGTCTAATAGGGCAGATATGGCAGTTGGAGGATTACCTGACAATTACCTGACCAAACGCTCCAACACATGTCAACAGATGTCCTGATATGCGCTCCAACGCATCGGATTCTGTTAATACACACACGAACACATCACCAAAAGTGTTTTTAAGTCCTAGATAGGTCTAATAGGGCAGATATGGCAGTTGGAGGATTACCTGACCAAACGCTCCAACACGACGATGCTAGCTATACAAAAGTAGCAAAAAATTCAGATGTCCTGAAATGCGCTCCAACGCATCGGATTCTGTTAATACACACATGAACACATCACCAAAGGTGTCTTTAAGTCCTAGATAGGTCTAATAGGGCAGATATGGCAGTTGGAGGATTACCTGACAATTACCTGACCAAACGCTCCAACACATGTCAACAGATGTCCTGATATGCGCTCCAACGCATCGGATTCTGTTAATACACACACGAACACATCACCAAAAGTGTTTTTAAGTCCTAGATAGGTCTAATAGGGCAGATATGGCAGTTGGAGGATTACCTGACCAAACGCTCCAACACGACGATGCTAGCTATACAAAAGTAGCAAAAAATTCAGATGTCCTGAAATGCGCTCCAACGCATCGGATTCTGTTAATACACACACGAACACATCACCAAAGGTGTTTTTAAGTCCTAGATAGGTCTAATAGGGCAGATATGGCAGTTGGAGGATTACCTGACAATTACCTGACCAAACGCTCCAACACGACGATGCTAGCTATACAAAAGTAGCAAAAAATTCAGATGTCCTGAAATGCGCTCCAACGCATCGGATTCCGTTAATACACACATGAACACATCACCAAAGGTGTTTTTAAGTCCTAGATAGGTCTAATAGGGCAGATATGGCAGTTGGAGGATTACCTGACAATTACCTGACCAAACGCTCCAACACATGTCAACAGATGTCCTGATATGCGCTCCAACGCATCGGATTCTGTTAATACACACACGAACACATCACCAAAAGTGTTTTTAAGTCCTAGATAGGTCTAATAGGGCAGATATGGCAGTTGGAGGATTACCTGACCAAACGCTCTAACACGACGATGCTAGCTATACAAAAGTAGCAAAAAATTCAGATGTCCTGAAATGCGCTCCAACGCATCGGATTCTGTTAATACACATACGAACACATCACCAAAAGTGTTTTTAAGTCCTAGATAGGTCTAATAGGGCAGATATGGCAGTTGGAGGATTACCTGACAAAACGCTCCAACACGACGATGCTAGCTATACAAAAGTAGCAAAAAATTCAGATGTCCTGAAATGCGCTCCAACGCATCGGATTCTGTTAATACACACACGAACACATCACCAAAAGTGTTTTTAAGTCCTAGATAGGTCTAATAGGGCAGATATGGCAATTGGAGGATTACCTGACAATTACCTGACCAAACGCTCCAACACGACGATGCTAGCTATACAAAAGTAGCAAAAAATTCAGATGTCCTGAAATGCGCTCCAACGCATCGGATTCTGTTAATACACACACGAAGACATCACCAAAAGTGTTTTTAAGTCCTAGATAGGTCTAATAGGGCAGATATGGCAATTGGAGGATTACCTGACAATTACCTGACCAAACGCTCCAACACGACGATGCTAGCTATACAAAAGTAGCAAAAAATTCAGATGTCCTGAAATGCGCTCCAACGCATCGGATTCTGTTAATACACACACGAACACATCACCAAAAGTGTTTTTAAGTCCTAGATAGGTCTAATAGGGCAGATATGGCAATTGGAGGATTACCTGACAATTACCTGACCAAACGCTCCAACACGACGATGCTAGCTATACAAAAGTAGCAAAAAATTCAGATGTCCTGAAATGCGCTCCAACGCATCGGATTCTGTTAATACACACACGAAGACATCACCAAAAGTGTTTTTAAGTCCTAGATAGGTCTAATAGGGCAGATATGGCAGTTGGAGGATTACCTGACCAAACGCTCCAACACGACGATGCTAGCTATACAAAAGTAGCAAAAAATTCAGATGTCCTGAAATGCGCTCCAACGCATCGGATTATGTTAATACACACACGAACACATCACCAAAAGTGTTTTTAAGTCCTAGATAGGTCTAATAGGGCAGATATGGCAATTGGAGGATTACCTGACAATTACCTGACCAAACGCTCCAACACGACGATGCTAGCTATACAAAAGTAGCAAAAAATTCAGATGTCCTGAAATGCGCTCCAACGCATCGGATTCTGTTAATACACACACGAACACATCACCAAAGGTGTTTTTAAGTCCTAGATAGGTCTAATAGGGCAGATATGGCAGTTGGAGGATTACCTGACAATTACCTGACCAAACGCTCCAACACGACGATGCTAGCTATACAAAAGTAGCAAAAAATTCAGATGTCCTGAAATGCGCTCCAACGCATCGGATTCTGTTAATACACACACGAAGACATCACCAAAAGTGTTTTTAAGTCCTAGATAGGTCTAATAGGGCAGATATGGCAGTTGGAGGATTACCTGACCAAACGCTCCAACACGACGATGCTAGCTATACAAAAGTAGCAAAAAATTCAGATGTCCTGAAATGCGCTCCAACGCATCGGATTATGTTAATACACACACGAACACATCACCAAAAGTGTTTTTAAGTCCTAGATAGGTCTAATAGGGCCGATGTGGCAGTTGGAGGATTACCTGACCAAACGCTCCAACACGACGATGCTAGCTATACAAAAGTAGCAAAAAATTCAGATGTCCTGAAATGCGCTCCAACGCATCGGATTCTGTTAATACACACACGAAGACATCACCAAAAGTGTTTTTAAGTCCTAGATAGGTCTAATAGGGCAGATATGGCAGTTGGAGGATTACCTGACCAAACGCTCCAACACGACGATGCTAGCTATACAAAAGTAGCAAAAAATTCAGATGTCCTGAAATGCGCTCCAACGCATCGGATTCTGTTAATACACACACGAACACATCACCAAAAGTGTTTTTAAGTCCTAGATAGGTCTAATAGGGCAGATATGGCAGTTGGAGGATTACCTGACAATTACCTGACCAAACGCTCCAACACGACGATGCTAGCTATACAAAAGTAGCAAAAAATTCAGATGTCCTGAAATGCGCCCCCACGCATCGGATTATGTTAATACACACACGAACACATCACCAAAAGTGTTTTTAAGTCCTAGATAGGTCTAATAGGGCAGATATGGCAGTTGGAGGATTACCTGACAATTACCTGACCAAACGCTCCAACACGACGATGCTAGCTATACAAAAGTAGCAAAAAATTCAGATGTCCCGAAATGCGCTGCAACGCATCGGATTCTGTTAATACACACACGAACATATCACCAAAAGTGTTTTTAAGTCCTAGATAGGTCTAATAGGGCCGATGTGGCAGTTGGAGGATTACCTGACCAAACGCTCCAACACGACGATGCTAGCTATACAAAAGTAGCAAAAAATTCAGATGTCCTGAAATGCGCTCCAACGCATCGGATTCTGTTAATACACACACGAAGACATCACCAAAAGTGTTTTTAAGTCCTAGATAGGTCTAATAGGGCAGATATGGCAGTTGGAGGATTACCTGACCAAACGCTCCAACACGACGATGCTAGCTATACAAAAGTAGCAAAAAATTCAGATGTCCTGAAATGCGCTCCAACGCATCGGATTCTGTGACCAAACGCTCCAACACGACGATGCCAGCTATACACAAGAAGCAAAAAATTCAGATGTCCTGAAATGCGCTCCCACGCATCGGATTCTGTTAATACACACACGAACACATCACCAAAAGTGTTTTTAAGTCCTAGATAGGTCTAATAGGGCAGATATGGCAGTTGGAGGATTACCTGACAATTACCTGACCAAACGCTCCAACACGACGATGCTAGCTATACAAAAGTAGCAAAAAATTCAGATGTCCTGAAATGCGCTCCCACGCATCGGATTCTGTTAATACACACACGAACACATCACCAAAAGTGTTTTTAAGTCCTAGATAGGTCTAATAGGGCAGATATGGCAGTTGGAGGATTACCTGACCAAACGCTCCAACACGACGATGCTAGCTATACAAAAGTAGCAAAAAATTCAGATGTCCTGAAATGCGCTCCCACGCATCGGATTCTGTTAATACACACACGAACACATCACCAAAAGTGTTTTTAAGTCCTAGACAGGTCTAATAGGGCAGATATGGCAGTTGGAGGATTACCTGACCAAACGCTCCAACACGACGGTGCTAGCTATACAAAAGTAGCAAAAAATTCAGATGTCCTGAAATGCGCTCCCACGCATCGGATTCTGTTAATACACACACGAACACATCACCAAAAGTGTTTTTAAGTCCTAGATAGGTCTAATAGGGCAGATATGGCAGTTGGAGGATTACCTGACCAAACGCTCCAACACGACGATGCTAGCTATACAAAAGTAGCAAAAAATTCAGATGTCCTGAAATGCGCTCCAACGCATCGGATTCTGTTAATACACACACGCACACATCACCAAAAGTGTTTTTAAGTCCTAGATAGGTCTAATAGGGCAAATATGGCAGTTGGAGGATTACCTGACCAAACGCTCCAACACGACGATGCTAGCTATACAAAAGTAGCAAAAAATTCAAATGTCCTGAAATGCGCTCCCACGCATCGGATTCTGTTAATACACACACGAACACATCACCAAAAGTGTTTTTAAGTCCTAGATAGGTCTAATAGGGCAGATATGGCAGTTGGAGGATTACCTGACCAAACGCTCCAACACGACGATGCTAGCTATACAAAAGTAGCAAAAAATTCAGATGTCCTGAAATGCGCTCCCACGCATCGGATTCTGTTAATACACACACGAACACATCACCAAAAGTGTTTTTAAGTCCTAGATAGGTCTAATAGGGCAGATATGGCAGTTGGAGGATTACCTGACCAAACGCTCCAACACGACGATGCTAGCTATACAAAAGTAGCAAAAAATTCAGATGTCCTGAAATGCGCTCCAACGCATCGGATTCTGTTAATACACACACGCACACATCACCAAAAGTGTTTTTAAGTCCTAGATAGGTCTAATAGGGCAAATATGGCAGTTGGAGGATTACCTGACCAAACGCTCCAACACGACGATGCTAGCTATACAAAAGTAGCAAAAAATTCAGATGTCCTGAAATGCGCTCCAACGCATCGGATTCTGTTAATACACACACGAACACATCACCAAAGGTGTTTTTAAGTCCTAGATAGGTCTAATAGGGCAGATATGGCAGTTGGAGGATTACCTGACCAAACGCTCCAACACGACGATGCTAGCTATACAAAAGTAGCAAAAAATTCAGATGTCCTGAAATGCGCTCCAACGCATCGGATTCTGTTAATACACACACGAACACATCACCAAAAGTGTTTTTAGGTCCTAGATAGGTCTAATAGGGCAGATATGGCAGTTGGAGGATTACCTGACCAAACGCTCCAACACGACGATGCTAGCTATACAAAAGTAGCAAAAAATTCAGATGTCCTGAGATGCGCTCCAACGCATCGGATTCTGTTAATACACACACGAACACATCACCAAAAGTGTTTTTAAGTCCTAGATAGGTCTAATAGGGCCGATGTGGCAGTTGGAGGATTACCTGACCAAACGCTCCAACACGACGATGCTAGCTATACAAAAGTAGCAAAAAATTCAGATGTCCTGAAATGCGCTCCAACGCATCGGATTCTGTTAATACACACACGAACACATCACCAAAGGTGTTTTTAAGTCCTAGATAGGTCTAATAGGGCAGATATGGCAGTTGGAGGATTACCTGACAATTACCTGACCAAACGCTCCAACACGACGATGCTAGCTATACAAAAGTAGCAAAAAATTCAGATGTCCTGAAATGCGCTCCAACGCATCGGATTCTGTTAATACACACACGAACACATCACCAAAAGTGTTTTTAAGTCCTAGATAGGTCTAATAGGGCAGATATGGCAGTTGGAAGATTACCTGACCAAACGCTCCAACACGACGATGCTAGCTATACAAAAGTAGCAAAAAATTCAGATGTCCCGAAATGCGCTGCAACGCATCGGATTCTGTTAATACACACACGAACACATCACTAAAAGTGTTTTTAAGTCCTAGATAGGTCTAATAGGGCCGATGTGGCAGTTGGAGGATTACCTGACCAAACGCTCCAACACGACGATGCTAGCTATACAAAAGTAGCAAAAAATTCAGATGTCCTGAAATGCGCTCCAACGCATCGGATTCTGTTAATACACACACGAACACATCACCAAAAGTGTTTTTAAGTCCTAGATAGGTCTAATAGGGCCGATGTGGCAGTTGGAGGATTACCTGACCAAACGCTCCAACACGACGATGCTAGCTATACAAAAGTAGCAAAAAATTCAGATGTCCTGAAATGCGCTCCAACGCATCGGATTCTGTTAATACACACACGAACACATCACCAAAAGTGTTTTTAAGTCCTAGATAGGTCTAATAGGGCAGATATGGCAGTTGGAGGATTACCTGACAATTACCTGACCAAACGCTCCAACACGACGATGCTAGCTATACAAAAGTAGCAAAAAATTCAGATGTCCTGAAATGCGCTCCAACGCATCGGATTCTGTTAATACACACACGAAGACATCACCAAAAGTGTTTTTAGGTCCTAGATAGGTCTAATAGGGCAGATATGGCAGTTGGAGGATTACCTGACCAAACGCTCCAACACGACGATGCTAGCTATACAAAAGTAGCAAAAAATTCAGATGTCCTGAAATGCGCTCCAACGCATCGGATTCTGTTAATACACACACGAACACATCACCAAAAGTATTTTTAAGTCCTAGATAGGTCTAATAGGGCAGATATGGCAGTTGGAGGATTACCTGACAATTACCTGACCAAACGCTCCAACACGACGATGCTAGCTATACAAAAGTAGCAAAAAATTCAGATGTCCTGAAATGCGCTCCAACGCATCGGATTCTGTTAATACACACACGAAGACATCACCAAAAGTGTTTTTAGGTCCTAGATAGGTCTAATAGGGCAGATATGGCAGTTGCAGGATTACCTGACCAAACGCTCCAACACGACGATGCTAGCTATACAAAAGTAGCAAAAATTCAGATGTCCTGAAATGCGCTCCAACGCATCGGATTCTGTTAATACACACACGAAGACATCACCAAAAGTGTTTTTAGGTCCTAGATAGGTCTAATAGGGCAGATATGGCAGTTGGAGGATTACCTGACCAAACGCTCCAACACGACGATGCTAGCTATACAAAAGTAGCAAAAAATTCAGATGTCCTGAAATGCGCTCCAACGCATCGGATTCTGTTAATACACACACGAACACATCACCAAAAGTATTTTTAAGTCCTAGATAGGTCTAATAGGGCAGATATGGCAGTTGGAGGATTACCTGACAATTACCTGACCAAACGCTCCAACACGACGATGCTAGCTATACAAAAGTAGCAAAAAATTCAGATGTCCTGAAATGCGCTCCAACGCATCGGATTCTGTTAATACACACACGAAGACATCACCAAAAGTGTTTTTAGGTCCTAGATAGGTCTAATAGGGCAGATATGGCAGTTGCAGGATTACCTGACCAAACGCTCCAACACGACGATGCTAGCTATACAAAAGTAGCAAAAATTCAGATGTCCTGAAATGCGCTCCAACGCATCGGATTCTGTTAATACACACACGAAGACATCACCAAAAGTGTTTTTAAGTCCTAGATAGGTCTAATAGGGCAGATATGGCAGTTGGAGGATTACCTGACAATTACCTGACCAAACGCTCCAACACGACGATGCTAGCTATACAAAAGTAGCAAAAAATTCAGATGTCCTGAAATGCGCTCCCACGCATCGGATTCTGTTAATACACACACGAACACATCACCAAAAGTGTTTTTAAGTCCTAGATAGGTCTAATAGGGCAGATATGGCAGTTGGAGGATTACCTGACCAAACGCTCCAACACGACGATGCTAGCTATACAAAAGTAGCAAAAAATTCAGATGTCATGATATGCGCTCCAACGCATCGGATTCTGTTAATACACACACGAACACATCACCAAAAGTGTTTTTAAGTCCTAGATAGGTCTAATAGGGCAGATATGGCAGTTGGAGGATTACCTGACAATTACCTGACCAAACGCTCCAACACGACGATGCTAGCTATACAAATGTAGCAAAAAATTCAGATGTCCTGAAATGCGCTCCAACGCATCGGATTCTGTTAATACACACACGAACACATCACCAAAAGTGTTTTTAAGTCCTAGATAGGTCTAATAGGGCAGATATGGCAGTTGGAGGATTACCTGACCAAACGCTCCAACACGACGATGCTAGCTATACAAAAGTAGCAAAAAATTCAGATGTCCCGAAATGCGCTGCAACGCATCGGATTCTGTTAATACACACACGAACACATCACCAAAAGTGTTTTTAAGTCCTAGATAGGTCTAATAGGGCAGATATGGCAGTTGGAGGATTACCTGACAATTACCTGACAAAACGCTCCAACACGACGATGCTAGCTATACAAAAGTAGCAAAAAATTCAGATGTCCTGAAATGCGCTCCAACGCATCGGATTCTGTTAATACACACACGAACACATCACCAAAAGTGTTTTTAAGTCCTAGATAGGTCTAATAGGGCAGATATGGCAATTGGAGGATTACCTGACAATTACCTGACAAAACGCTCCAACACGACGATGCTAGCTATACAAAAGTAGCAAAAAATTCAGATGTCCTGAAATGCGCTCCAACGCATCGGATTCTGTTAATACACACACGAACACATCACCAAAAGTGTTTTTAAGTCCTAGATAGGTCTAATAGGGCAGATATGGCAGTTGGAGGATTACCTGACCAAACGCTCCAACACGACGATGCTAGCTATACAAAAGTAGCAAAAAATTCAGATGTCATGATATGCGCTCCAACGCATCGGATTCTGTTAATACACACACGAACACATCACCAAAAGTGTTTTTAAGTCCTAGATAGGTCTAATAGGGCAGATATGGCAGTTGGAGGATTACCTGACAATTACCTGACCAAACGCTCCAACACGACGATGCTAGCTATACAAATGTAGCAAAAAATTCAGATGTCCTGAAATGCGCTCCAACGCATCGGATTCTGTTAATACACACACGAACACATCACCAAAAGTGTTTTTAAGTCCTAGATAGGTCTAATAGGGCAGATATGGCAGTTGGAGGATTACCTGACCAAACGCTCCAACACGACGATGCTAGCTATACAAAAGTAGCAAAAAATTCAGATGTCCCGAAATGCGCTGCAACGCATCGGATTCTGTTAATACACACACGAACACATCACCAAAAGTGTTTTTAAGTCCTAGATAGGTCTAATAGGGCAGATATGGCAGTTGGAGGATTACCTGACAATTACCTGACCAAACGCTCCAACACGACGATGCTAGCTATACAAATGTAGCAAAAAATTCAGATGTCCTGAAATGCGCTCCAACGCATCGGATTCTGTTAATACACACACGAACACATCACCAAAAGTGTTTTTAAGTCCTAGATAGGTCTAATAGGGCAGATATGGCAGTTGGAGGATTACCTGACCAAACGCTCCAACACGACGATGCTAGCTATACAAAAGTAGCAAAAAATTCAGATGTCCCGAAATGCGCTGCAACGCATCGGATTCTGTTAATACACACACGAACACATCACCAAAAGTGTTTTTAAGTCCTAGATAGGTCTAATAGGGCAGATATGGCAGTTGGAGGATTACCTGACAATTACCTGACAAAACGCTCCAACACGACGATGCTAGCTATACAAAAGTAGCAAAAAATTCAGATGTCCTGAAATGCGCTCCAACGCATCGGATTCTGTTAATACACACACGAACACATCACCAAAAGTGTTTTTAAGTCCTAGATAGGTCTAATAGGGCAGATATGGCAATTGGAGGATTACCTGACAATTACCTGACAAAACGCTCCAACACGACGATGCTAGCTATACAAAAGTAGCAAAAAATTCAGATGTCCTGAAATGCGCTCCAACGCATCGGATTCTGTTAATACACACACGAACACATCACCAAAAGTGTTTTTAAGTCCTAGATAGGTCTAATAGGGCCGATATGGCAGTTGGAGGATTACCTGACCAAACGCTCCAACACAACGATGCTAGCTATACAAAAGTAGCAAAAAATTCAGATGTCCTGAAATGCGCTCCAACGCATCGGATTCTGTTAATACACACACGAACACATCACCAAAGGTGTTTTTAAGTCCTAGATAGGTCTAATAGGGCAGATATGGCAGTTGGAGGATTACCTGACAATTACCTGACCAAACGCTCCAACACGACGATGCTAGCTATACAAAAGTAGCAAAAAATTCAGATGTCCTGAAATGCGCTCCAACGCATCGGATTCTGTTAATACACACACGAACACATCACCAAAAGTGTTTTTAAGTCCTAGATAGGTCTAATAGGACAGATATGGCAATTGGAGGATTACCTGACAATTACCTGACAAAACGCTCCAACACGACGATGCTAGCTATACAAAAGTAGCAAAAAATTCAGATGTCCTGAAATGCGCTCCAACGCATCGGATTCTGTTAATACACACACGAACACATCACCAAAAGTGTTTTTAAGTCCTAGATAGGTCTAATAGGGCAGATATGGCAATTGGAGGATTACCTGACAATTACCTGACCAAACGCTCCAACACGACGATGCTAGCTATACAAATGTAGCAAAAAATTCAGATGTCCTGAAATGCGCTCCAACGCATCGGATTCTGTTAATACACACACGAACACATCACCAAAAGTGTTTTTAAGTCCTAGATAGGTCTAATAGGGCCGATATGGCAGTTGGAGGATTACCTGACCAAACGCTCCAACACAACGATGCTAGCTATACAAAAGTAGCAAAAAATTCAGATGTCCTGAAATGCGCTCCAACGCATCGGATTCTGTTAATACACACACGAACACATCACCAAAGGTGTTTTTAAGTCCTAGATAGGTCTAATAGGGCAGATATGGCAGTTGGAGGATTACCTGACAATTACCTGACCAAACGCTCCAACACGACGATGCTAGCTATACAAAAGTAGCAAAAAATTCAGATGTCCTGAAATGCGCTCCAACGCATCGGATTCTGTTAATACACACACGAACACATCACCAAAAGTGTTTTTAAGTCCTAGATAGGTCTAATAGGACAGATATGGCAATTGGAGGATTACCTGACAATTACCTGACAAAACGCTCCAACACGACGATGCTAGCTATACAAAAGTAGCAAAAAATTCAGATGTCCTGAAATGCGCTCCAACGCATCGGATTCTGTTAATACACACACGAACACATCACCAAAAGTGTTTTTAAGTCCTAGATAGGTCTAATAGGGCAGATATGGCAATTGGAGGATTACCTGACAATTACCTGACCAAACGCTCCAACACGACGATGCTAGCTATACAAAAGTAGCAAAAAATTCAGATGTCCTGAAATGCGCTCCCACGCATCGGATTATGTTAATACACACACGAACACATCACCAAAAGTGTTTTTAAGTCCTAGATAGGTCTAATAGGGCAGATATGGCAGTTGGAGGATTACCTGACAATTACCTGACCAAACGCTCCAACACGACGATGCTAGCTATACAAAAGTAGCAAAAAATTCAGATGTCCTGAAATGCGCTCCAACGCATCGGATTCTGTTAATACACACACGAACACATCACCAAAAGTGTTTTTAAGTCCTAGATAGGTCTAATAGGGCAGATATGGCAGTTGGAGGATTACCTGACAATTACCTGACCAAACGCTCCAACACGACGATGCTAGCTATACAAAAGTAGCAAAAAATTCAGATGTCCTGAAATGCGCTCCCACGCATCGGATTCTGTTAATACACACACGAACACATCACCAAAAGTGTTTTTAAGTCCTAGATAGGTCTAATAGGGCAGATATGGCAGTTGGAGGATTACCTGACAATTACCTGACCAAACGCTCCAACACGACGATGCTAGCTATACAAAAGTAGCAAAAAATTCAGATGTCCTGAAATGCGCTCCAACGCATCGGATTCTGTTAATACACACACGAACACATCACCAAAAGTGTTTTTAAGTCCTAGATAGGTCTAATAGGACAGATATGGCAATTGGAGGATTACCTGACAATTACCTGACAAAACGCTCCAACACGACGATGCTAGCTATACAAAAGTAGCAAAAAATTCAGATGTCCTGAAATGCGCTCCAACGCATCGGATTCTGTTAATACACACACGAACACATCACCAAAAGTGTTTTTAAGTCCTAGATAGGTCTAATAGGGCCGATATGGCAGTTGGAGGATTACCTGACCAAACGCTCCAACACAACGATGGTAGCTATACAAAAGTAGCAAAAAATTCAGATGTCCTGAAATGCGCTCCAACGCATCGGATTCTGTTAATACACACACGAACACATCACCAAAGGTGTTTTTAAGTCCTAGATAGGTCTAATAGGGTAGATATGGCAGTTGGAGGATTACCTGACAATTACCTGACCAAACGCTCCAACACGACGATGCTAGCTATACAAAAGTAGCAAAAAATTCAGATGTCCTGAAATGCGCTCCAACGCATCGGATTCTGTTAATACACACACGAACACATCACCAAAAGTGTTTTTAAGTCCTAGATAGGTCTAATAGGGCAGATATGGCAATTGGAGGATTACCTGACAATTACCTGACCAAACGCTCCAACACGACGATGCTAGCTATACAAAAGTAGCAAAAAATTCAGATGTCCTGAAATGCGCTCCCACGCATCGGATTATGTTAATACACACACGAACACATCACCAAAAGTGTTTTTAAGTCCTAGATAGGTCTAATAGGGCAGATATGGCAGTTGGAGGATTACCTGACAATTACCTGACCAAACGCTCCAACACGACGATGCTAGCTATACAAAAGTAGCAAAAAATTCAGATGTCCTGAAATGCGCTCCAACGCATCGGATTCTGTTAATACACACACGAACACATCACCAAAGGTGTTTTTAAGTCCTAGATAGGTCTAATAGGGCAGATATGGCAGTTGGAGGATTACCTGACAATTACCTGACCAAACGCTCCAACACGACGATGCTAGCTATACAAAAGTAGCAAAAAATTCAGATGTCCTGAAATGCGCTCCAACGCATCGGATTCTGTTAATACACACACGAAGACATCACCAAAAGTGTTTTTAGGTCCTAGATAGGTCTAATAGGGCAGATATGGCAGTTGGAGGATTACCTGACCAAACGCTCCAACACGACGATGCTAGCTATACAAAAGTAGCAAAAAATTCAGATGTCCTGAAATGCGCTCCAACGCATCGGATTCTGTTAATACACACACGAACACATCACCAAAAGTGTTTTTAAGTCCTAGATAGGTCTAATAGGGCAGATATGGCAGTTGGAGGATTACCTGACCAAACGCTCCAACACGACGATGCTAGCTATACAAAAGTAGCAAAAAATTCAGATGTCCTGAAATGCGCTCCAACGCATCGGATTCTGTTAATACACACACGCACACATCACCAAAAGTGTTTTTAAGTCCTAGATAGGTCTAATAGGGCAGATATGGGAGTTGGAGGATTACCTGACCAAACGCTCCAACACGACGATGCTAGCTATACAAAAGTAGCAAAAAATTCAGATGTCCTGAAATGCGCTCCAACGCATCGGATTCTGTTAATACACACACGAACACATCACCAAAGGTGTTTTTAAGTCCTAGATAGGTCTAATAGGGCAGATATGGCAGTTGGAGGATTACCTGACAATTACCTGACCAAACGCTCCAACACGACGATGCTAGCTATACAAAAGTAGCAAAAAATTCAGATGTCCTGAAATGCGCTCCAACGCATCGGATTCTGTTAATACACACACGAACACATCACCAAAAGTGTTTTTAGGTCCTAGATAGGTCTAATAGGGCAGATATGGCAGTTGGAGGATTACCTGACCAAACGCTCCAACACGACGATGCTAGCTATACAAAAGTAGCAAAAAATTCAGATGTCCTGAGATGCGCTCCAACGCATCGGATTCTGTTAATACACACACGAACACATCACCAAAAGTGTTTTTAAGTCCTAGATAGGTCTAATAGGGCAGATATGGCAGTTGGAGAATTACCTGACAATTACCTGACCAAACGCTCCAACACGACGGTGCTAGCTATACAAAAGTAGCAAAAAATTCAGATGTCCTGATATGCGCTCCAACGCATCGGATTCTGTTAATACACACACGAACACATCACCAAAAGTGTTTTTAAGTCCTAGATAGGTCTAATAGGGCAGATATGGCAGTTGGAAGATTACCTGACCAAACGCTCCAACACGACGATGCTAGCTATACAAAAGTAGCAAAAAATTCAGATGTCCCGAAATGCGCTGCAACGCATCGGATTCTGTTAATACACACACGAACACATCACCAAAAGTGTTTTTAAGTCCTAGATAGGTCTAATAGGGCCGATGTGGCAGTTGGAGGATTACCTGACCAAACGCTCCAACACGACGATGCTAGCTATACAAAAGTAGCAAAAAATTCAGATGTCCTGAAATGCGCTCCAACGCATCGGATTCTGTTAATACACACACGAAGACATCACCAAAAGTGTTTTTAGGTCCTAGATAGGTCTAATAGGGCAGATATGGCAGTTGGAGGATTACCTGACAATTACCTGACCAAACGCTCCAACACGACGATGCTAGCTATACACAAGAAGCAAAAAATTCAGATGTCCTGAAATGCGCTCCCACGCATCGGATTATGTTAATACACACACGAACACATCACCAAAAGTGTTTTTAAGTCCTAGATAGGTCTAATAGGGCAGATATGGCAGTTGGAGGATTACCTGACCAAACGCTCCAACACGACGATGCTAGCTATACAAAAGTAGCAAAAAATTCAGATGTCCTGAAATGCGCTCCAACGCATCGGATTCTGTTAATACGCACACGAACACATCACCAAAAGTGTTTTTAAGTCCTAGATAGGTCTAATAGGGCAGATATGGCAGTTGGAGGATTACCTGACAATTACCTGACCAAACGCTCCAACACGACGATGCTAGCTATACAAAAGTAGCAAAAAATTCAGATGTCCTGAAATGCGCTCCCACGCATCGGATTCTGTTAATACACACACGAACACATCACCAAAAGTGTTTTTAAGTCCTAGATAGGTCTAATAGGGCAGATATGGCAGTTGGAGGATTACCTGACCAAACGCTCCAACACGACGATGCTAGCTATACAAAAGTAGCAAAAAATTCAGATGTCCTGATATGCGCTCCAACGCATCGGATTCTGTTAATACACACACGAACACATCACCAAAAGTGTTTTTAAGTCCTAGATAGGTCTAATAGGGCAGATATGGCAGTTGGAGGATTACCTGACCAAACGCTCCAACACGACGATGGTAGCTATACAAAAGTAGCAAAAAATTCAGATGTCCTGAAATGCGCTCCAACGCATCGGATTCTGTTAATACACACACGAACACATCACCAAAAGTGTTTTTAAGTCCTAGATAGGTCTAATAGGGCAGATATGGCAGTTGGAGGATTACCTGACAATTACCTGACCAAACGCTCCAACACGACGATGCTAGCTATACAAATGTAGCAAAAAATTCAGATGTCCTGAAATGCGCTCCAACGCATCGGATTCTGTTAATACACACACGAACACATCACCAAAAGTGTTTTTAAGTCCTAGATAGGTCTAATAGGGCAGATATGGCAGTTGGAGGATTACCTGACCAAACGCTCCAACACGACGATGCTAGCTATACAAAAGTAGCAAAAAATTCAGATGTCCTGAAATGCGCTCCAACGCATCGGATTCTGTTAATACACACACGAACACATCACCAAAAGTGTTTTTAAGTCCTAGATAGGTCTAATAGGGCAGATATGGCAGTTGGAAGATTACCTGACCAAACGCTCCAACACGACGATGCTAGCTATACAAAAGTAGCAAAAAATTCAGATGTCCCGAAATGCGCTGCAACGCATCGGATTCTGTTAATACACACACGAACACATCACCAAAAGTGTTTTTAAGTCCTAGATAGGTCTAATAGGGCCGATATGGCAGTTGGAGGATTACCTGACCAAACGCTCCAACACGACGATGCTAGCTATACAAAAGTAGCAAAAAATTCAGATGTCCTGAAATGCGCTCCAACGCATCGGATTCTGTTAATACACACACGAACACATCACCAAAGGTGTTTTTAAGTCCTAGATAGGTCTAATAGGGTAGATATGGCAGTTGGAGGATTACCTGACAATTACCTGACCAAACGCTCCAACACGACGATGCTAGCTATACAAAAGTAGCAAAAAATTCAGATGTCCTGAAATGCGCTCCCACGCATCGGATTCTGTTAATACACACACGAACACATCACCAAAAGTGTTTTTAAGTCCTAGATAGGTCTAATAGGGCAGATATGGCAGTTGGAGGATTACCTGACAATTACCTGACCAAACGCTCCAACACGACGATGCTAGCTATACAAAAGTAGCAAAAAATTCAGATGTCCCGAAATGCGCTGCAACGCATCGGATTCTGTTAATACACACACGAACACATCACCAAAAGTGTTTTTAAGTCCTAGATAGGTCTAATAGGGCCGATGTGGCAGTTGGAGGATTACCTGACCAAACGCTCCAACACGACGATGCTAGCTATACAAAAGTAGCAAAAAATTCAGATGTCCTGAAATGCGCTCCAACGCATCGGATTCTGTTAATACACACACGAACACATCACCAAAGGTGTTTTTAAGTCCTAGATAGGTCTAATAGGGCAGACATGGCAGTTGGAGGATTACCTGACAATTACCTGACCAAACGCTCCAACACGACGATGCTAGCTATACAAAAGTAGCAAAAAATTCAGATGTCCTGAAATGCGCTCCAACGCATCGGATTCTGTTAATACACACACGAACACATCACCAAAAGTGTTTTTAAGTCCTAGATAGGTCTAATAGGGCAGATATGGCAGTTGGAGGATTACCTGACCAAACGCTCCAACACGACGATGCTAGCTATACAAAAGTAGCAAAAAATTCAGATGTCCTGAAATGCGCTCCCACGCATCGGATTATGTTAATACACACACGAACACATCACCAAAAGTGTTTTTAAGTCCTAGATAAGTCTAATAGGGCAGATATGGCAGTTGGAGGATTACCTGACAATTACCTGACCAAACGCTCCAACACGACGATGCTAGCTATACAAAAGTAGCAAAAAATTCAGATGTCCTGAAATGCGCTCCCACGCATCGGATTCTGTTAATACACACACGAGCACATCACCAAAAGTGTTTTTAAGTCCTAGATAGGTCTAATAGGGCCGATATGGCAGTTGGAGGATTACCTGACCAAACGCTCCAACACGACGATGCTAGCTATACAAAAGTAGCAAAAAATTCAGATGTCCTGAAATGCGCTCCAACGCATCGGATTCTGTTAATACACACACGAACACATCACCAAAGGTGTTTTTAAGTCCTAGATAGGTCTAATAGGGCAGATATGGCAGTTGGAGGATTACCTGACCAAACGCTCCAACACGACGATGCTAGCTATACAAAAGTAGCAAAAAATTCAGATGTCCTGAAATGCGCTCCAACGCATCGGATTCTGTTAATACACACACGAAGACATCACCAAAAGTGTTTTTAAGTCCTAGATAGGTCTAATAGGGCAGATATGGCAGTTGGAGGATTACCTGACCAAACGCTCCAACACGACGATGCTAGCTATACAAAAGTAGCAAAAAATTCAGATGTCCTGAAATGCGCTCCAACGCATCGGATTCTGTTAATACACACACGAACACATCACCAAAAGTGTTTTTAAGTCCTAGATAGGTCTAATAGGGCAGATATGGCAGTTGGAGGATTACCTGACAATTACCTGACCAAACGCTCCAACACGACGATGCTAGCTATACAAAAGTAGCAAAAAATTCAGATGTCCTGAAATGCGCTCCCACGCATCGGATTATGTTAATACACACACGAACACATCACCAAAAGTGTTTTTAAGTCCTAGATAGGTCTAATAGGGCAGATATGGCAGTTGGAGGATTACCTGACAATTACCTGACCAAACGCTCCAACACGACGATGCTAGCTATACAAAAGTAGTAAAAAATTCAGATGTCCTGAAATGCGCTCCAACGCATCGGATTCTGTTAATACACACACGAAGACATCACCAAAAGTGTTTTTAGGTCCTAGATAGGTCTAATAGGGCAGATATGGCAGTTGGAGGATTACCTGACCAAACGCTCCAACACGACGATGCTAGCTACACAAAAGTAGCAAAAAATTCAGATGTCCTGAAATGCGCTCCAACGCATCGGATTCTGTTAATACACACACGAACACATCACCAAAAGTGTTTTTAAGTCCTAGATAGGTCTAATAGGGCAGATATGGCAGTTGGAGGATTACCTGACCAAACGCTCCAACACGACGATGCTAGCTATACAAAAGTAGCAAAAAATTCAGATGTCCTGAAATGCGCTCCCACGCATCGGATTCTGTTAATACACACACGAACACATCACCAAAAGTGTTTTTAAGTCCTAGATAGGTCTAATAGGGCAGATATGGCAGTTGGAGGATTACCTGACCAAACGCTCCAACACGACGATGCTAGCTATACAAAAGTAGCAAAAAATTCAGATGTCCTGAAATGCGCTCCAACGCATCGGATTCTGTTAATACACACACGAACACATCACCAAAAGTGTTTTTAAGTCCTAGATAGGTCTAATAGGGCAGATATGGCAGTTGGAGGATTACCTGACCAAACGCTCCAACACGACGATGCTAGCTATACAAAAGTAGCAAAAAATTCAGATGTCCTGAAATGCGCTCCCACGCATCGGATTCTGTTAATACACACACGAGCACATCACCAAAAGTGTTTTTAAGTCCTAGATAGGTCTAATAGGGCCGATATGGCAGTTGGAGGATTACCTGACCAAACGCTCCAACACGACGATGCTAGCTATACAAAAGTAGCAAAAAATTCAGATGTCCTGAAATGCGCTCCAACGCATCGGATTCTGTTAATACACACACGAACACATCACCAAAGGTGTTTTTAAGTCCTAGATAGGTCTAATAGGGCAGATATGGCAGTTGGAGGATTACCTGACCAAACGCTCCAACACGACGATGCTAGCTATACAAAAGTAGCAAAAAATTCAGATGTCCTGAAATGCGCTCCAACGCATCGGATTCTGTTAATACACACACGAACACATCACCAAAAGTGTTTTTAAGTCCTAGATAGGTCTAATAGGGCAGATATGGCAGTTGGAGGATTACCTGACAATTACCTGACCAAACGCTCCAACACGACGATGCTAGCTATACAAAAGTAGCAAAAAATTCAGATGTCCTGAAATGCGCTCCCACGCATCGGATTATGTTAATACACACACGAACACATCACCAAAAGTGTTTTTAAGTCCTAGATAGGTCTAATAGGGCAGATATGGCAGTTGGAGGATTACCTGACAATTACCTGACCAAACGCTCCAACACGACGATGCTAGCTATACAAAAGTAGCAAAAAATTCAGATGTCCTGAAATGCGCTCCAACGCATCGGATTCTGTTAATACACACACGAAGACATCACCAAAAGTGTTTTTAGGTCCTAGATAGGTCTAATAGGGCAGATATGGCAGTTGGAGGATTACCTGACCAAACGCTCCAACACGACGATGCTAGCTACACAAAAGTAGCAAAAAATTCAGATGTCCTGAAATGCGCTCCAACGCATCGGATTCTGTTAATACACACACGAACACATCACCAAAAGTGTTTTTAAGTCCTAGATAGGTCTAATAGGGCAGATATGGCAGTTGGAGGATTACCTGACCAAACGCTCCAACACGACGATGCTAGCTATACAAAAGTAGCAAAAAATTCAGATGTCCTGAAATGCGCTCCCACGCATCGGATTCTGTTAATACACACACGAACACATCACCAAAAGTGTTTTTAAGTCCTAGATAGGTCTAATAGGGCAGATATGGCAGTTGGAGGATTACCTGACCAAACGCTCCAACACGACGATGCTAGCTATACAAAAGTAGCAAAAAATTCAGATGTCCTGAAATGCGCTCCAACGCATCGGATTCTGTTAATACACACACGAACACATCACCAAAAGTGTTTTTAAGTCCTAGATAGGTCTAATAGGGCAGATATGGCAGTTGGAGGATTACCTGACCAAACGCTCCAACACGACGATGCTAGCTATACAAAAGTAGCAAAAAATTCAGATGTCCTGAAATGCGCTCCCACGCATCGGATTCTGTTAATACACACACGAACACATCACCAAAAGTGTTTTTAAGTCCTAGATAGGTCTAATAGGGCAGATATGGCAGTTGGAGGATTACCTGACCAAACGCTCCAACACGACGATGCTAGCTATACAAAAGTAACAAAAAATTCAGATGTCCTGAAATGCGCTCCCACGCATCGGATTCTGTTAATACACACACGAACACATCACCAAAAGTGTTTTTAAGTCCTAGATAGGTCTAATAGGGCAGATATGGCAGTTGGAGGATTACCTGACCAAACGCTCCAACACGACGATGCTAGCTATACAAAAGTAGCAAAAAATTCAGATGTCCTGAAATGCGCTCCAACGCATCGGATTCTGTTAATACACACACGAACACATCACCAAAGGTGTTTTTAAGTCCTAGATAGGTCTAATAGGGCAGATATGGCAGTTGGAGGATTACCTGACAATTACCTGACCAAACGCTCCAACACGACGATGCTAGCTATACAAAAGTAGCAAAAAATTCAGATGTCCCGAAATGCGCTCCAACGCATCGGATTCTGTTAATACACACACGAACACATCACCAAAAGTGTTTTTAAGTCCTAGATAGGTCTAATAGGGCAGATATGGCAGTTGGAGGATTACCTGACAATTACCTGACCAAACGCTCCAACACGACGATGCTAGCTATACAAAAGTAGCAAAAAATTCAGATGTCCTGAAATGCGCTCCCACGCATCGGATTCTGTTAATACACACACGAACACATCACCAAAAGTGTTTTTAAGTCCTAGATAGGTCTAATAGGGCAGATATGGCAGTTGGAGGATTACCTGACCAAACGCTCCAACACGACGATGCTAGCTATACAAAAGTAGCAAAAAATTCAGATGTCCTGAAATGCGCTCCCACGCATCGGATTCTGTTAATAAACACACGAACACATCACCAAAAGTGTTTTTAAGTCCTAGATAGGTCTAATAGGGCAGATATGGCAGTTGGAGGATTACCTGACCAAACGCTCCAACACGACGATGCTAGCTATACAAAAGTAGCAAAAAATTCAGATGTCCTGATATGCGCTCCAACGCATCGGATTCTGTTAATACACACACGAACACATAACCAAAAGTGTTTTTAAGTCCTAGATAGGTCTAATAGGGCAGATATGGCAGTTGGAGGATTACCTGACCAAACGCTCCAACACGACGATGCTAGCTAAACAAAAGTAGCAAAAAATTCAGATGTCCTGAAATGCGCTCCAACGCATCGGATTCTGTTAATACACACACGAACACATCACCAAAAGTGTTTTTAAGTCCTAGATAGGTCTAATAGGGCAGATATGGCAGTTGGAAGATTACCTGACCAAACGCTCCAACACGACGATGCTAGCTATACAAAAGTAGCAAAAAATTCAGATGTCCCGAAATGCGCTGCAACGCATCGGATTCTGTTAATACACACACGAACACATCACCAAAAGTGTTTTTAAGTCCTAGATAGGTCTAATAGGGCCGATATGGCAGTTGGAGGATTACCTGACCAAACGCTCCAACACGACGATGCTAGCTATACAAAAGTAGCAAAAAATTCAGATGTCCTGAAATGCGCTCCAACGCATCGGATTCTGTTAATACACACACGAACACATCACCAAAGGTGTTTTTAAGTCCTAGATAGGTCTAATAGGGTAGATATGGCAGTTGGAGGATTACCTGACAATTACCTGACCAAACGCTCCAACACGACGATGCTAGCTATACAAAAGTAGCAAAAAATTCAGATGTCCTGAAATGCGCTCCCACGCATCGGATTATGTTAATACACACACGAACACATCACCAAAAGTGTTTTTAAGTCCTAGATAGGTCTAATAGGGCAGATATGGCAGTTGGAGGATTACCTGACAATTACCTGACCAAACGCTCCAACACGACGATGCTAGCTATACAAAAGTAGCAAAAAATTCAGATGTCCTGAAATGCGCTCCCACGCATCGGATTCTGTTAATACACACACGAACACATCACCAAAAGTGTTTTTAAGTCCTAGATAGGTCTAATAGGGCAGATATGGCAGTTGGAGGATTACCTGACCAAATGCTCCAACACGACGATGCTAGCTATACAAAAGTAGCAAAAAATTCAGATGTCCTGATATGCGCTCCAACGCATCGGGTTCTGTTAATACACACACGAACACATCACCAAAAGTGTTTTTAAGTCCTAGATAGGTCTAATAGGGCTGATATGGCAGTTGGAGGATTACCTGACCAAACGCTCCAACACGACGATGCTAGCTATACAAAAGTAGCAAAAAATTCAGATGTCCCGAAATGCGCTGCAACGCATCGGATTCTGTTAATACACACACGAACACATCACCAAAAGTGTTTTTAAGTCCTAGATAGGTCTAATAGGGCCGATGTGGCAGTTGGAGGATTACCTGACCAAACGCTCCAACACGACGATGCTAGCTATACAAAAGTAGCAAAAAATTCAGATGTCCTGAAATGCGCTCCAACGCATCGGATTCTGTTAATACACACACGAACACATCACCAAAGGTGTTTTTAAGTCCTAGATAGGTCTAATAGGGCAGATATGGCAGTTGGAGGATTACCTGACAATTACCTGACCAAACGCTCCAACACGACGATGCTAGCTATACAAAAGTAGCAAAAAATTCAGATGTCCTGAAATGCGCTCCCACGCATCGGATTCTGTTAATACACACACGAACACATCACCAAAAGTGTTTTTAAGTCCTAGATAGGTCTAATAGGGCAGATATGGCAGTTGGAGGATTACCTGACCAAACGCTCCAACACGACGATGCTAGCTATACAAAAGTAGCAAAAAATTCAGATGTCCTGAAATGCGCTCCCACGCATCGGATTCTGTTAATACACACACGAACACATCACCAAAAGTGTTTTTAAGTCCTAGATAGGTCTAATAGGGCAGATATGGCAGTTGGAGGATTACCTGACAATTACCTGACCAAACGCTCCAACACGACGATGCTAGCTATACAAAAGTAGCAAAAAATTCAGATGTCCTGAAATGCGCTCCAACGCATCGGATTCTGTTAATACACACACGAACACATCACCAAAAGTGTTTTTAAGTCCTAGATAGGTCTAATAGGGCAGATATGGCAGTTGGAGGATTACCTGACCAAACGCTCCAACACGACGATGCTAGCTATACAAAAGTAGCAAAAAATTCAGATGTCCTGAAATGCGCTCCCACGCATCGGATTATGTTAATACACACACGAACACATCACCAAAAGTGTTTTTAAGTCCTAGATAAGTCTAATAGGGCAGATATGGCAGTTGGAGGATTACCTGACAATTACCTGACCAAACGCTCCAACACGACGATGCTAGCTATACAAAAGTAGCAAAAAATTCAGATGTCCTGAAATGCGCTCCCACGCATCGGATTCTGTTAATACACACACGAACACATCACCAAAAGTGTTTTTAAGTCCTAGATAGGTCTAATAGGGCCGATATGGCAGTTGGAGGATTACCTGACCAAACGCTCCAACACGACGATGCTAGCTATACAAAAGTAGCAAAAAATTCAGATGTCCTGAAATGCGCTCCCACGCATCGGATTCTGTTAATACACACACGAACACATCACCAAAAGTGTTTTTAAGTCCTAGATAGGTCTAATAGGGCCGATGTGGCAGTTGGAGGATTACCTGACCAAACGCTCCAACACGACGATGCTAGCTATACAAAAGTAGCAAAAAATTCAGATGTCCTGAAATGCGCTCCAACGCATCGGATTCTGTTAATACACACACGAACACATCACCAAAAGTGTTTTTAAGTCCTAGATAGGTCTAATAGGGCAGATATGGCAGTTGGAGGATTACCTGACAATTACCTGACCAAACGCTCCAACACGACGATGCTAGCTATACAAAAGTAGCAAAATATTCAGATGTCCTGAAATGCGCTCCCACGCATCGGATTCTGTTAATACACACACGAACACATCACCAAAAGTGTTTTTAAGTCCTAGACAGGTCTAATAGGGCAGATATGGCAGTTGGAGGATTACCTGACCAAACGCTCCAACACGACGGTGCTAGCTATACAAAAGTAGCAAAAAATTCAGATGTCCTGATATGCGCTCCAACGCATCGGATTCTGTTAATACACACACGAACACATCACCAAAAGTGTTTTTAAGTCCTAGATAGGTCTAATAGGGCAGATATGGCAGTTGGAAGATTACCTGACCAAACGCTCCAACACGACGATGCTAGCTATACAAAAGTAGCAAAAAATTCAGATGTCCTGAAATGCGCTCCAACGCATCGGATTCTGTTAATACACACACGAAGACATCACCAAAAGTGTTTTTAAGTCCTAGATAGGTCTAATAGGGCAGATATGGCAGTTGGAGGATTACCTGACCAAACGCTCCAACACGACGATGCTAGCTATACAAAAGTAGCAAAAAATTCAGATGTCCTGAAATGCGCTCCCACGCATCGGATTATGTTAATACACACACGAACACATCACCAAAAGTGTTTTTAAGTCCTAGATAGGTCTAATAGGGCAGATATGGCAGTTGGAGGATTACCTGACAATTACCTGACCAAACGCTCCAAAACGACGATGCTAGCTATACAAAAGTAGCAAAAAATTCAGATGTCCTGAAATGCGCTCCCACGCATCGGATTCTGTTAATACACACACGAACACATCACCAAAAGTGTTTTTAAGTCCTAGATAGGTCTAATAGGGCAGATATGGCAGTTGGAAGATTACCTGACCAAACGCTCCAACACGACGATGCTAGCTATACAAAAGTAGCAAAATATTCAGATGTCCTGAAATGCGCTCCCACGCATCGGATTCTGTTAATACACACACGAACACATCACCAAAAGTGTTTTTAAGTCCTAGACAGGTCTAATAGGGCAGATATGGCAGTTGGAGGATTACCTGACCAAACGCTCCAACACGACGATGCTAGCTATACAAAAGTAGCAAAAAATTCAGATGTCCTGAAATGCGCTCCAACGCATCGGATTCTGTTAATACACACACGAACACATCACCAAAAGTGTTTTTAAGTCCTAGATAGGTCTAATAGGGCAGATATGGCAGTTGGAGGATTACCTGACCAAACGCTCCAACACGACGATGCTAGCTATACAAAAGTAGCAAAAAATTCAGATGTCCTGAAATGCGCTCCCACGCATCGGATTCTGTTAATACACACACGAACACATCACCAAAAGTGTTTTTAAGTCCTAGATAAGTCTAATAGGGCAGATATGGCAGTTGGAGGATTACCTGACAATTACCTGACCAAACGCTCCAACACGACGATGCTAGCTATACAAAAGTAGCAAAAAATTCAGATGTCCTGAAATGCGCTCCCACGCATCGGATTCTGTTAATACACACACGAACACATCACCAAAAGTGTTTTTAAGTTCTAGATAGGTCTAATAGGGCCGATATGGCAGTTGGAGGATTACCTGACCAAACGCTCCAACACGACGATGCTAGCTATACAAAAGTAGCAAAAAATTCAGATGTCCTGAAATGCGCTCCCACGCATCGGATTCTGTTAATACACACACGAACACATCACCAAAAGTGTTTTTAAGTCCTAGATAGGTCTAATAGGGCCGATGTGGCAGTTGGAGGATTACCTGACCAAACGCTCCAACACGACGATGCTAGCTATACAAAAGTAGCAAAAAATTCAGATGTCCTGAAATGCGCTCCAACGCATCGGATTCTGTTAATACACACACGAACACATCACCAAAAGTGTTTTTAAGTCCTAGATAGGTCTAATAGGGCAGATATGGCAGTTGGAGGATTACCTGACAATTACCTGACCAAACGCTCCAACACGACGATGCTAGCTATACAAAAGTAGCAAAATATTCAGATGTCCTGAAATGCGCTCCCACGCATCGGATTCTGTTAATACACACACGAACACATCACCAAAAGTGTTTTTAAGTCCTAGATAGGTCTAATAGGGCAGATATGGCAGTTGGAAGATTACCTGACCAAACGCTCCAACACGACGATGCTAGCTATACAAAAGTAGCAAAAAATTCAGATGTCCCGAAATGCGCTGCAACGCATCGGATTCTGTTAATACACACACGAACACATCACCAAAAGTGTTTTTAAGTCCTAGATAGGTCTAATAGGGCCGATGTGGCAGTTGGAGGATTACCTGACCAAACGCTCCAACACGACGATGCTAGCTATACAAAAGTAGCAAAAAATTCAGATGTCCTGAAATGCGCTCCAACGCATCGGATTCTGTTAATACACACACGAACACATCACCAAAGGTGTTTTTAAGTCCTAGATAGGTCTAATAGGGCAGATATGGCAGTTGGAGGATTACCTGACAATTACCTGACCAAACGCTCCAACACGACGATGCTAGCTATACAAAAGTAGCAAAAAATTCAGATGTCCTGAAATGCGCTCCAACTCATGGGATTCTGTTAATACACACACGAAGACATCACCAAAAGTGTTTTTAAGTCCTAGATAGGTCTAATAGGGCAGATATGGCAGTTGGAGGATTACCTGACCAAACGCTCCAACACGACGATGCTAGCTATACAAAAGTAGCAAAAAATTCAGATGTCCTGAAATGCGCTCCAACGCATCGGATTCTGTTAATACACACACGAACACATCACCAAAAGTGTTTTTAAGTCCTAGATAGGTCTAATAGGGCAGATATGGCAGTTGGAGGATTACCTGACCAAACGCTCCAACACGACGATGCTAGCTATACAAAAGTAGCAAAAAATTCAGATGTCCTGAAATGCGCTCCCACGCATCGGATTCTGTTAATACACACACGAACACATCACCAAAAGTGTTTTTAAGTCCTAGATAGGTCTAATAGGGCAGATATGGCAGTTGGAGGATTGCCTGACAATTACCTGACCAAACGCTCCAACACGACGATGCTAGCTATACAAAAGTAGCAAAATATTCAGATGTCCTGAAATGCGCTCCCACGCATCGGATTCTGTTAATACACACACGAACACATCACCAAAAGTGTTTTTAAGTCCTAGACAGGTCTAATAGGGCAGATATGGCAGTTGGAGGATTACCTGACCAAACGCTCCAACACGACGGTGCTAGCTATACAAAAGTAGCAAAAAATTCAGATGTCCTGATATGCGCTCCAACGCATCGGATTCTGTTAATACACACACGAACACATCACCAAAAGTGTTTTTAAGTCCTAGATAGGTCTAATAGGGCAGATATGGCAGTTGGAAGATTACCTGACCAAACGCTCCAACACGACGATGCTAGCTATACAAAAGTAGCAAAAAATTCAGATGTCCTGAAATGCGCTCCCACGCATCGGATTATGTTAATACACACACGAACACATCACCAAAAGTGTTTTTAAGTCCTAGATAAGTCTAATAGGGCAGATATGGCAGTTGGAGGATTACCTGACCAAACGCTCCAACACGACGATGCTAGCTATACAAAAGTAGCAAAAAATTCAGATGTCCTGAAATGCGCTCCCACGCATCGGATTCTGTTAATACACACACGAACACATCACCAAAAGTGTTTTTAAGTCCTAGATAGGTCTAATAGGGCCGATGTGGCAGTTGGAGGATTACCTGACCAAACGCTCCAACACGACGATGCTAGCTATACAAAAGTAGCAAAAAATTCAGATGTCCTGAAATGCGCTCCAACGCATCGGATTCTGTTAATACACACACGAACACATCACCAAAGGTGTTTTTAAGTCCTAGATAGGTCTAATAGGGCAGATATGGCAGTTGGAGGATTACCTGACAATTACCTGACCAAACGCTCCAACACGACGATGCTAGCTATACAAAAGTAGCAAAAAATTCAGATGTCCTGAAATGCGCTCCAACGCATCGGATTCTGTTAATACACACACGAAGACATCACCAAAAGTGTTTTTAAGTCCTAGATAGGTCTAATAGGGCAGATATGGCAGTTGGAGGATTACCTGACCAAACGCTCCAACACGACGATGCTAGCTATACAAAAGTAGCAAAAAATTCAGATGTCCTGAAATGCGCTCCCACGCATCGGATTATGTTAATACACACACGAACACATCACCAAAAGTGTTTTTAAGTCCTAGATAGGTCTAATAGGGCAGATATGGCAGTTGGAGGATTACCTGACAATTACCTGACCAAACGCTCCAAAACGACGATGCTAGCTATACAAAAGTAGCAAAAAATTCAGATGTCCTGAAATGCGCTCCCACGCATCGGATTCTGTTAATACACACACGAACACATCACCAAAAGTGTTTTTAAGTCCTAGATAGGTCTAATAGGGCAGATATGGCAGTTGGAAGATTACCTGACCAAACGCTCCAACACGACGATGCTAGCTATACAAAAGTAGCAAAATATTCAGATGTCCTGAAATGCGCTCCCACGCATCGGATTCTGTTAATACACACACGAACACATCACCAAAAGTGTTTTTAAGTCCTAGACAGGTCTAATAGGGCAGATATGGCAGTTGGAGGATTACCTGACCAAACGCTCCAACACGACGATGCTAGCTATACAAAAGTAGCAAAATATTCAGATGTCCTGATATGCGCTCCAACGCATCGGATTCTGTTAATACACACACGAACACATCACCAAAAGTGTTTTTAAGTCCTAGATAGGTCTAATAGGGCAGATATGGCAGTTGGAGGATTACCTGACCAAACGCTCCAACACGACGATGCTAGCTATACAAAAGTAGCAAAAAATTCAGATGTCCTGATATGCGCTCCAACGCATCGGATTCTGTTAATACACACACGAACACATCACCAAAAGTGTTTTTAAGTCCTAGATAGGTCTAATAGGGCAGATATGGCAGTTGGAGGATTACCTGACCAAACGCTCCAACACGACGATGCTAGCTATACAAAAGTAGCAAAATATTCAGATGTCCTGAAATGCGCTCCCACGCATCGGATTCTGTTAATACACACACGAACACATCACCAAAAGTGTTTTTAAGTCCTAGACAGGTCTAATAGGGCAGATATGGCAGTTGGAGGATTACCTGACCAAACGCTCCAACACGACGGTGCTAGCTATACAAAAGTAGCAAAAAATTCAGATGTCCCGAAGTGCGCTGCAACGCATCGGATTCTGTTAATACACACACGAACACATCACCAAAAGTGTTTTTAAGTCCTAGATAGGTCTAATAGGGCCGATATGGCAGTTGGAGGATTACCTGACCAAACGCTCCAACACGACGATGCTAGCTATACAAAAGTAGCAAAAAATTCAGATGTCCTGAAATGCGCTCCAACGCATCGGATTCTGTTAATACACACACGAACACATCACCAAAAGTGTTTTTAAGTCCTAGATAGGTCTAATAGGGCAGATATGGCAGTTGGAGGATTACCTGACCAAACCCTACCACACGACGATGCTAGCTTTACAAAAGTAGCAAGAAATTCAGATGTCCTGAAATGCGCTCCAACGCATCGGATTCTGTTAATACACACACGAACACATCACCAAAAGTGTTTTTAAGTCCTAGATAGGTCTAATAGGGCAGATATGGCAGTTGGAGGATTACCTGACAATTACCTGACCAAACGCTCCAACACGACGACAAAAGTAGCGAAAAATTCAGATGTCCTGAAATGCGCTCCAACGCATCGGATTCTGTTAATACACACACGAACACATCACCAAAAGTGTTTTTAAGTCCTAGACAGGTCTAATAGGGCAGATATGGCAGTTGGAGGATTACCTGACCAAACGCTCCAACACGACGATGCTAGCTATACAAAAGTAGCAAAAAATTCAGATGTCCCGAAGTGCGCTCCCACGCATCGGATTCTGTTAATACACACACGAACACATCACCAAAAGTGTTTTTAAGTCCTAGATAGGTCTAATAGGGCCGATATGGCAGTTGGAGGATTACCTGACCAAACGCTCCAACACGACGATGCTAGCTATACAAAAGTAGCAAAAAATTCGGATGTCCTGAAATGCGCTCCAACGCATCGGATTCTGTTAATACACACACGAACACATCACCAAAGGTGTTTTTAAGTCCTAGATAGGTCTAATAGGGCAGATATGGCAGTTGGAGGATTACCTGACAATTACCTGACCAAACGCTCCAACACGACGACAAAAGTAGCGAAAAATTCAGATGTCCTGAAATGCGCTCCAACGCATCGGATTATGTTAATACACACACGAAGACATCACCAAAAGTGGTTTTAGGTCCTAGATAGGTCTAATAGGGCAGATATGGCAGTTGGAGGATTACCTGACCAAACGCTCCAACACGACGATGCTAGCTATACAAAAGTAGCAAAAAATTCAGATGTCCTGAAATGCGCTCCCACGCATCGGATTATGTTAATACACACACGAACACATCACCAAAAGTGTTTTTAAGTCCTAGATAGGTCTAATAAGGCAGATATGGCAGTTGGAGGATTACCTGACCAAACGCTCCAACACGACGATGCTAGCTATACAAAAGTAGCAAAAAATTCAGATGTCCTGAAATGCGCTCCCACGCATCGGATTCTGTTAATACACACACGAACACATCACCAAAAGTGTTTTTAAGTCCTAGATAGGTCTAATAGGGCAGATATGGCAGTTGGAGGATTACCTGACAATTACCTGACCAAACGCTCCAACACGACGATGCTAGCTATACAAAAGTAGCAAAAAATTCAGATGTCCTGAAATGCGCTCCAACGCATCGGATTCTGTTAATACACACACGAAGACATCACCAAAAGTGTTTTTAGGTCCTAGATAGGTCTAATAGGGCAGATATGGCAGTTGGAGGATTACCTGACCAAACGCTCCAACACGACGATGCTAGCTATACAAAAGTAGCAAAAAATTCAGATGTCCTGAAATGCGCTCCAACGCATCGGATTCTGTTAATACACACACGAACACATCACCAAAGGTGTTTTTAAGTCCTAGATAGGTCTAATAGGGCAGATATGGCAGTTGGAGGATTACCTGACCAAACGCTACAACACGACGATGCTAGCTATACAAAAGTAGCAAAAAATTCAGATGTCCTGAAATGCGCTCCAACGCATCGGATTCTGTTAATACACACACGAACACATCACCAAAGGTGTTTTTAAGTCCTAGATAGGTCTAATAGGGCAGATATGGCAGTTGGAGGATTACCTGACAATTACCTGACCAAACGCTCCAACACGACGATGCTAGCTATACAAAAGTAGCAAAAAATTCAGATGTCCTGAAATGCGCTCCAACGCATCGGATTCTGTTAATACACACACGAACACATCACCAAAGGTGTTTTTAAGTCCTAGATAGGTCTAATAGGGCAGATATGGCAGTTGGAGGATTACCTGACCAAACGCTACAACACGACGATGCTAGCTATACAAAAGTAGCAAAAAATTCAGATGTCCTGAAATGCGCTCCAACGCATCGGATTCTGTTAATACACACACGAACACATCACCAAAAGTGTTTTTAAGTCCTAGATAGGTCTAATAGGGCAGATATGGCAGTTGGAGGATTACCTGACCAAACGCTCCAACACGACGATGCTAGCTATACAAAAGTAGCAAAAAATTCAGATGTCCTGAAATGCGCTCCAACACATCGGATTCTGTTAATACACACACGAACACATCACCAAAAGTGTTTTTAAGTCCTAGATAGGTCTAATAGGGCAGATATGGCAGTTGGAGGATTACCTGACCAAACGCTCCAACACGACGATGCTAGCTATACAAAAGTAGCAAAAAATTCAGATGTCCTGAAATGCGCTCCCACGCATCGGATTCTGTTAATACACACACGAACACATCACCAAAAGTGTTTTTAAGTCCTAGATAGGTCTAATAGGGCAGATATGGCAGTTGGAGGATTACCTGACCAAACGCTCCAACACGACGATGCTAGCTATACAAAAGTAGCAAAAAATTCAGATGTCCTGAAATGCGCTCCAACGCATCGGATTCTGTTAATACACACACGAACACATCACCAAAAGTGTTTTTAAGTCCTAGATAGGTCTAATAGGGCAGATATGGCAGTTGGAGGATTACCTGACCAAACGCTCCAACACGACGATGCTAGCTATACAAAAGTAGCAAAAAATTCAGATGTCCTGAAATGCGCTCCAACACATCGGATTCTGTTAATACACACACGAACACATCACCAAAAGTGTTTTTAAGTCCTAGATAGGTCTAATAGGGCAGATATGGCAGTTGGAGGATTACCTGACCAAACGCTCCAACACGACGATGCTAGCTATACAAAAGTAGCAAAAAATTCAGATGTCCTGAGATGCGCTCCAACGCATCGGATTCTGTTAATACACACACGAACACATCACCAAAAGTGTTTTTAAGTCCTAGATAGGTCTAATAGGGCAGATATGGCAGTTGGAGAATTACCTGACAATTACCTGACCAAACGCTCCAACACGACGGTGCTAGCTATACAAAAGTAGCAAAAAATTCAGATGTCCTGATATGCGCTCCAACGCATCGGATTCTGTTAATACACACACGAACACATCACCAAAAGTGTTTTTAAGTCCTAGATAGGTCTAATAGGGCAGATATGGCAGTTGGAAGATTACCTGACCAAACGCTCCAACACGACGATGCTAGCTATACAAAAGTAGCAAAAAATTCAGATGTCCTGAAATGCGCTCCAACGCATCGGATTCTGTTAATACACACACGAACACATCACCAAAGGTGTTTTTAAGTCCTAGATAGGTCTAATAGGGCAGATATGGCAGTTGGAGGATTACCTGACCAAACGCTACAACACGACGATGCTAGCTATACAAAAGTAGCAAAAAATTCAGATGTCCTGAAATGCGCTCCAACGCATCGGATTCTGTTAATACACACACGAACACATCACCAAAAGTGTTTTTAAGTCCTAGATAGGTCTAATAGGGCAGATATGGCAGTTGGAGGATTACCTGACCAAACGCTCCAACACGACGATGCTAGCTATACAAAAGTAGCAAAAAATTCAGATGTCCTGAAATGCGCTCCAACACATCGGATTCTGTTAATACACACACGAACACATCACCAAAAGTGTTTTTAAGTCCTAGATAGGTCTAATAGGGCAGATATGGCAGTTGGAGGATTACCTGACCAAACGCTCCAACACGACGATGCTAGCTATACAAAAGTAGCAAAAAATTCAGATGTCCTGAAATGCGCTCCCACGCATCGGATTCTGTTAATACACACACGAACACATCACCAAAAGTGTTTTTAAGTCCTAGATAGGTCTAATAGGGCAGATATGGCAGTTGGAGGATTACCTGACAAAACGCGCCAACACGACGACGATCAGATGCCCTGAAATGCGCTCCAACGCATCGGATTCTGTTAATACACACACGAACACATCACCAAAAGTGTTTTTAAGTCCTAGATAGGTCTAATAGGGCAGATATGGCAGTTGGAGGATTACCTGACCAAACGCTCCAACACGACGATGCTAGCTATACAAAAGTAGCAAAAAATTCAGATGTCCTGAAATGCGCTCCAACGCATCGGATTCTGTTAATACACACACGAACACATCACCAAAAGTGTTTTTAAGTCCTAGATAGGTCTAATAGGGCAGATATGGCAGTTGGAGGATTACCTGACCAAACCCTACCACACGACGATGCTAGCTTTACAAAAGTAGCAAGAAATTCAGATGTCCTGAAATGCGCTCCAACGCATCGGATTCTGTTAATACACACACGAACACATCACCAAAAGTGTTTTTAAGTCCTAGATAGGTCTAATAGGGCAGATATGGCAGTTGGAGGATTACCTGACAATTACCTGACCAAACGCTCCAACACGACGACAAAAGTAGCGAAAAATTCAGATGTCCTGAAATGCGCTCCAACGCATCGGATTCTGTTAATACACACACGAACACATCACCAAAAGTGTTTTTAAGTCCTAGACAGGTCTAATAGGGCAGATATGGCAGTTGGAGGATTACCTGACCAAACGCTCCAACACGACGATGCTAGCTATACAAAAGTAGCAAAAAATTCAGATGTCCCGAAGTGCGCTCCCACGCATCGGATTCTGTTAATACACACACGAACACATCACCAAAAGTGTTTTTAAGTCCTAGATAGGTCTAATAGGGCCGATATGGCAGTTGGAGGATTACCTGACCAAACGCTCCAACACGACGATGCTAGCTATACAAAAGTAGCAAAAAATTCGGATGTCCTGAAATGCGCTCCAACGCATCGGATTCTGTTAATACACACACGAACACATCACCAAAGGTGTTTTTAAGTCCTAGATAGGTCTAATAGGGCAGATATGGCAGTTGGAGGATTACCTGACAATTACCTGACCAAACGCTCCAACACGACGACAAAAGTAGCGAAAAATTCAGATGTCCTGAAATGCGCTCCAACGCATCGGATTATGTTAATACACACACGAAGACATCACCAAAAGTGGTTTTAGGTCCTAGATAGGTCTAATAGGGCAGATATGGCAGTTGGAGGATTACCTGACCAAACGCTCCAACACGACGATGCTAGCTATACAAAAGTAGCAAAAAATTCAGATGTCCTGAAATGCGCTCCCACGCATCGGATTATGTTAATACACACACGAACACATCACCAAAAGTGTTTTTAAGTCCTAGATAGGTCTAATAGGGCAGATATGGCAGTTGGAGGATTACCTGACCAAACGCTCCAACACGACGATGCTAGCTATACAAAAGTAGCAAAAAATTCAGATGTCCTGAAATGCGCTCCAACACATCGGATTCTGTTAATACACACACGAACACATCACCAAAAGTGTTTTTAAGTCCTAGATAGGTCTAATAGGGCAGATATGGCAGTTGGAGGATTACCTGACAATTACCTGACCAAACGCTCCAACACGACGATGCTAGCTATACAAAAGTAGCAAAAAATTCAGATGTCCTGAAATGCGCTCCAACACATCGGATTCTGTTAATACACACACGAACACATCACCAAAAGTGTTTTTAAGTCCTAGATAGGTCTAATAGGGCAGATATGGCAGTTGGAGGATTACCTGACCAAACGCTCCAACACGACGATGCTAGCTATACAAAAGTAGCAAAATATTCAGATGTCCTGAAATGCGCTCCCACGCATCGGATTCTGTTAATACACACACGAACACATCACCAAAAGTGTTTTTAAGTCCTAGATAGGTCTAATAGGGCAGATATGGCAGTTGGAGGATTACCTGACCAAACGCTCCAACACGACGATGCTAGCTATACAAAAGTAGCAAAATATTCAGATGTCCTGAAATGCGCTCCCACGCATCGGATTCTGTTAATACACACACGAACACATCACCAAAAGTGTTTTTAAGTCCTAGACAGGTCTAATAGGGCAGATATGGCAGTTGGAGGATTACCTGACCAAACGCTCCAACACGACGGTGCTAGCTATACAAAAGTAGCAAAAAATTCAGATGTCCCGAAGTGCGCTGCAACGCATCGGATTCTGTTAATACACACACGAACACATCACCAAAAGTGTTTTTAAGTCCTAGATAGGTCTAATAGGGCCGATATGGCAGTTGGAGGATTACCTGACCAAACGCTCCAACACGACGATGCTAGCTATACAAAAGTAGCAAAAAATTCAGATGTCCTGAAATGCGCTCCAACGCATCGGATTCTGTTAATACACACACGAACACATCACCAAAAGTGTTTTTAAGTCCTAGATAGGTCTAATAGGGCAGATATGGCAGTTGGAGGATTACCTGACAATTACCTGACCAAACGCTCCAACACGACGACAAAAGTAGCGAAAAATTCAGATGTCCTGAAATGCGCTCCAACGCATCGGATTCTGTTAATACACACACGAACACATCACCAAAAGTGTTTTTAAGTCCTAGACAGGTCTAATAGGGCAGATATGGCAGTTGGAGGATTACCTGACCAAACGCTCCAACACGACGATGCTAGCTATACAAAAGTAGCAAAAAATTCAGATGTCCCGAAGTGCGCTCCCACGCATCGGATTCTGTTAATACACACACGAACACATCACCAAAAGTGTTTTTAAGTCCTAGATAGGTCTAATAGGGCAGATATGGCAGTTGGAGGATTACCTGACCAAACGCTCCAACACGACGATGCTAGCTATACAAAAGTAGCAAAAAATTCGGATGTCCTGAAATGCGCTCCAACGCATCGGATTCTGTTAATACACACACGAACACATCACCAAAGGTGTTTTTAAGTCCTAGATAGGTCTAATAGGGCAGATATGGCAGTTGGAGGATTACCTGACAATTACCTGACCAAACGCTCCAACACGACGACAAAAGTAGCGAAAAATTCAGATGTCCTGAAATGCGCTCCAACGCATCGGATTCTGTTAATACACACACGAACACATCACCAAAAGTGTTTTTAAGTCCTAGACAGGTCTAATAGGGCAGATATGGCAGTTGGAGGATTACCTGACCAAACGCTCCAACACGACGATGCTAGCTATACAAAAGTAGCAAAAAATTCAGATGTCCCGAAGTGCGCTCCCACGCATCGGATTCTGTTAATACACACACGAACACATCACCAAAAGTGTTTTTAAGTCCTAGATAGGTCTAATAGGGCAGATATGGCAGTTGGAGGATTACCTGACCAAACGCTACAACACGACGATGCTAGCTATACAAAAGTAGCAAAAAATTCAGATGTCCTGAAATGCGCTCCAACGCATCGGATTCTGTTAATACACACACGAACACATCACCAAAAGTGTTTTTAAGTCCTAGATAGGTCTAATAGGGCAGATATGGCAGTTGGAGGATTACCTGACCAAACGCTCCAACACGACGATGCTAGCTATACAAAAGTAGCAAAAAATTCAGATGTCCTGAAATGCGCTCCAACACATCGGATTCTGTTAATACACACACGAACACATCACCAAAAGTGTTTTTAAGTCCTAGATAGGTCTAATAGGGCAGATATGGCAGTTGGAGGATTACCTGACCAAACGCTCCAACACGACGATGCTAGCTATACAAAAGTAGCAAAAAATTCAGATGTCCTGAAATGCGCTCCCACGCATCGGATTCTGTTAATACACACACGAACACATCACCAAAAGTGTTTTTAAGTCCTAGATAGGTCTAATAGGGCAGATATGGCAGTTGGAGGATTACCTGACAAAACGCGCCAACACGACGACGATCAGATGCCCTGAAATGCGCTCCAACGCATCGGATTCTGTTAATACACACACGAACACATCACCAAAAGTGTTTTTAAGTCCTAGATAGGTCTAATAGGGCAGATATGGCAGTTGGAGGATTACCTGACCAAACGCTCCAACACGACGATGCTAGCTATACAAAAGTAGCAAAAAATTCAGATGTCCCGAAGTGCGCTGCAACGCATCGGATTCTGTTAATACACACACGAACACATCACCAAAAGTGTTTTTAAGTCCTAGATAGGTCTAATAGGGCCGATATGGCAGTTGGAGGATTACCTGACCAAACGCTCCAACACGACGATGCTAGCTATACAAAAGTAGCAAAAAATTCAGATGTCCCGAAGTGCGCTCCCACGCATCGGATTCTGTTAATACACACACGAACACATCACCAAAAGTGTTTTTAAGTCCTAGATAGGTCTAATAGGGCAGATATGGCAGTTGGAGGATTACCTGACCAAACGCTACAACACGACGATGCTAGCTATACAAAAGTAGCAAAAAATTCAGATGTCCTGAAATGCGCTCCAACGCATCGGATTCTGTTAATACACACACGAACACATCACCAAAAGTGTTTTTAAGTCCTAGATAGGTCTAATAGGGCAGATATGGCAGTTGGAGGATTACCTGACCAAACGCTCCAACACGACGATGCTAGCTATACAAAAGTAGCAAAAAATTCAGATGTCCTGAAATGCGCTCCCACGCATCGGATTCTGTTAATACACACACGAACACATCACCAAAAGTGTTTTTAAGTCCTAGATAGGTCTAATAGGGCAGATATGGCAGTTGGAGGATTACCTGACCAAACGCTCCAACACGACGATGCTAGCTATACAAAAGTAGCAAAATATTCAGATGTCCTGAAATGCGCTCCCACGCATCGGATTCTGTTAATACACACACGAACACATCACCAAAAGTGTTTTTAAGTCCTAGACAGGTCTAATAGGGCAGATATGGCAGTTGGAGGATTACCTGACCAAACGCTCCAACACGACGGTGCTAGCTATACAAAAGTAGCAAAAAATTCAGATGTCCCGAAGTGCGCTGCAACGCATCGGATTCTGTTAATACACACACGAACACATCACCAAAAGTGTTTTTAAGTCCTAGATAGGTCTAATAGGGCCGATATGGCAGTTGGAGGATTACCTGACCAAACGCTCCAACACGACGATGCTAGCTATACAAAAGTAGCAAAAAATTCAGATGTCCCGAAGTGCGCTCCCACGCATCGGATTCTGTTAATACACACACGAACACATCACCAAAAGTGTTTTTAAGTCCTAGATAGGTCTAATAGGGCAGATATGGCAGTTGGAGGATTACCTGACCAAACGCTACAACACGACGATGCTAGCTATACAAAAGTAGCAAAAAATTCAGATGTCCTGAAATGCGCTCCAACGCATCGGATTCTGTTAATACACACACGAACACATCACCAAAAGTGTTTTTAAGTCCTAGATAGGTCTAATAGGGCAGATATGGCAGTTGGAGGATTACCTGACCAAACGCTCCAACACGACGATGCTAGCTATACAAAAGTAGCAAAAAATTCAGATGTCCCGAAGTGCGCTGCAACGCATCGGATTCTGTTAATACACACACGAACACATCACCAAAAGTGTTTTTAAGTCCTAGATAGGTCTAATAGGGCCGATATGGCAGTTGGAGGATTACCTGACCAAACGCTCCAACACGACGATGCTAGCTATACAAAAGTAGCAAAATATTCAGATGTCCTGAAATGCGCTCCCACGCATCGGATTCTGTTAATACACACACGAACACATCACCAAAAGTGTTTTTAAGTCCTAGACAGGTCTAATAGGGCAGATATGGCAGTTGGAGGATTACCTGACCAAACGCTCCAACACGACGGTGCTAGCTATACAAAAGTAGCAAAAAATTCAGATGTCCCGAAGTGCGCTGCAACGCATCGGATTCTGTTAATACACACACGAACACATCACCAAAAGTGTTTTTAAGTCCTAGATAGGTCTAATAGGGCCGATATGGCAGTTGGAGGATTACCTGACCAAACGCTCCAACACGACGATGCTAGCTATACAAAAGTAGCAAAAAATTCAGATGTCCTGAAATGCGCTCCAACGCATCGGATTCTGTTAATACACACACGAACACATCACCAAAAGTGTTTTTAAGTCCTAGATAGGTCTAATAGGGCAGATATGGCAGTTGGAGGATTACCTGACCAAACCCTACCACACGACGATGCTAGCTTTACAAAAGTAGCAAGAAATTCAGATGTCCTGAAATGCGCTCCAACGCATCGGATTCTGTTAATACACACACGAACACATCACCAAAAGTGTTTTTAAGTCCTAGATAGGTCTAATAGGGCAGATATGGCAGTTGGAGGATTACCTGACAATTACCTGACCAAACGCTCCAACACGACGACAAAAGTAGCGAAAAATTCAGATGTCCTGAAATGCGCTCCAACGCATCGGATTCTGTTAATACACACACGAACACATCACCAAAAGTGTTTTTAAGTCCTAGACAGGTCTAATAGGGCAGATATGGCAGTTGGAGGATTACCTGACCAAACGCTCCAACACGACGATGCTAGCTATACAAAAGTAGCAAAAAATTCAGATGTCCCGAAGTGCGCTCCCACGCATCGGATTCTGTTAATACACACACGAACACATCACCAAAAGTGTTTTTAAGTCCTAGATAGGTCTAATAGGGCCGATATGGCAGTTGGAGGATTACCTGACCAAACGCTCCAACACGACGATGCTAGCTATACAAAAGTAGCAAAAAATTCGGATGTCCTGAAATGCGCTCCAACGCATCGGATTCTGTTAATACACACACGAACACATCACCAAAGGTGTTTTTAAGTCCTAGATAGGTCTAATAGGGCAGATATGGCAGTTGGAGGATTACCTGACAATTACCTGACCAAACGCTCCAACACGACGACAAAAGTAGCGAAAAATTCAGATGTCCTGAAATGCGCTCCAACGCATCGGATTCTGTTAATACACACACGAACACATCACCAAAAGTGTTTTTAAGTCCTAGACAGGTCTAATAGGGCAGATATGGCAGTTGGAGGATTACCTGACCAAACGCTCCAACACGACGATGCTAGCTATACAAAAGTAGCAAAAAATTCAGATGTCCCGAAGTGCGCTCCCACGCATCGGATTCTGTTAATACACACACGAACACATCACCAAAAGTGTTTTTAAGTCCTAGATAGGTCTAATAGGGCAGATATGGCAGTTGGAGGATTACCTGACCAAACGCTACAACACGACGATGCTAGCTATACAAAAGTAGCAAAAAATTCAGATGTCCTGAAATGCGCTCCAACGCATCGGATTCTGTTAATACACACACGAACACATCACCAAAAGTGTTTTTAAGTCCTAGATAGGTCTAATAGGGCAGATATGGCAGTTGGAGGATTACCTGACCAAACGCTCCAACACGACGATGCTAGCTATACAAAAGTAGCAAAAAATTCAGATGTCCTGAAATGCGCTCCAACACATCGGATTCTGTTAATACACACACGAACACATCACCAAAAGTGTTTTTAAGTCCTAGATAGGTCTAATAGGGCAGATATGGCAGTTGGAGGATTACCTGACCAAACGCTCCAACACGACGATGCTAGCTATACAAAAGTAGCAAAAAATTCAGATGTCCTGAAATGCGCTCCCACGCATCGGATTCTGTTAATACACACACGAACACATCACCAAAAGTGTTTTTAAGTCCTAGATAGGTCTAATAGGGCAGATATGGCAGTTGGAGGATTACCTGACAAAACGCGCCAACACGACGACGATCAGATGCCCTGAAATGCGCTCCAACGCATCGGATTCTGTTAATACACACACGAACACATCACCAAAAGTGTTTTTAAGTCCTAGATAGGTCTAATAGGGCAGATATGGCAGTTGGAGGATTACCTGACCAAACGCTCCAACACGACGATGCTAGCTATACAAAAGTAGCAAAAAATTCAGATGTCCTGAAATGCGCTCCAACGCATCGGATTCTGTTAATACACACACGAACACATCACCAAAAGTGTTTTTAAGTCCTAGATAGGTCTAATAGGGCAGATATGGCAGTTGGAGGATTACCTGACCAAACCCTACCACACGACGATGCTAGCTTTACAAAAGTAGCAAGAAATTCAGATGTCCTGAAATGCGCTCCAACGCATCGGATTCTGTTAATACACACACGAACACATCACCAAAAGTGTTTTTAAGTCCTAGATAGGTCTAATAGGGCAGATATGGCAGTTGGAGGATTACCTGACAATTACCTGACCAAACGCTCCAACACGACGACAAAAGTAGCGAAAAATTCAGATGTCCTGAAATGCGCTCCAACGCATCGGATTCTGTTAATACACACACGAACACATCACCAAAAGTGTTTTTAAGTCCTAGACAGGTCTAATAGGGCAGATATGGCAGTTGGAGGATTACCTGACCAAACGCTCCAACACGACGATGCTAGCTATACAAAAGTAGCAAAAAATTCAGATGTCCCGAAGTGCGCTCCCACGCATCGGATTCTGTTAATACACACACGAACACATCACCAAAAGTGTTTTTAAGTCCTAGATAGGTCTAATAGGGCCGATATGGCAGTTGGAGGATTACCTGACCAAACGCTCCAACACGACGATGCTAGCTATACAAAAGTAGCAAAAAATTCGGATGTCCTGAAATGCGCTCCAACGCATCGGATTCTGTTAATACACACACGAACACATCACCAAAGGTGTTTTTAAGTCCTAGATAGGTCTAATAGGGCAGATATGGCAGTTGGAGGATTACCTGACCAAACGCTCCAACACGACGATGCTAGCTATACAAAAGTAGCAAAAAATTCAGATGTCCTGAAATGCGCTCCCACGCATCGGATTATGTTAATACACACACGAACACATCACCAAAAGTGTTTTTAAGTCCTAGATAGGTCTAATAGGGCAGATATGGCAGTTGGAGGATTACCTGACCAAACGCTCCAACACGACGATGCTAGCTATACAAAAGTAGCAAAAAATTCAGATGTCCTGAAATGCGCTCCCACGCATCGGATTATGTTAATACACACACGAACACATCACCAAAAGTGTTTTTAAGTCCTAGATAGGTCTAATAGGGCAGATATGGCAGTTGGAGGATTACCTGACCAAACGCTCCAACACGACGATGCTAGCTATACAAAAGTAGCAAAAAATTCAGATGTCCTGAAATGCGCTCCAACACATCGGATTCTGTTAATACACACACGAACACATCACCAAAAGTGTTTTTAAGTCCTAGATAGGTCTAATAGGGCAGATATGGCAGTTGGAGGATTACCTGACAATTACCTGACCAAACGCTCCAACACGACGATGCTAGCTATACAAAAGTAGCAAAAAATTCAGATGTCCTGAAATGCGCTCCAACACATCGGATTCTGTTAATACACACACGAACACATCACCAAAAGTGTTTTTAAGTCCTAGATAGGTCTAATAGGGCAGATATGGCAGTTGGAGGATTACCTGACCAAACGCTCCAACACGACGATGCTAGCTATACAAAAGTAGCAAAATATTCAGATGTCCTGAAATGCGCTCCCACGCATCGGATTATGTTAATACACACACGAACACATCACCAAAAGTGTTTTTAAGTCCTAGATAGGTCTAATAGGGCAGATATGGCAGTTGGAGGATTACCTGACCAAACGCTCCAACACGACGATGCTAGCTATACAAAAGTAGCAAAAAATTCAGATGTCCTGAAATGCGCTCCAACACATCGGATTCTGTTAATACACACACGAACACATCACCAAAAGTGTTTTTAAGTCCTAGATAGGTCTAATAGGGCAGATATGGCAGTTGGAGGATTACCTGACAATTACCTGACCAAACGCTCCAACACGACGATGCTAGCTATACAAAAGTAGCAAAAAATTCAGATGTCCTGAAATGCGCTCCAACACATCGGATTCTGTTAATACACACACGAACACATCACCAAAAGTGTTTTTAAGTCCTAGATAGGTCTAATAGGGCAGATATGGCAGTTGGAGGATTACCTGACCAAACGCTCCAACACGACGATGCTAGCTATACAAAAGTAGCAAAAAATTCAGATGTCCTGAAATGCGCTCCCACGCATCGGATTATGTTAATACACACACGAACACATCACCAAAAGTGTTTTTAAGTCCTAGATAGGTCTAATAGGGCAGATATGGCAGTTGGAGGATTACCTGACCAAACGCTCCAACACGACGATGCTAGCTATACAAAAGTAGCAAAAAATTCAGATGTCCTGAAATGCGCTCCAACACATCGGATTCTGTTAATACACACACGAACACATCACCAAAAGTGTTTTTAAGTCCTAGATAGGTCTAATAGGGCAGATATGGCAGTTGGAGGATTACCTGACAATTACCTGACCAAACGCTCCAACACGACGATGCTAGCTATACAAAAGTAGCAAAAAATTCAGATGTCCTGAAATGCGCTCCAACACATCGGATTCTGTTAATACACACACGAACACATCACCAAAAGTGTTTTTAAGTCCTAGATAGGTCTAATAGGGCAGATATGGCAGTTGGAGGATTACCTGACCAAACGCTCCAACACGACGATGCTAGCTATACAAAAGTAGCAAAATATTCAGATGTCCTGAAATGCGCTCCCACGCATCGGATTCTGTTAATACACACACGAACACATCACCAAAAGTGTTTTTAAGTCCTAGATAGGTCTAATAGGGCAGATATGGCAGTTGGAGGATTACCTGACCAAACGCTCCAACACGACGATGCTAGCTATACAAAAGTAGCAAAAAATTCAGATGTCCTGAAATGCGCTCCCACGCATCGGATTCTGTTAATACACACACGAACACATCACCAAAAGTGTTTTTAAGTCCTAGATAGGTCTAATAGGGCAGATATGGCAGTTGGAGGATTACCTGACCAAACGCTCCAACACGACGATGCTAGCTATACAAAAGTAGCAAAAAATTCAGATGTCCTGAAATGCGCTCCAACGCATCGGATTCTGTTAATACACACACGAACACATCACCAAAAGTGTTTTTAAGTCCTAGATAGGTCTAATAGGGCAGATATGGCAGTTGGAGGATTACCTGACCAAACGCTCCAACACGACGATGCTAGCTATACAAAAGTAGCAAAAAATTCAGATGTCCTGAAATGCGCTCCAACACATCGGATTCTGTTAATACACACACGAACACATCACCAAAAGTGTTTTTAAGTCCTAGATAGGTCTAATAGGGCAGATATGGCAGTTGGAGGATTACCTGACCAAACGCTCCAACACGACGATGCTAGCTATACAAAAGTAGCAAAAAATTCAGATGTCCTGAGATGCGCTCCAACGCATCGGATTCTGTTAATACACACACGAACACATCACCAAAAGTGTTTTTAAGTCCTAGATAGGTCTAATAGGGCAGATATGGCAGTTGGAGAATTACCTGACAATTACCTGACCAAACGCTCCAACACGACGGTGCTAGCTATACAAAAGTAGCAAAAAATTCAGATGTCCTGATATGCGCTCCAACGCATCGGATTCTGTTAATACACACACGAACACATCACCAAAAGTGTTTTTAAGTCCTAGATAGGTCTAATAGGGCAGATATGGCAGTTGGAAGATTACCTGACCAAACGCTCCAACACGACGATGCTAGCTATACAAAAGTAGCAAAAAATTCAGATGTCCTGAAATGCGCTCCAACGCATCGGATTCTGTTAATACACACACGAACACATCACCAAAGGTGTTTTTAAGTCCTAGATAGGTCTAATAGGGCAGATATGGCAGTTGGAGGATTACCTGACCAAACGCTACAACACGACGATGCTAGCTATACAAAAGTAGCAAAAAATTCAGATGTCCTGAAATGCGCTCCAACGCATCGGATTCTGTTAATACACACACGAACACATCACCAAAAGTGTTTTTAAGTCCTAGATAGGTCTAATAGGGCAGATATGGCAGTTGGAGGATTACCTGACCAAACGCTCCAACACGACGATGCTAGCTATACAAAAGTAGCAAAAAATTCAGATGTCCTGAAATGCGCTCCAACACATCGGATTCTGTTAATACACACACGAACACATCACCAAAAGTGTTTTTAAGTCCTAGATAGGTCTAATAGGGCAGATATGGCAGTTGGAGGATTACCTGACCAAACGCTCCAACACGACGATGCTAGCTATACAAAAGTAGCAAAAAATTCAGATGTCCTGAAATGCGCTCCCACGCATCGGATTCTGTTAATACACACACGAACACATCACCAAAAGTGTTTTTAAGTCCTAGATAGGTCTAATAGGGCAGATATGGCAGTTGGAGGATTACCTGACCAAACGCTACAACACGACGATGCTAGCTATACAAAAGTAGCAAAAAATTCAGATGTCCTGAAATGCGCTCCAACACATCGGATTCTGTTAATACACACACGAACACATCACCAAAAGTGTTTTTAAGTCCTAGATAGGTCTAATAGGGCAGATATGGCAGTTGGAGGATTACCTGACCAAACGCTCCAACACGACGATGCTAGCTATACAAAAGTAGCAAAAAATTCAGATGTCCTGAAATGCGCTCCAACACATCGGATTCTGTTAATACACACACGAACACATCACCAAAAGTGTTTTTAAGTCCTAGATAGGTCTAATAGGGCAGATATGGCAGTTGGAGGATTACCTGACCAAACGCTCCAACACGACGATGCTAGCTATACAAAAGTAGCAAAAAATTCAGATGTCCTGAAATGCGCTCCCACGCATCGGATTCTGTTAATACACACACGAACACATCACCAAAAGTGTTTTTAAGTCCTAGATAGGTCTAATAGGGCATATATGGCAGTTGGAGGATTACCTGACAATTACCTGACCAAACGCTCCAACACGACGATGCTAGCTATACAAAAGTAGCAAAAAATTCAGATGTCCTGAAATGCGCTCCAACGCATCGGATTCTGTTAATACACACACGAAGACATCACCAAAAGTGTTTTTAGGTCCTAAATAGGTCTAATAGGGCAGATATGGCAGTTGGAGGATTACCTGACCAAACGCTCCAACACGACGATGCTAGCTATACAAAAGTAGCAAAAAATTCAGATGTCCCGAAATGCGCTCCAACGCATCGGATTCTGTTAATACACACACGAACACATCACCAAAGGTGTTTTTAAGTCCTAGATAGGTCTAATAGGGCAGATATGGCAGTTGGAGGATTACCTGACAATTACCTGACCAAACGCTCCAACACGACGATGCTAGCTATACAAAAGTAGCAAAAAATTCAGATGTCCTGAAATGCGCTCCAACGCATCGGATTCTGTTAATACACACACGAAGACATCACCAAAAGTGTTTTTAGGTCCTAAATAGGTCTAATAGGGCAGATATGGCAGTTGGAGGATTACCTGACCAAACGCTCCAACACGACGATACTAGCTATACAAAAGTAGCAAAAAATTCAGATGTCCCGAAATGCGCTGCAACGCATCGGATTCTGTTAATACACACACGAACACATCACCAAAGGTGTTTTTAAGTCCTAGATAGGTCTAATAGGGCAGATATGGCAGTTGGAGGATTACCTGACAATTACCTGACCAAACGCTCCAACACGACGATGCTAGCTATACAAAAGTAGCAAAAAATTCAGATGTCCTGAAATGCGCTCCCACGCATCGGATTCTGTTAATACACACACGAACACATCACCAAAAGTGTTTTTAAGTCCTAGATAGGTCTAATAGGGCAGATATGGCAGTTGGAGGATTACCTGACCAAACGCTCCAACACGACGATGCTAGCTATACAAAAGTAGCAAAAAATTCAGATGTCCTGAAATGCGCTCCCACGCATCGGATTCTGTTAATACACACACGAACACAACACCAAAGGTGTTTTTAAGTCCTAGATAGGTCTAATAGGGCAGATATGGCAGTTGGAGGATTACCTGACCAAACGCTCCAACACGACGATACTAGCTATACAAAAGTAGCAAAAAATTCAGATGTCCCGAAATGCGCTGCAACGCATCGGATACTGTTAATACACACACGAACACATCACCAAAAGTGTTTTTAAGTCCTAAATAGGTCTAATAGGGCAGATATGGCAGTTGGAGGATTACCTGACCAAACGCTCCAACACGACGATGCTAGCTATACAAAAGTAGCAAAAAATTCAGGTGTCCTGAAATGCGCTCCAACGCATCGGATTATGTTAATACACACACGAACACATCACCAAAGGTGTTTTTAAGTCCTAGATAGGTCTAATAGGGCAGATATGGCAGTTGGAGGATTACCTGACAATTACCTGACCAAACGCTCCAACACGACGATGCTAGCTATACAAAAGTAGCAAAAAATTCAGATGTCCTGAAATGCGCTCCAACGCATCGGATTCTGTTAATACACACACGAAGACATCACCAAAAGTGTTTTTAGGTCCTAGATAGGTCTAATAGGGCAGATATGGCAGTTGGAGGGTTACCTGACCAAACGCTCCAACACGACGATGCTAGCTATACAAAAGTAGCAAAAAATTCAGATGTCCTGAAATGCGCTCCAACGCATCGGATTCTGTTAATACACACACGAACACATCACCAAAGGTGTTTTTTAGTCCTAGATAGGTCTAATAGGGCAGATATGGCAGTTGGAGGATTACCTGACAATTACCTGACCAAACGCTCCAACACGACGATGCTAGCTATACAAAAGTAGCAAAAAATTCAGATGTCCTGAAATGCGCTCCAACGCGTCGGATTCTGTTAATACACACACGAACACATCACCAAAAGTGTTTTTAAGTCCTAGATAGGTCTAATAGGGCAGATATGGCAGTTGGAGGATTACCTGACCAAACGCTCCAACACGACGATGCTAGCTATACAAAAGTAGCAAAAAATTCAGATGTCCTGAAATGCGCTCCCACGCATCGGATTCTGTTAATACACACACGAACACATCACCAAAAGTGTTTTTAAGTCCTAGATAGGTCTAATAGGGCAGATATGGCAGTTGGAGGATTACCTGACCAAACGCTCCAACACGACGATGCTAGCTATACAAAAGTAGCAAAAAATTCAGATGTCCTGAAATGCGCTCCCACGCATCGGATTCTGTTAATACACACACGAACACATCACCAAAAGTGTTTTTAAGTCCTAGATAGGTCTAATAGGGCAGATATGGCAGTTAGAGGATTACCTGACCAAACGCTCCAACACGACGATGCTAGCTATACAAAAGTAGCAAAAAATTCAGATGTCCCGAAATGCGCTGCAACGCATCGGATTCTGTTAATACACACACGAACACATCACCAAAAGTGTTTTTAAGTCCTAGATAGGTCTAATAGGGCCGATATGGCAGTTGGAGGATTACCTGACCAAACGCTCCAACACGACGATGCTAGCTATACAAAAGTAGCAAAAAATTCAGATGTCCTGAAATGCGCTCCCACGCATCGGATTATGTTAATACACACACGAACACATCACCAAAAGTGTTTTTAAGTCCTAGATAGGTCTAATAGGGCAGATATGGCAGTTGGAGGATTACCTGACCAAACGCTCCAACACGACGATGCTAGCTATACAAAAGTAGCAAAAAATTCAGATGTCCTGAAATGCGCTCCAACGCATCGGATTCTGTTAATACACACACGAAGACATCACCAAAAGTGTTTTTAAGTCCTAGATAGGTCTAATAGGGCAGATATGGCAGTTGGAGGATTACCTGACAATTACCTGACCAAACGCTCCAACACGACGATGCTAGCTATACAAAAGTAGCAAAAAATTCAGATGTCCTGAAATGCGATCCCACGCATCGGATTCTGTTAATACACACACGAACACATCACCAAAAGTGTTTTTAAGTCCTAGATAGGTCTAATAGGGCAGATATGGCAGTTGGAGGATTACCTGACCAAACGCTCCAACACGACGATGCTAGCTATACAAAAGTAGCAAAAAATTCAGATGTCCTGAAATGCGCTCCCACGCATCGGATTCTGTTAATACACACACGAACACATCACCAAAAGTGTTTTTAAGTCCTAGATAGGTCTAATAGGACAGATATGGCAGTTGGAGGATTACCTGACCAAACGCTCCAACACGACGATGCTAGCTATACAAAAGTAGCAAAAAATTCAGATGTCCTGAAATGCGCTCCAACGCATCGGATTCTGTTAATACACACACGAACACATCACCAAAAGTGTTTTTAAGTCCTAGATAGGTCTAATAGGGCAGATATGGCAGTTGGAGGATTACCTGACCAAACGCTCCAACACGACGATGCTAGCTATACAAAAGTAGCAAAAAATTCAGATGTCCTGAAATGCGCTCCCACGCATCGGATTCTGTTAATACACACACGAACACATCACCAAAAGTGTTTTTAAGTCCTAGATAGGTCTAATAGGGCAGATATGGCAGTTGGAGGATTACCTGACCAAACGCTCCAACACGACGATGCTAGCTATACAAAAGTAGCAAAAAATTCAGATGTCCTGAAATGCGCTCCCACGCATCGGATTCTGTTAATACACACACGAACACATCACCAAAAGTGTTTTTAAGTCCTAGATAGGTCTAATAGGGCAGATATGGCAGTTAGAGGATTACCTGACCAAACGCTCCAACACGACGATGCTAGCTATACAAAAGTAGCAAAAAATTCAGATGTCCCGAAATGCGCTGCAACGCATCGGATTCTGTTAATACACACACGAACACATCACCAAAAGTGTTTTTAAGTCCTAGATAGGTCTAATAGGGCCGATATGGCAGTTGGAGGATTACCTGACCAAACGCTCCAACACGACGATGCTAGCTATACAAAAGTAGCAAAAAATTCAGATGTCCTGAAATGCGCTCCCACGCATCGGATTATGTTAATACACACACGAACACATCACCAAAAGTGTTTTTAAGTCCTAGATAGGTCTAATAGGGCAGATATGGCAGTTGGAGGATTACCTGACCAAACGCTCCAACACGACGATGCTAGCTATACAAAAGTAGCAAAAAATTCAGATGTCCTGAAATGCGCTCCAACGCATCGGATTCTGTTAATACACACACGAAGACATCACCAAAAGTGTTTTTAAGTCCTAGATAGGTCTAATAGGGCAGATATGGCAGTTGGAGGATTACCTGACAATTACCTGACCAAACGCTCCAACACGACGATGCTAGCTATACAAAAGTAGCAAAAAATTCAGATGTCCTGAAATGCGATCCCACGCATCGGATTCTGTTAATACACACACGAAGACATCACCAAAAGTGTTTTTAAGTCCTAGATAGGTCTAATAGGGCAGATATGGCAGTTGGAGGATTACCTGACCAAACGCTCCAACACGACGATGCTAGCTATACAAAAGTAGCAAAAAATTCAGATGTCCTGAAATGCGCTCCCACGCATCGGATTATGTTAATACACACACGAACACATCACCAAAAGTGTTTTTAAGTCCTAGATAGGTCTAATAGGACAGATATGGCAGTTGGAGGATTACCTGACCAAACGCTCCAACACGACGATGCTAGCTATACAAAAGTAGCAAAAAATTCAGATGTCCTGAAATGCGCTCCAACGCATCGGATTCTGTTAATACACACACGAACACATCACCAAAAGTGTTTTTAAGTCCTAGATAGGTCTAATAGGGCAGATATGGCAGTTGGAGGATTACCTGACCAAACGCTCCAACACGACGATGCTAGCTATACAAAAGTAGCAAAAAATTCAGATGTCCTGAAATGCGCTCCCACGCATCGGATTCTGTTAATACACACACGAACACATCACCAAAAGTGTTTTTAAGTCCTAGATAGGTCTAATAGGGCAGATATGGCAGTTGGAGGATTACCTGACCAAACGCTCCAACACGACGATGCTAGCTATACAAAAGTAGCAAAAAATTCAGATGTCCCGAAATGCGCTGCAACGCATCGGATTCTGTTAATACACACACGAACACATCACCAAAAGTGTTTTTAAGTCCTAGATAGGTCTAATAGGGCCGATATGGCAGTTGGAGGATTACCTGACCAAACGCTCCAACACGACGATGCTAACTATACAAAAGTAGCAAAAAATTCAGATGTCCCGAAATGCGCTGCAACGCATCGGATTCTGTTAATACACACACGAACACATCACCAAAAGTGTTTTTAAGTCCTAGATAGGTCTAATAGGGCCGATATGGCAGTTGGAGGATTACCTGACCAAACGCTCCAACACGACGATGCTAGCTATACAAAAGTAGCAAAAAATTCAGATGTCCTGAAATGCGCTCCAACGCATCGGATTCTGATGATACACACACGAACACATCACCAAAGGTGTTTTTAAGTCCTAGATAGGTCTAATAGGGCAGATATGGCAGTTGGAGGATTACCTGACAATTACCTGACCAAACGCTCCAACACGACGATGCTAGCTATACAAAAGTAGCAAAAAATTCAGATGTCCTGAAATGCGCTCCAACGCATCGGATTCTGTTAATACACACACGAAGACATCACCAGAAGTGTTTTTAGGTCCTAGATAGGTCTAATAGGGCAGATATGGCAGTTGGAGGATTACCTGACCAAACGCTCCAACACGACGATGCTAGCTATACAAAAGTAGCAAAAAATTCAGATGTCCTGAAATGCGCTCCAACGCATCGGATTCTGTTAATACACACACGAACACATCACCAAAAGTGTTTTTAAGTCCTAGATAGGTCTAATAGGGCAGATATGGCAGTTGGAGGATTACCTGACCAAACGCTCCAACACGACGATGCTAGCTATACAAAAGTAGCAAAAAATTCAGATGTCCTGAAATGCGCTCCAACGCATCGGATTCTGTTAATACACACACGAACACATCACCAAAAGTGTTTTTAAGTCCTAGATAGGTCTAATAGGGCAGATATGGCAGTTGGAGGATTACCTGACCAAACGCTCCAACACGACGATGCTAGCTATACAAAAGTAGCAAAAAATTCAGATGTCCTGAAATGCGCTCCCACGCATCGGATTCTGTTAATACACACACGAACACATCACCAAAAGTGTTTTTAAGTCCTAGATAGGTCTAATAGGGCCGATATGGCAGTTAGAGGATTACCTGACCAAACGCTCCAACACGACGATGCTAGCTATACAAAAGTAGCAAAAAATTCAGATGTCCTGAAATGCGCTCCCACGCATCGGATTCTGTTAATACACACACGAACACATCACCAAAAGTGTTTTTAAGTCCTAGATAGGTCTAATAGGGCAGATATGGCAGTTGGAGGATTACCTGACCAAACGCTCCAACACGACGATGCTAGCTATACAAAAGTAGCAAAAAATTCAGATGTCCTGAAATACGCTCCCAAGCATGGGATTATGTTAATACACACACGAACACATCACCAAAAGTGTTTTTAAGTCCTAGATAGGTCTAATAGGGCAGATATGGCAGTTGGAGGATTACCTGACCAAACGCTCCAACACGACGATGCCAGCTATACAAAAGTAGCAAAAAATTCAGATGTCCTGATATGCGCTCCAACGCATCGGATTCTGTTAATACACACACGAACACATCACCAAAAGTGTTTTTAAGTCCTAGATAGGTCTAATAGGGCCGATATGGCAGTTGGAGGATTACCTGACCAAACGCTCCAACACGACGATGCTAGCTATACAAAAGTAGCAAAAAATTCAGATGTCCCGAAATGCGCTCCAACGCATCGGATTCTGTTAATACACACACGAACACATCACCAAAAGTGTTTTTAAGTCCTAGATAGGTCTAATAGGGCCGATATGGCAGTTGGAGGATTACCTGACCAAACGCTCCAACACGACGATGCTAGCTATACAAAAGTAGCAAAAAATTCAGATGTCCTGAAATGCGCTCCAACGCATCGGATTCTGTTAATACACACACGAACACATCACCAAAGGTGTTTTTAAGTCCTAGATAGGTCTAATAGGGCAGATATGGCAGTTGGAGGATTACCTGACCAAACGCTCCAACACGACGATGCTAGCTATACAAAAGTAGCAAAAAATTCAGATGTCCTGAAATGCGCTCCCACGCATCGGATTCTGTTAATTAACAGCATCGGATTCTGTTAAATAACAAATCACCAAAGGTGTTTTTAAGTCCTAGATAGGTCTAATAGGGCAGATATGGCAGTTGGAGGATTACCTGACCAAACGCTCCAACACGACGATGCTAGCTATACAAAAGTAGCAAAAAATTCAGATGTCCTGAAATGCGCTCCCACGCATCGGATTCTGTTAATACACACACGAATACATCACCAAAAGTGTTTTTAAGTCCTAGATAGGTCTAATAGGGCAGATATGGCAGTTGGAGGATTACCTGACCAAACGCTCCAACACGACGATGCTAGCTATACAAAAGTAGCAAAAAATTCAGATGTCCTGAAATACGCTCCCAAGCATCGGATTATGTTAATACACACACGAACACATCACCAAGAGTGTTTTTAAGTCCTAGATAGGTCTAATAGGGCCGATATGGCAGTTGGAGGATTACCTGACCAAACGCTCCAACACGACGATGCTAGCTATACAAAAGTAGCAAAAAATTCAGATGTCCTGAAATGCGCTCCAACGCATCGGATTCTGTTAATACACACACGAACACATCACCAAAAGTGTTTTTAAGTCCTAGATAGGTCTAATAGGGCAGATATGGCAGTTGGAGGATTACCTGACCAAACGCTCCAACACGACGATGCTAGCTATACAAAAGTAGCAAAAAATTCAGATGTCCTGAAATGCGCTCCCACGCATCGGATTCTGTTAATACACACACGAACACATCACCAAAAGTGTTTTTAAGTCCTAGATAGGTCTAATAGGGCAGATATGGCAGTTGGAGGATTACCTGACCAAACGCTCCAACACGACGATGCTAGCTATACAAAAGTAGCAAAAAATTCAGATGTCCCGAAATGCGCTGCAACGCATCGGATTCTGTTAATACACACACGAACACATCACCAAAAGTGTTTTTAAGTCCTAGATAGGTCTAATAGGGCCGATATGGCAGTTGGAGGATTACCTGACCAAACGCTCCAACACGACGATGCTAGCTATACAAAAGTAGCAAAAAATTCAGATGTCCTGAAATGCGCTCCAACGCATCGGATTCTGTTAATACACACACGAACACATCACCAAAAGTGTTTTTAAGTCCTAGATAGGTCTAATAGGGCCGATATGGCAGTTAGAGGATTACCTGACCAAACGCTCCAACACGACGATGCTAGCTATACAAAAGTAGCAAAAAATTCAAATGTCCCGAAATGCGCTCCAACGCATCGGATTCGGTTAATACACACACGAACACATCACCAAAAGTGTTTTTAAGTCCTAGATAGGTCTAATAGGGCCGATATGGCAGTTGGAGGATTACCTGACCAAACGCTCCAACACGACGATGCTAGCTATACAAAAGTAGCAAAAAATTCAGATGTCCTGAAATGCGCTCCAACGCATCGGATTCTGTTAATACACACACGAACACATCACCAAAGGTGTTTTTAAGTCCTAGATAGGTCTAATAGGGCAGATATGGCAGTTGGAGGATTACCTGACAATTACCTGACCAAACGCTCCAACACGACGATGCTAGCTATACAAAAGTAGCAAAAAATTCAGATGTCCCGAAATGCGCTGCAACGCATCGGATTCTGTTAATACACACACGAACACATCACCAAAAGTGTTTTTAAGTCCTAGATAGGTCTAATAGGGCAGATATGGCAGTTGGAGGATTACCTGACCAAACGCTCCAACACGACGATGCTAGCTATACAAAAGTAGCAAAAAATTCAGATGTCCTGAAATGCGCTCCAACGCATCGGATTCTGTTAATACACACACGAAAACATCACCAAAGGTGTTTTCAAGTCCTAGATAGGTCTAATAGGGCAGATATGGCAGTTGGAGGATTACCTGACCAAACGCTCCAACACGACGATGCTAGCTATACAAAAGTAGCAAAAAATTCAGATGTCCTGAAATGCGCTCCAACGCATCGGATTCTGTTAATACACACACGAACACATCACCAAAGGTGTTTTTAAGTCCTAGATAGGTCTAATAGGGCAGATATGGCAGTTGGAGGATTACCTGACAATTACCTGACCAAACGCTCCAACACGACGATGCTAGCTATACAAAAGTAGCAAAAAATTCAGATGTCCTGAAATGCGCTCCAACGCATCGGATTCTGTTAATACACACACGAACACATCACCAAAAGTGTTTTTAAGTCCTAGATAGGTCTAATAGGGCAGATATGGCAGTTGGAGGATTACCTGACCAAACCCTACCACACGACGATGCTAGCTTTACAAAAGTAGCAAGAAATTCAGATGTCCTGAAATGCGCTCCAACGCATCGGATTCTGTTAATACACACACGAACACATCACCAAAAGTGTTTTTAAGTCCTAGATAGGTCTAATAGGGCAGATATGGCAGTTGGAGGATTACCTGACCAAACGCTCCAACACGACGATGCTAGCTATACAAAAGTAGCAAAAAATTCAGATGTCCTGAAATGCGCTCCAACGCATCGGATTCTGTTAATACACACACGAACACATCACCAAAAGTGTTTTTAAGTCCTAGATAGGCAGATATGGCAGTTGGAGGATTACCTGACCAAACGCTCCAACACGACGATGCTAGCTATACAAAAGTAGCAAAAAATTCAGATGTCCTGATATGCGCTCCAACGCATCGGATTCTGTTAATACACACACGAACACATCACCAAAAGTGTTTTTAAGTCCTAGATAGGTCTAATAGGGCCGATATGGCAGTTGGAGGATTACCTGACCAAACGCTCCAACACGACGATGCTAGCCATACAAAAGTAGCAAAAAATTCAGATGTCCTGATATGCGCTCCAACGCATCGGATTCTGTTAATACACACACGAACACATCACCAAAAGTGTTTTTAAGTCCTAGATAGGTCTAATAGGGCAGATACGGCAGTTGGAGGATTACCTGACAATTACCTGACCAAACGCTCCAACACGACGATGCTAGCTATACAAAAGTAGCAAAAAATTCAGATGTCCTGAAATGCGCTCCCACGCATCGGATTATGTTAATACACACCCGAACACATCACCAAAAGTGTTTTTAAGTCCTAGATAGGTCTAATAGGGCAGTTATGGCAGTTGGAGGATTACCTGACCAAACGCTCCAACACGACGATGCTAGCTATACAAAAGTAGCAAAAAATTCAGATGTCCTGAAATGCGCTCCAACGCATCGGATTCTGTTAATACACACACGAACACATCACCAAAAGTGTTTTTAAGTCCTAGATAGGTCTAATAGGGCCGATATGGCAGTTAGAGGATTACCTGACCAAACGCTCCAACACGACGATGCTAGCTATACAAAAGTAGCAAAAAATTCAAATGTCCCGAAATGCGCTCCAACGCATCGGATTCGGTTAATACACACACGAACACATCACCAAAAGTGTTTTTAAGTCCTAGATAGGTCTAATAGGGCCGATATGGCAGTTGGAGGATTACCTGACCAAACGCTCCAACACGACGATGCTAGCTATACAAAAGTAGCAAAAAATTCAGATGTCCTGAAATGCGCTCCAACGCATCGGATTCTGTTAATACACACACGAACACATCACCAAAGGTGTTTTTAAGTCCTAGATAGGTCTAATAGGGCAGATATGGCAGTTGGAGGATTACCTGACAATTACCTGACCAAACGCTCCAACACGACGATGCTAGCTATACAAAAGTAGCAAAAAATTCAGATGTCCCGAAATGCGCTGCAACGCATCGGATTCTGTTAATACACACACGAACACATCACCAAAAGTGTTTTTAAGTCCTAGATAGGTCTAATAGGGCAGATATGGCAGTTGGAGGATTACCTGACCAAACGCTCCAACACGACGATGCTAGCTATACAAAAGTAGCAAAAAATTCAGATGTCCTGAAATGCGCTCCAACGCATCGGATTCTGTTAATACACACACGAAAACATCACCAAAGGTGTTTTCAAGTCCTAGATAGGTCTAATAGGGCAGATATGGCAGTTGGAGGATTACCTGACCAAACGCTCCAACACGACGATGCTAGCTATACAAAAGTAGCAAAAAATTCAGATGTCCTGAAATGCGCTCCAACGCATCGGATTCTGTTAATACACACACGAACACATCACCAAAAGTGTTTTTAAGTCCTAGATAGGTCTAATAGGGCCGATATGGCAGTTGGAGGATTACCTGACCAAACGCTCCAACACGACGATGCTAGCTATACAAAAGTAGCAAAAAATTCAGATGTCCTGAAATGCGCTCCAACGCATCGGATTCTGTTAATACACACACGAACACATCACCAAAGGTGTTTTTAAGTCCTAGATAGGTCTAATAGGGCAGATATGGCAGTTGGAGGATTACCTGACAATTACCTGACCAAACGCTCCAACACGACGATGCTAGCTATACAAAAGTAGCAAAAAATTCAGATGTCCTGAAATGCGCTCCAACGCATCGGATTCTGTTAATACACACACGAACACATCACCAAAAGTGTTTTTAAGTCCTAGATAGGTCTAATCGGGCAGATATGGCAGTTGGAGGATTACCTGACCAAACGCTCCAACACGACGATGCTAGCTATACAAAAGTAGCAAAAAATTCAGATGTCCTGAAATGCGCTCCCACGCATCGGATTATGTTAATACACACACGAACACATCACCAAAAGTGTTTTTAAGTCCTAGATAGGTCTAATAGGGCCGATATGGCAGTTGGAGGATTACCTGACCAAACGCTCCAACACGACGATGCTAGCTATACAAAAGTAGCAAAAAATTCAGATGTCCTGAAATGCGCTCCAACGCATCGGATTCTGTTAATACACACACGAAGACATCACCAAAAGTGTTTTTAAGTCCTAGATAGGTCTAATAGGGCGGATATGGCAGTTGGAGGATTACCTGACCAAACGCTCCAACACGACGATGCTAGCTATACAAAAGTAGCAAAAAATTCAGATGTCCTGAAATGCGCTCCAACGCATCGGATTCTGTTAATACACACACGAACACATCACCAAAGGTGTTTTTAAGTCCTAGATAGGTCTAATAGGGCAGATATGGCAGTTGGAGGATTACCTGACAATAACCTGACCAAACGCTCCAACACGACGACAAAAGTAGCGAAAAATTCAGATGTCCTGAAATGCGCTCCAACGCATCGGATTCTGTTAATACACACACGAAGACATCACCAAAAGTGTTTTCAAGTCCTAGATAGGTCTAATAGGGCAGATATGGCAGTTGGAGGATTACCTGACAATTACCTGACCAAACGCTCCAACACGACGATGCTGGCTATACAAAAGTAGCAAAAAATTCAGATGTCCTGAAATGCGCTCCCACGCATCGGATTCTGTTAATACACACACGAACACATCACCAAAAGTGTTTTTAAGTCCTAGATAGGTCTAATAGGGCAGATATGGCAGTTGGAGGATTACTTGACCAAACGCTCCAACACGACGGTGCTAGCTATACAAAAGTAGCAAAAAATTCAGATGTCCTGATATGCGCTCCAACGCATCGGATTCTGTTAATACACACACGAAAACATCACCAAAAGTGTTTTTAAGTCCTAGATAGGTCTAATAGGGCAGATATGGCAGTTGGAGGATTACCTGACAATTACCTGACCAAACGCTCCAACACGACGATGCTAGCTATACAAAAGTAGCAAAAAATTCAGATGTCCTGAAATGCGCTCCCACGCATCGGATTCTGTTAATACACACACGAACACATCACCAAAAGTGTTTTTAAGTCCTAGATAGGTCTAATAGGGCAGATATGGCAGTTGGAGGATTACCTGACCAAACGCTCCAACACGACGGTGCTAGCTATACAAAAGTAGCAAAAAATTCAGATGTCCTGATATGCGCTCCAACGCATCGGATTCTGTTAATACACACACGAACACATCACCAAAAGTGTTTTTAAGTCCTAGATAGGTCTAATAGGGCCGATATGGCAGTTGGAGGATTACCTGACCAAACGCTCCAACACGACGATGCTAGCTATACAAAAGTAGCAAAAAATTCAGATGTCCTGAAATGCGCTCCAACGCATCGGATTCTGTTAATACACACACGAACACATCACCAAAAGTGTTTTTAAGTCCTAGATATGTCTAATAGGGCAGATATGGCAGTTGGAGGATTACCTGACCAAACGCTCCAACACGACGATGCTAGCTATACAAAAGTAGCAAAAAATTCAGATGTCCTGAAATGCGCTCCAACGCATCGGATTCTGTTAATACACACACGAACACATCACCAAAGGTGTTTTTAAGTCCTAGATAGGTCTAATAAGGCAGATATGGCAGTTGGAGGATTACCTGACAATTACCTGACCAAACGCTCCAACACGACGATGCTAGCTATACAAAAGTAGCAAAAAATTCAGATGTCCCGAAATGCGCTGCAACGCATCGGATTCTGTTAATACACACACGAACACATCACCAAAAGTGTTTTTAAGTCCTAGATAGGTCTAATAGGGCCGATATGGCAGTTGGAGGATTACCTGACCAAACGCTCCAACACGACGATGCTAGCTATACAAAAGTAGCAAAAAATTCAGATGTCCTGAAATGCGCTCCAACGCATCGGATTCTGTTAATACACACACGAACACATCACCAAAAGTGTTTTTAAGTCCTAGATAGGTCTAATAGGGCAGATATGGCAGTTGGAGGATTACCTGACCAAACGCTCCAACACGACGATGCTAGCTATACAAAAGTAGCAAAAAATTCAGATGTCCTGAAATGCGCTCCAACGCATCGGATTCTGTTAATACACACACGAACACATCACCAAAAGTGTTTTTAAGTCCTAGATAGGTCTAATCGGGCAGATATGGCAGTTGGAGGATTACCTGACCAAACGCTCCAACACGACGATGCTAGCTATACAAAAGTAGCAAAAAATTCAGATGTCCTGAAATGCGCTCCCACGCATCGGATTATGTTAATACACACACGAACACATCACCAAAAGTGTTTTTAAGTCCTAGATAGGTCTAATAGGGCCGATATGGCAGTTGGAGGATTACCTGACCAAACGCTCCAACACGACGATGCTAGCTATACAAAAGTAGCAAAAAATTCAGATGTCCTGAAATGCGCTCCAACGCATCGGATTCTGTTAATACACACACGAAGACATCACCAAAAGTGTTTTTAAGTCCTAGATAGGTCTAATAGGGCGGATATGGCAGTTGGAGGATTACCTGACCAAACGCTCCAACACGACGATGCTAGCTATACAAAAGTAGCAAAAAATTCAGATGTCCTGAAATGCGCTCCAACGCATCGGATTCTGTTAATACACACACGAACACATCACCAAAGGTGTTTTTAAGTCCTAGATAGGTCTAATAGGGCAGATATGGCAGTTGGAGGATTACCTGACAATAACCTGACGAAACGCTCCAACACGACGACAAAAGTAGCGAAAAATTCAGATGTCCTGAAATGCGCTCCAACGCATCGGATTCTGTTAATACACACACGAAGACATCACCAAAAGTGTTTTCAAGTCCTAGATAGGTCTAATAGGGCAGATATGGCAGTTGGAGGATTACCTGACAATTACCTGACCAAACGCTCCAACACGACGATGCTGGCTATACAAAAGTAGCAAAAAATTCAGATGTCCTGAAATGCGCTCCCACGCATCGGATTCTGTTAATACACACACGAACACATCACCAAAAGTGTTTTTAAGTCCTAGATAGGTCTAATAGGGCAGATATGGCAGTTGGAGGATTACTTGACCAAACGCTCCAACACGACGGTGCTAGCTATACAAAAGTAGCAAAAAATTCAGATGTCCTGATATGCGCTCCAACGCATCGGATTCTGTTAATACACACACGAAAACATCACCAAAAGTGTTTTTAAGTCCTAGATAGGTCTAATAGGGCAGATATGGCAGTTGGAGGATTACCTGACAATTACCTGACCAAACGCTCCAACACGACGATGCTAGCTATACAAAAGTAGCAAAAAATTCAGATGTCCTGAAATGCGCTCCCACGCATCGGATTCTGTTAATACACACACGAACACATCACCAAAAGTGTTTTTAAGTCCTAGATAGGTCTAATAGGGCAGATATGGCAGTTGGAGGATTACCTGACCAAACGCTCCAACACGACGGTGCTAGCTATACAAAAGTAGCAAAAAATTCAGATGTCCTGATATGCGCTCCAACGCATCGGATTCTGTTAATACACACACGAACACATCACCAAAAGTGTTTTTAAGTCCTAGATAGGTCTAATAGGGCCGATATGGCAGTTGGAGGATTACCTGACCAAACGCTCCAACACGACGATGCTAGCTATACAAAAGTAGCAAAAAATTCAGATGTCCTGAAATGCGCTCCAACGCATCGGATTCTGTTAATACACACACGAACACATCACCAAAAGTGTTTTTAAGTCCTAGATATGTCTAATAGGGCAGATATGGCAGTTGGAGGATTACCTGACCAAACGCTCCAACACGACGATGCTAGCTATACAAAAGTAGCAAAAAATTCAGATGTCCTGAAATGCGCTCCAACGCATCGGATTCTGTTAATACACACACGAACACATCACCAAAGGTGTTTTTAAGTCCTAGATAGGTCTAATAAGGCAGATATGGCAGTTGGAGGATTACCTGACAATTACCTGACCAAACGCTCCAACACGACGATGCTAGCTATACAAAAGTAGCAAAAAATTCAGATGTCCCGAAATGCGCTGCAACGCATCGGATTCTGTTAATACACACACGAACACATCACCAAAAGTGTTTTTAAGTCCTAGATAGGTCTAATAGGGCCGATATGGCAGTTGGAGGATTACCTGACCAAACGCTCCAACACGACGATGCTAGCTATACAAAAGTAGCAAAAAATTCAGATGTCCTGAAATGCGCTCCAACGCATCGGATTCTGTTAATACACACACGAACACATCACCAAAAGTGTTTTTAAGTCCTAGATAGGTCTAATAGGGCAGATATGGCAGTTGGAGGATTACCTGACCAAACGCTCCAACACGACGATGCTAGCTATACAAAAGTAGCAAAAAATTCAGATGTCCTGAAATGCGCTCCAACGCATCGGATTCTGTTAATACACACACGAACACATCACCAAAAGTGTTTTTAAGTCCTAGATAGGTCTAATAGGGCAGATATGGCAGTTGGAGGATTACCTGACCAAACGCTCCAACACGACGATGCTAGCTATACAAAAGTAGCAAAAAATTCAGATGTCCTGAAATGCGCTCCAACGCATCGGATTCTGTTAATACACACACGAACACATCACCAAAAGTGTTTTTAAGTCCTAGATAGGTCTAATAGGGCAGATATGGCAGTTGGAGGATTACCTGACCAAACGCTCCAACACGACGATAGCTATACAAAAGTAGCAAAAAATTCAAATGTCCTGAAATGCGCTCCAACGCATCGGATTCTGTTAATACACACACGAACACATCACCAAAAGTGTTTTTAAGTCCTAGATAGGTCTAATAGGGCAGATATGGCAGTTGGAGGATTACCTGACCAAACGCTCCAACACGACGATAGCTATACAAAAGTAGCAAAACAATTCAGATGTCCTGAAATGCGCTCCAACGCATCGGATTCTGTTAATACACACACGAACACATCACCAAAAGTGTTTTTAAGTCCTAGATAGGTCTAATAGGGCAGATATGGCAGTTGGAGGATTACCTGACCAAACGCTCCAACACGACGATAGCTATACAAAAGTAGCAAAAAATTCAAATGTCCTGAAATGCGCTCCAACGCATCGGATTCTGTTAATACACACACGAACACATCACCAAAAGTGTTTTTAAGTCCTAGATAGGTCTAATAGGGCAGATATGGCAGTTGGAGGATTACCTGACCAAACGCTCCAACACGACGATAGCTATACAAAAGTAGCAAAACAATTCAGATGTCCTGAAATGCGCTCCAACGCATCGGATTCTGTTAATACACACACGAACACATCACCAAAAGTGTTTTTAAGTCCTAGATAGGTCTAATAGGGCAGATATGGCAGTTGGAGGATTACCTGACAATTACCTGACCAAACGCTCCAACACGACGATGCTAGCTATACAAAAGTAGCAAAATATTCAGATGTCCTGAAATGCGCTCCAACGCATCGGATTCTGTTAATACACACACGAACACATCACCAAAAGTGTTTTTAAGTCCTAGATAGGTCTAATAGGGCAGATATGGCAGTTGGAGGATTACCTGACCAAACGCTCCAACACGACGATAGCTATACAAAAGTAGCAAAACAATTCAGATGTCCTGAAATGCGCTCCAACGCATCGGATTCTGCTAATACACACGCAAACACATCACCAAAGGTGTTTTTAAGTCGTAGGTACGTCTAATAGCGTATGTGTAATATTCTGATACCACACGGTGTACGTGGAGTATTATGAAACCACACGCATATATGCTAAAGTACCCTAAAAACCAAATGCCCTGAAATGCGCTCTAACGCATCGGATTCTGCTAATACACACGCAAACACATCACCAAAGGTGGTTTTAAGTCGTAGGTACGTCTAATAGGGCCGATACGGCAGCTGGAGGATACTGAGACCACACGGTGCATGTGTAATATTCTGCTACCACACGGTGTACGTGGAGTATTCCGAAACCACACGCTTATACGCAAAGGTACCCAAAAATTGAGATGCCCTGAAATGCGCTCCAACGCATCGGATTCTGCTAATACACACGCAAACACATCACCAAAGGTGTTTTTAAGTCGTAGGTACTTCTAATAGGGCCGATACGGCAGCTGGAGTATACTGATACCACACGGCGTATATGTAATATTTTGCTACCACACGGTGTACGTGGAGTATTCTGAAACCACACGCATGTCCGCAAAAGTACCCAAAAATCCAGATGCCCTGAAATGCGCTCCAACGCATCGGATTCTGCTAATACACACACAAACACATCACCAACGGTGTTTTTAAGTCGTAGGTACGTCTTATAGGGCCGATATGGCAGCTGGAGGATACTGAGACCACACGGCGTATGTGTAATATTCTGATACCACACGGTGTACGTGGAGTATTATGAAACCACACGCATATATGCTAAAGTACCCAAAAATCCAGATGCCCTGAAATGCGCTCCAACGCATCGGATTCTGCTAATACACACGCAAACACATCACCAAAGGTGTTTTAAAGTCGTAGGTACGTCTGATAGGGCCGATACGGCAGCTGGAGGATACTGAGACCACACGGTGCATGTGTAATATTCTGCTACCACACCGTGTACGTGGAGTATTCCGAAACCACACGAATATACGCAAAAGTACCCAAATATTGAGATGCCCTGAAATGCGCTCCAACGCATCGGATTCTGCTAATACACACGCAAACACATCACCAAAGGTGTTTTTAAGTCGTAGGTACGTCTAATAGGGCCGATACGGCAGCTGGAGGATACTGAGACCACACGGTGCATGTGTAATATTCTGCTACCACACGGTGTACGTGGAGTATTCCGAAACCACACGCATATACGCAAAAGTACCCAAAAATTGAGATGCCCTGAAATGCGCTCCAACGCATCGGATTCCGGGCCGATACGGCAGCTGGAGGATACTGAGACCACACGGTGCATGTGTAATATTCTGCTACCACACCGTGTACGTGGAGTATTCCGAAACTACACGAATATACGCAAAAGTACCCAAATATTGAGATGCCCTGAAATGCGCTCCAACGCATCGGATTCTGCTAATACACACGCAAACACATCACCAAAGGTGTTTTTAAGTCGTAGGTACGTCTAATAGGGCCGATACGGCAGCTGGAGGATACTGAGACCACACGGTGCATGTGTAATATTCTGCTACCACACGGTGTACGTGGAGTATTCCGAAACCACACGAATATACGCAAAAGTACCCAAATATTGAGATGCCCTGAAATGCGCTCCAACGCATCGGATTCTGCTAATACACACGCAAACACATCACCAAAGGTGATCTTAAGTCGTAGGTACGTCTAATAGGGCCGATACGGCAGTTGGAGGGTACTCAGACCACGCATATATGCCAAAGTACCCAAGAATTCAGATGTCCTGAAATGCTCTCCAACGCATCGGATTCTGCTAATACACACACAAACACATCACCAAAGATGTTTATAATTCATAGGTACATCTTATAGGGACGATATGGAATTTCGATGTATAATATTCTGATACCGCACGGTGTACGTGGAGTATTCCGAAACCACACGCATATATGGAAAAGCATAAAAAAATTCAGATGTCCTGAAATGCGCTCCAACGCATCGGATTCTGCTAATACACACACAAACACAAAATGACAATAATTGGCTGGGAATGTAATATATCTAGACAATGCGTCAAAGGGAATTTTTCTTCTAACTATGTATCTGCCATTCTGAAATTCGACTTGCTATGAACATGCGATTAACTTAAGTGGTTTGACGTAATTCCAATGATTTAAAAATTGACAATCACTTTAAATCTCAATGATTTTTTTTTACCATAGTGCATTCTTCCCAAACGATTAATTTGCATTGCTGCAACACTTTGGTTATCACAGTATTCCTCAGATGGCTGCAAGTTGATGTTTCATTATATAGTCGTATTGTAAACGGATGATTTTGTCTACTTTTTTTACCAAAGTAAGGTGTATTCATTTTCGATTTATTCACAAACAAAAGGTGTTACGAAGTTTTTTTTATCCAACCCGCCCTCGCTCCCAATTAATTCAGATAATCGACGCTCTACTTTATGGTCATGACTTGACTAAAAGCACTACTACCATCGTCAGTCAGGGCAGAGTAACTTAGTAAAAGTCCTTACGGGAAATTTCGCAATTGGTAGACACGCCACAAGAATAGGATTACCATACAACGACTTCTGTAACCGAGGAAAACTCCTGACACCTTTTTTTTCTCGAGTGTAGGTGGAAACCTTGCATAGGCACCAATGGTCCGACATCCATTGGTATTGTCAGACTCTTACTGACTAAAACCACCTCCCGTGGAAACTTTCAGTTTATTCCCTCGCGGAACTAACGCTAGGTATTAATTCGCAAGGGACGGATTCAAGCTTTTTGCTTCGTCAAGTATCGTTTAGCGAATTCGTTCACAGCAGACCAAAGGTCTTCAGAGCTCAACATATGTTGGACAATGTTTTCTAGTGTTGGCAGTTCACCAAATGCGTCCCGCAATACAGCTTGTTCGTTTGCATATCGAGCACATTCGAAGAAGACGTGTCCACGTTTTCTGTCGCGTTTTTTCAGTGAGGACAGGCTGGGCTCGAGTCACGGTTTCGCTTGAATAAATATTCCCGGAAACCACCGTGACCAGTCAAGAACTGTGTAAGATAATAGTTCAGTTCGCCGTGTTTTCGATTTACCCAAATTTCTATCCTAGCCGGTACGTCCTTCTCCCTTTTTGGGACTCGTTACATTGTTGTTGCCACGTTTCAATACTGGGACTTCTTACGAATTTCTTCGCATGATTTGTGTTTGGCCCGCCTTGCGCGCGATTGTCATAGAGTCGTCTAGCTTCTAAAGTTAGGATAACGATTGGTACCATAGAGGATAGTACCAATATCGCGTCGTGGGATACCGTTCGAAATGCACTGCTAACTCGCAGTGCACACAGTCTGTACACAGATTTGATTTCCTTCATGCGTGTCTTTTTGTTCGCAACGTCAGACCATACTTATGTCCCATACAACTGTATGGAAACCACAACTCTCGCAAGCATTAATCGTTTGACTTGCTTCGGTCATGTCGAATGAATCTTGAAAGAGCGCCTATTGCTTTTGACGATTTCTCGCAAGCGTATGCGAGGTGATGCTTGAAATTTAGCCGAGCATCAATCATCACTCCCAGGTATTTTATATATGGACTCGAAATAATGCTGTGGTCTCAGACTTTTATCGTCATGGTCTCTAGCACTTTTCTACTCGTAATGAGAACGGACTCCGTTTTGTGATCCGCGAGGTAGCGGTAGTGAGATTTTCAACAAAGCAATCGAGTGAAAATGCTGCTTTGAAATGATACTCTGTGAGCGTAGTTCGAATGACTCTTGAGTTTTACTTAATTACATAAGTAAGAGAGAAATAAATCCGTCTCTACTTACGTAATGGAAGGTTGGAGTTGGAATTCTGCGTAAGTTACCAGAAATAATAATGGGTGACACTTTTCATTACTTGTCGGCAGACGATTTAGCATGTGCGGGTCATGGATCTATAAGCAATCACTACTCCTATTGTGCGTGTACAGAACCCCAATAAGAATTAATTTTCATTAAAAAAAATATAGGAAGAATCCAAAAAAAAAACATATCAAGGCATTCGAATCTTAAAAAAGCACAATGTTTACTTTACAATATCACAAAATGCACATACCCAAATGCATGTCTGAGGCCTTGGATGTCAACTTTAATAAAATATCGAAACATTGCCATGTACGCATTTGATCATGCACATATGTCGGTAAACCTTAATGTTCTCTGCAAGGAGATTCTCAGTAAGAACAGTAATAATGTGCTTCGCAGGAGCCCATGTGAATCCTCTTATTGTTACCGCTCCGGCATTACCACAAAACAATGTACTTCTGCACGGCGTCTCGTGGTGGTGTAAGTGTAACTACATCTGATGGCTATACTGCACACACTCATTCAAACTGCATCTTGGTGCACAGAAAAGGATGCCATTCTCCTGACCTTCCCCATGGCTCTGCGTACATGTGCCAACGAAATGAGCAACAGCTGCACTGTGCTTATCACTTAACGTTCCTTACACATATGAGCGGCATTAAAGTGACTGCAGAAAATTGGACAATAAAGGAAAGGATTTTCATAACCCTCTGCCTGAACACACTCTACTGTCGCTTGCTATGCAAAGTTTGTTCTTAAATAATTTAAGCGTCAATAGAAATGTTTACTTGTCCAGGGACACATGTACGCGACTATCGAACGGTCATGTCTCTCCCCGGCAATGGAAGCTAATTACGCCAGGGAAATATTACATTTGCATTAAATTGCAATCATAGCCCGAGTGCTTTTGATTTTCTGCTCACACTCAAGCACGATTGTGCGCAGAAGGACTCATTCACAAAGTTTCACTCGCTCGAAGAAAACAATTCTCGACTCGACGAGCTGTTATATAACATAAAGCCTCACAGGATTATGATGTTTACTGTAGGAATTGTTACTGACGGGTAATTTTCCAGGTCACCTTTCTGTTGGTCATTTCAATAATCAACAAAGCCACAGGACTCCTGGAAGCAGAAAATGTCTCCAAACATCTCCGATATACATGTAAGAAATAATTGAATTTGTGAAATGCACAACAATTTCCTTCAAGGGTGGGGTTTTTGCTAAAGGGAATTAGGTTTATTGTGGAAATTGGATTTTGCCTCTTCTTCTCTCTAGCAAGTAGACATTCCTTAGAGTAACGTGCTTCTCAGAATGGTATCGATCCGAGTGTTGGAGGAAGAACAATGACTATGCCCAGTTGACGTTCCTTTTCAAGTTAACAGTATGCGCGCATTTGTTGGTTGGCTTGTTCCAAAAATGTGAAGGAATTTGCTTAGCAGCGAGAGAAATAATTTATCGATTCAAGGGCTGTTGAGACTAAACTGTTTATGAAAGTGTTTGAGTAGAAGATTGTGCCCATTATTTGTATGAAAATATTGACTGATTGGTTTTTATGAGACTGGCGATGGCGCTAAAAGAGAATTTTCAAGTTGTAACATTTGAGCAGATTAAACAAACACTATGTAATTCAACTCGCCTTAACCTGACATCCTTACAGAATAACTTGCTTCAGTGGACGCGTGATGAGTAGGCGCATTAAATTATGTCGTGTAGCAGGCAATCAATTACTCAGTTTTTCATTTGCCTCACCATGAGAGTCTGGAATAAATTATCTTTATGACTGAATGCCCAATCAAACATTTTAATTCCTAATATTTAAGCACCAATGTGCAATTAATTAAAATAAAAAACACTTTAATGATTAATCCTCGCTGAGTGTGTCCAATAAATTCTTTGCGAATCAGGCTAACGTGACAGGGATTATTCACAATCCACTTGAAAGGGATTTCTGATGATGTCACGTCGAATAGCAATGTGATCCAACAAGAGATGGTATTTTTTAAGCCATCATGGAAAGACCTGTTTTTTGACAAAGTAAGGCTTGTTCGTGAGCTTTACGAACAGAGATAAAGGGAAGACACCCGTCTTCTCAGCAGGTAAAAGAAAGAGCATGAGAAGCACGCGGTGAAGAAGGTGGACAGGTGCTTCAGTAGGAATAATGTCCGAACGTTGTACAAATTGGGCGAAATAGTTATTCAATGGATATAAGGTTCCGACAGAAGCCTGGCGGGACGAAAGTGGAGATGAAGGCCCAAACACCGCTGTAAGGCAGAATGATTCCAGGAATATCCTGGAAAAGACCAAAGAAGTCCAATCCAACACCCACCACCTATTTGTCGATTTAAGGGCCGCAAATGTCATCGTGCATAGAGACGGGCTGTACCACGCCTTGTCTAGTTTCGACGTTCCCATCATAATTGTTTGGTCAAAAAAGGTTTTAAAAAAGGTGACGCGCTATCATGTGACTTCTTTGACATCATCCTGGAGAAGATCGTGCATGACTTACACGCCAACACTAGGGGCACGATCTTCCAGAAGTCCGTATATCTGTTAGCATACGCGGATGACATTGACGTGATTGGCAGAACACAGCGAGCTATCAATGAGGCGGCATGAATCTAGCGGTGAAAGAGGGCAAAACGAAACACATGCTGTCATCAAGAAAGGACACACAACATCGAGGTCTGGGACAGAGCGTCACAATGGACAGCTATTACTTCAAGGTAGTCAAGGACTTGGTCTCCCTCGGCTCCGCAGTAAATATTAAGAACAACATCAGCACCGAGATCAAACGCAGAATAACTCTTGCTAACCGCTGTTTCTATGGGCTCAAGAGGGAATCGAGTAGCAGAGCCATCTCTCGAAGGACCAAGCTGACTTTATACAAGACCTTGATCATCCCAGTCCTGCTGTCAGGCGCAGAGGCATGGACAATCTCAAAAGCGGATGAGGAAGTCCTTGGTCTCTTCGAGAGAAAAGCTCTGCGTACGATATTTGGTTTCTGGAGAAGAAGATTCAACCACGAACTGTACGGGCTGTACAGCGGCATGAGTCTAGTCAGGCGTCTTCGGATCCAACGCCTAAGATGGCGACGCCATGTCGAGCATATGGACAACTCAGCTCCGGCCCGAAGACTCTTCGACTCCGAACCCGTGGGACAAAGTGACGGAGGACGCCCACTCTTAAGGTGGCCCACACAGGTGGAGAAGTACCTCAACCAACTTGGTGTGCGACACTGGAGATAGCTAGCCAGAGATTGTGCTAGCAAGAGAGGCTTGTTGGTTGAGGCGCTGTAGCGCCAAATACAGAAGAAGAAGAAGTATGCGATAAGGTCAATGTGAGCGATTTTCAATTGGAGATCGCGAACATGCGACTTGACATAACTCGATTATTTTTTCTGATGCTACCTCAAGTTCCTTGTATATGCCAACGAGCCATCAACTTCGAAAGCTCCCCAAGTCAACATTGCAGACCACACCTTTGTTATTTCAATTCATATCATTCTTATCTGTCTGCCATTATGGTAGCTGTCTATACATATGAGTGTTTAAAATATCATCTTTCCAATGACCTGAAATTTCTGAGTATACCCACTGAATGATTCAGACCGCCATGCAAATTGTGAAATGTCTCGGGTCACTACACTATTAGTCAGAGTTTCTAAATTCATATTATAAGCAAAATGATTCGTCACACCAACTCACTCTCAGGCTGGTTAATAAAAAAGAATCTCTTCTATTGTAATCCGCATTAACTCGAGGACAGATTAACATTCGCATCTATTAACGTTAGCCACAAGTTAATCTATTGCGGGTTAGTCAACTTCAACCTCGTCGCCTATCAAAAAAGAACGCTTTCAAACATTATCCACATGGCCAACAGTCCGTAACGTAAAGGTGTTTGTGGTTCATATGAAATCATCAAAAAAAAAAAACAATGTCCGTGAAATTAATTCTATGTCAAGTTCAAGAAGACACTTGTTGCCCCCAACGTTCCGTAAACAAAATCACATAAAAACAAAAAAATTAATTAACGAAATAGTTTCCAATTCAGTAACAGCCACGCCCCTATCCACAGCAAATCGGGCGGCGTGGGCCTCGTGGTGAACAATTAGCTACCGCCGTTGTTCTGTTGGCATCCGATTGTTTCCAAAAACGAATTAATCTACAGAGGGGGCCACGTCTATCCCCACCACCACTAGTTTTGGCGTTGCCGTCCGATTTCTGATAATTCTATCTGAGAAATTTTGTGTATACCAAGATTGCGGTGCTATCTAATATGAGCGCTAGACAAGCGTGATTGGGTTTACATAACACAGAGAGCTAGAAGAGTAGTTGAGCATAAATACTCAATAGAGAAGCATCTTACATATTTGTGACTCTACTCTGAGTTCCAATTTTCACCGCTGCTTCTGCGTCTGTTGAGTGAGAATCGCAAAAATTGAGTCGAGTGACAACACAACTTGCATGACTTTAAGTTTTTTTTGTGTAACCATGCTTGCTTACAATTTATGTTGGCCAACTTATAGCTGCAGAATTCAGTTCGTGCTGGACGTTTAAGCGTGTTACTAGCTTCCGCATTTTGTGTCTGTGAATTGAACAGTAAATCAGGACACGCTCCCCCAGAGTCAGTGTTATCTTCCTTCTATTTCTCTCATCTTCTCGGCCACTGTGCACTGTCTAGAAAAGGATATTTTTCCACTTGATTCTCGTTTCAATTTAAGTGCTTTCAGTGACGTGTCGGGTTTTTTTGCCTTCTCCGAATTCGCGAATTTCCCAAACACCTTTTCAAAGGATTCTCGTAACCGAAGTGCCCACACCCGGACCGCAACAAAAAATAAAACAAAATTAATTGGTACAGGAGTCTGGAAAAAATAAACGGGAGCACAAGGAAAATCAATAAAAAGTCCTGCTCGCAGCTATTGGTGGTGATTTTGTTGTTGTCGCTTCTGCTGGTGGTGGTATAAGTCCCCAAATTCGACAGTCAGCAAGGATTTCTGTTAGAGCTATCTAAAGGTAGGTATGTGTGTGTGTATGCCCCAAACAAACGATGTGCGTGCCCCATGAGGTGTGTTGTTAAGTGCTCACTCGACGGAGTGTTTTCTCTTCTTACGCACGAGATAAACGTGAAGAATGTTTTTCACTACTTCATAGGGGTTATCTTGGCATGGAGATTCTGTTTTTGTTCTCCATCGCCATGTATTCGGGCTTTTGGGTGTCGGTAATGCTTGCTCTTGGGGATCGGGTGAAATTCGATGTTTTATTACACAGAGGGTTGATACAGCGGGCGTCTGATTGATGGAAAGATGGGTTAAAGGTCCAACAAAAACCAATTGCTTGCAATTATTTCCAGGAATCTACTGTACACAAAAGGTCCACTTACATTTATTGTCGCGGTTCTGAAGTGAAACCATGCGGAAGCCCAAATTATGAACGGTTCGATAGCTTGGAAGAGTTGAATTGAGGTTAATTAAGATTGAAATTTGTATTAATTGGAATCAGCAAGAGTGGACGTGTTTAATGGCACACTGGACTTATATCCGGCCAGTGTCAACTGAGCCTTGACACGACCGAAGCCGTAAATGAAATGAATTGAATGGGATTAGGGGATGACGTGTGTTTATGCTGATTGTTATTTTCAATAGAGCATGTTAGTGTCATGGCAAATCAAGTCTACGTGAACTAACTCTTAAGAATCGGAAAAGAATTGCCAACGTTCGCTATCTTCAACAAGTTGATGTGTCTTATGTCAGCCGTGTACAGGATAATGATTTCGAATTTTGTGTCGAAATCGTTTTTGGCTTAAGGATGCTTATCAAATCAATACGAGGGAGGTTGTTCGTAGAAGTAAATCGTCTCTTTTTTCAATAAGCTGATGTATCTACGTAGTCCATGGAAATATTGTGATTAAAGTTAAACATATTGGTTAAAGAGGTGAAGGGTTTAGTTAATAGTCACTTCAAGCATATGGCAGCACTCATGGGCATGGTACACAAATTGGATGCAGTCGCTTGAAGTGTTGGTCCTAGTTTGAGGCTACACTTACGATAATGGAAGAAATTGAAATATTCCCAAGGACATTTTCTCAGGCCTTTTTAAATTTTGTATTTGAATTTTTGGTAGACCACCTTCCGGGAAAATTCAAGCTCTTAAATTTAATTTATAAACTTTCTGTTTAATTTCGATTGTAGTCTAGATTGTACCCCTTAGGCTTAAATCCAGTCGATTTGTCGATTTCATAACGTCAGCGATGTGCCTTTGTACTTGTTCTGTTCTATAGCGATACGGTCATAAGTAAGTGCTCCAATATGTTCTAGCTTACTTACTTACTTTTCAGGCCAACGAATTTCGGAGCAATAGTATCTTTCCATCGCTGACGTTCCTCGGCACTCTGCTTTTAGTCATCATCAACACCAAGCTGTCTTACGTACACGATAACTTTGTCCTTATAATGGAGGTTCGAACTTCCTCGCCTTCTCTAACTATGAATCTCTGATTCGAAGGCCCTCTGAACTGAGGCACATGCTTGTCCGTCCGGACTACATCCACATCTTTTCGCAGCAGTTTTTCTCTCGAAGGCACCAAGAAAGTTCTTCTGTTTTGCATCATCCAGCTTTCGGCTCATTGTGGCAGGACTGGCAAAATGTGTTCATGAGTCCAGTAAAGCATGATTTTTGTCCTTTTGAGCCAGAAGTTTTGAGAAATTCCAAACGAAGGAGAGCTTAGGTATCATAAGGTGGGTGTCTTCTGATATGGATCTGTATCAGCCAGGATAGCAGAGTGTCCGGTGTGACAGTTCTTAGGGGTAAAATAAACGAATTCTGTTTTCTGCGTGTTGAAGATGGTCGACTGTTTAATATCCCTGATCGCGGATATATATTTCCCAGAAGTCGTCATGAAAATGTCACGTCCTTTCTATGATCAGTAGAAGAGAGCACTCCATCCTGTAGGTACGTTGGTAGGTGTCTCGGTGTCCCCGTATCCTACAACCGCGCTCACTTTGATCAATAAATGGGGTTCATAGTGGGCGCTTGTTGTATGAAATTTTTACATCGTGACACCTTGACTTACTAAAACCACTCATAATTCCGTTTAGAAATTTCCTTCCATCCTTTTAATATTGTTAAGTTCAATATTATATAGAAGAACACAAGCTGCTTCCTTTCTAGTCACTTGAAGATCACATGGCAATATATTTCTTTTTCGTCACTGAAACTTCTTTAATACCAAGATGCCAAACTGTGTGCAAGAGGGTTAATGGTACAGTGTCTGGTAAGGACTTCTAATAGTAAACGTACACACCCGTTCGACTTACATTTATAAGGTCATTTTCTTTGATGGACCGTCTGGTTGTTCACTTTTTACCGACTTTATCTAAGGAGCTCCACCTCTTTCGAGTCACTGACAATGCTCTAGGAGTGTATAAATTGTAGCTTCTCAACTTTGCCATTCGGAGTCGACATGAAACTGTAGGTCCCTTCATAAGAATCTCACATAAGAATCTTTCCTAAATTTAAATAAAACAAAAATTGATTATGGCTTCATTCAAAGGACTTCCCTAACAGTGTTTCACAACAAACAAAGCAAATGCTCCAGAGTTTCATCCACAGCTGTTTCTTTGTAGTTTCGGCATCTGTGAGTGGGAATCAGGCACAGTCTATGATAATATTGACCCACCAGGCAGAGGCCTGAAATGAGCCCTAGTGGTACACTGCTACTGGTAGTGAGGATTGTAGTTTAGTTTGGCGATGTTATATCAATATGGGCTATTACAAAAGAAATTAAAGCTCCAAAATCCAGTGCTGCCTACTATCCTATAAGCGTTCAGATATTGTCCATGAGTAGAACTTGTATTACTATAATTGAAAAGCTTTCCGTTATTGTATTAACACGCTGGTCGACGTTACCACAAATGCGTACGAATTGCTTAGGATTCTTAGGAGAGAACCGATATACTGCCTTGGTGCCACCGTTTTCACATTACACACAACAATTCAAGTTTTTCAGCTGTTTTTACATCTTTTCCATGCATAGCTTGGTAATAGTTCATCTTGGAATTCCTTGAAGAAAAATTGTCTTGAAGCTGCGATACTTAATTTAGTCGGCTGTTTTGTTTCCCGGCTCATGATTACCCTATGCCAGAGACCCACAGAAGGGAGAATACGTTGTAAACTCAAAGTTCCTGAATGAATTGACGTAGATTTAGACAAAATAGCCGAGCGTGATCGCGGTGGTGATCAATTTATGATTGCTCGCAACTTCAAGCACTTCCCCCTTGAATGGTATGTAGCGCCACTGTGAAAGTGATTAAGCAGAAAGTGATTAACATCGGTCTATACCATATATAATACATAATCTTTTTTGATAATTTCTGCACGTTCGACTAGCATGACGTGACGCATTATGATTACGAAATGGCACATTTCACGCAGCAAGAGGTTGTCGATAAGTTTTTAGAGCTGTTGAAACATATCAATTGGGGAAATTGTCATTGTTACCTGGTCACCTTCTATGTCCGAATTTAGTGGAGATGAAGAAGAGGGAAGTCCGTCGAACATGTAGTGCCACAAACGCCATATGAGGGTCTACTTCTCCGACAATATGAGTGAGCTAAGTCATGTCCAAATTAGCCAACTTAATCGCTGTAATACAAGACGTAACTGGTTTCATTAAAAGGAGTTAATCCGCGTAGTATCACAACTAGCTTATATTTGGACTGCTTATCGCAATCAGCTTTTCGTAATAAAATAAACTAACAAGTATATGCTGAAAATCAACGCAAGCTAAAGGTATACTTATGTCCAGCGAGTCATGGGGCGTGGCACGTAGATTATTCCAGGACTACTTTGATTTTTGCCCCCAAATTTTGAAAATCAGTTTAATTCGGCTTTCAAACCTGGAAATCAGCAGATATCGATGTTTGGCCATAGTTCACCGTCAAATACAAAATAACACCAACTATAACCTGCGAAACAACGCAAATATGTTAATAGCAGATAATGAAAATCCCTATGTGTGGCAAAACCATGGAATTAAGTAACAATGGGTAGCTCAACCACTGCCAGGGGAGGCCTCTATCACCAAAGCGACAGCGCCATGTCGGCCTCATTTCACATTTAAAATCCTACTAAAGCCGGATTTAGAAATTCGTTCACGCCGCCATGATTTATTCCCAAAAATTGTGGTCATCTATACGGAGCTGTAAAACTCGAGTACATCAATTTCGTAGCCGTTCATGGTTGTATTGCTGCAGCTGTTGTGTCAATTGAATTTTATACGAGTAAAAATGCAAATCATGTTCAAAATAATGGAGACATTCTCAATTCCTGTGCACGGTGTCAGTAAATATTTTTTGATGTTCGTGGGCGTAATTTTCATCCCGTATTTGATAAATTTTCCAGTGTATGCAAATTTTCGGAATTATTCTTTACATGCTAGCGGTTGACTTGTTCGTTACATGATTCACAGCAACTGTCACGTAATTCTCTACGCGTATTCACAGTTAAATATTTTATTAAATGAAATGTTTGAAAAATTTGAGCACACTGTTGCGACGTTCACAACGAATTGTTATCTATCACTGTCCACGAATGATAAATGACATCCGAACCGAAGTGGTGGCCAAACAAAATCGACCTGTGCAAGCGTTTGGCGTATAATATATTGATTGTCGTTCTTTAGGCTAGGTTCACACACTGACACATGAGTCGGTTTTTTCTTTTTGCAGCGACATGTTTAGCGCAACGTTCACATCTACACATATACAGTCAACTTGTAATCCTGGGAGCTAGACACTAAACTATTCAAACGACTGACGTCCGGTCAATTTAATAGAAGGTTTGATAAGTGAGTGGCTTTTAGTTTAAAAAACAACAACAAATAAGCGTTTTCCTTGTCACATATATGGCCTTTTAGCTCGGAAGTTGATACATTTAGGATCATCTCTGTAAAATTATTTATAGCCTTCAAATAATTAGATTTTCCAGTGTTTTATTTTTGACACCTCACGCGTGATTCTTAACCAGTATTACTTAAATGTCGCACTTTTTAGTTTGTATACATTTTACCTTAAAAACGTTCCTATAAACGTATATAAAAGTGTAAAAAATGGAATTAAATTGTATAAAACCGTATTTTAATATATAAGAGTGTATGCAATTTTATCAATCTCTGAAATCAATCACTTTTAACTTCAAGACTTCCCTTAATTGTCACCTATCTCTTAACAAGATGGTCAAGTATATTAGAAAACCATCTTACGTGAGTGCCGAGACACTGTGGCATTCAAGATAATTCCTTAATGCATATCTCTACTATAAATCATCTTCTAAAGCTAGTGTCATCTACTGAATGGTGCTCAAATGAATCGTACATTGTGAACTGAAACAGGAAGTCTGATTATATTGAGCTGACCGAATCTTAGAACTCTCATTGGCGTTATAACATGGCATTGCGCCATAGGAACTCACGCCTCTAGACTTGGCCTCCCATACAATGACTACTACAGCAGGTTCAGAGACGAGGATGAGGAAGAAACCATTGTACACTTTCTATGCAATTTGCATTGCCCCCTATCCAATAGATTTAAACATCTGGGAGCCTTCGCTTTATTAAAAGCGACTGGTTAGCGGAATAGCAACTGGTTAGCGGAATATGTCTTCATTGATCCGCGTGGTAGAACAATTTCCCTATGGTGGCTGCTGTCTTTCCCTACAGCAGACAGCCACTTAAACCTAAACTACCCTATTAAATGGTACAAAAGGGTATAGAAGTGTAAAAAAATATCTGAAAGTGAATTCAATTTTACAAGTAACTGATGATTCTATGACTTTTATAAATTTTGTTCAGTTTTATACTAAGGTCTTACTTGTTTTTATATATTTATCTATTAGTTTAATAAGCCAACTATTACACGTCTATAACCCTCTCCATAAAATGTTTGTCATACATGCTCAGTTAATATTTCCGTCATCTTATTCCGGAGAGACTAAAACCGGAACAACCCATGAACATTTTTGTATTTTGTAATGAAAAGTTAGCGCTGTAAAAAATAGTCTCCGGGTACAAATTTCATTTCTATTTGAATGGTTACATTAATACACAAACGGGCAATAAAAGAGCAATCATTGAACTCGCCAAAGTGCAGTGTTTGGTGCGGTTTGTTGCCTGAGGCAACTATTGGGTCGTATTTTTTCGTTACCGTAAAACGGTGCCACACCCCACAAAGCAGAAAAATCGATGATTCAATTGATGAGTTCCCTCGCTTTTGATTGGTCAATCGGCTGGCTAAATCTTTGCTGACTATTTTTCCATGAGGATACGACAAATAACTCGCCGACAAGCCAGTTTGAATTACAGCCTTGGAAGACAGCATTACATGTCTTATTAGTGAGATACTAGCCAATGGGTGGTGGGAATAAGAACTAAGGAAATACTCCCAGTGAACACGTATGAGTTAATTGTTTTCGTCAAAGGCAACACATGATTTGGCCTGAATAAACATGTTCACCAAAGTAGGTTGTTGCTCTCAAGTTGACAGTTGAAAACCAGAGTTCTCGAAATGTAAAGGTTGGTAAAAGCAGTTGCACTGTATATTCAATCATTTTTTAAACATACAAACGCAAAAAACGTGTGTAATTCACGGCGTTGTTATGAAACCATGGAACGGTTAAGTAATCAGTTCTTTTCCGATATTCCTGAAGAAACCCGTGATAATGGCACTATCAAGAATTGCGAAGATGAAAATATTGCTTCAATACCCGCGACTCCTTGTTCGAGTTTGTGAGGACATTGGGGTTAATATTATTTATATATATGAATATTTTATTATATATCCACAATTTGGCAAGTGTTGTGCTATATATGAAAAGCTGTCCCCTGCAAAATGCTGAGAAAACACACTCAACTTCCATTCACGCCACGCAATATGGGCGGAATCTCTCCATATGGACGACAGACAAATTTTCTCTTTATAAACCATCAAATACATTTTAAATAGAACTTTGAAACAAGAATCGTTAGATAAATGGACAGTGGAGCAATGTTACTTTCACCAGTCTTACATGCGCAACAGTTGCCCCTTTCCACGACTAATGTTTCCCTTATGTCCCTTTATACGGCTTAGATATTTTGCTTAATTCCGACACATACTCCACAAATTGTCATAAGAAATTCGATTCGTATTAGCAAGCACGAAATCATTACCCACTAATTGACATCTATCTCACTTTGTGACAGCAAATTGACATAAACACGCATCGAACTGTTGAGGTTATGCACTCCAATGAAATATCAACGAATGAGCTTGTCACATTATCTCTTCACCCACAACAGACATGTGACCTACGAGTCCTGTCAAATCAAAACGACGACTCACAATATTTTACTGACAGAAAGAGGGCAACCATGTCATGCGCCTGCATGTGTTACATAACCACTGACTGGAAAAATACAAGAACAGAATCAATAACTGAAGGATCAAAGGTGTTCTTAGGGGAGAACCTCGATGCACGTTCAAGTATATTGGTATTCGATTCTCCATTTCAAGCTGATATCAAATGGAGTTTAAGATAACATTGTGAAGCTTCTACGCGAGACCCACACCCCATTTCATTGGGAAGGGTATTCGCTCAAGTCCCAAGAGGATCTCCCTTATGTTGCAGACCCAGAAGCTGACCCATCCTTGGTTCAATACGGAAACTTATAGTTTCCCCCCCTCAAAGTTGTTCATGCATTTTAAAATAAAATTCTCTCAGCGAGAACAAACTTGATGCCATTTTGTATGTAGATCCAAGAAAAGAAAAAAAAAGGTAAATCAAATTTGAAGCTTGATGATACCCACTTATTCATTCTTCTAATCCCATCTGTGTGTTTCTTTGATAAATATATTGGTAACCTCCCGGTTTCAGTGGGAAGGAGTTTGTGCTCTGTACGGTGCCTGTGTGTGTTTTATTTAAGAAAACAACGATATTTCGTACAAAAATCCTTGAGTGATAGCTTTCGTAAGTAGGGCCATTGTTTGCTTTGAAATTCCGAAACATTATTATGTTTTCCTTACAATGTGCCCTATGGGGGGCTATTTAAATAAATTTGCATCAATTGGTGAGTAAATGGGAACACTTGGGTATGGGATTAGATTCGGCATTTTTGATTATTTCATTTGACAATTACGAACTGTCACTCTTCATTAATAGGCATGTGTCAAAATATGGGTTGTGTCCACACGCATAAAGAAATTACGCAATTTAATTGGCATTCGTTTTGCGTAAGCTTTTCGATGCCGACAATTACACAAAATCTTCAAAAGGGTCTCCTTTAATGGATTACTGCGGCATTTTATTTCATAATAGCTTAAGCTGAAGTAGAATGACGGCATCAGTATCAACTTTCTGGGAAGTCCCTAAGCGAGTTTGGAAGTTCTAAATTGCTTTTTTAAATTGACAACGTGATTGTATAGGAAATTGATTTGTTATGAACTGTGTAAGATGTACTTTGATGATGTGTCAATTATTCTGTAGTGATTGTCAAACATTTATGACATTTATGTGTTTTTATTAAAGGAAAAGATGCGTTCGGTCTTACCATTTATCAACGCAATAATGAGTCATGAACCATGTGACAAGTTCTAGGAATACACAAATTGGTGGCTTCATAAGGATTAGACAACAAGATCGCTTGACAAAGTCATCTCGGTTGAATGGAGAGACTGGCCTGAAAATATTTGTAAACAGTAGAAGTCAAGGGTTATAGAGGCAAGTTCTACATCTCCTGCACTTTTTGAAAATGCAACTAAATGAACAAAATTAATTTTTTTCCAAGTATTATGGCCTTATTAGTTAACACAAACATTGCCATTAATTATGAAATACAACGCGGTTCAAGTGGCTCTCTCGGTAAGCTTCGCGGTAGCGTATTCTGTCAACCAATACCTTGTTAATGGTTTCGGGCTGTAGCTCAAAGATTGTTTGGACTATATTGGCTTGAATCGTTTCCGGAGTGTTGGCATAACGTTCCTTCACGGTTCTCCACATAAAAAAGTCAAATGTATGGAAAGAATTTTTTAAAAGAAGTTTTTGTAGAGCGACTCATTTAGTTTCACGCAGGTATGATACTGACTTTCTGTCAAAATTTCGAGATTTATATCGGGAAACAGCGGTTAGTGTCAAAATAACCTATGACTTAACAAACCCACTAGATGGCAAACCCTGTATATGTATGTTGTCAGACAGTGCCGCTAACAGCCACCGTCTCTCAAATTGGACGGTGGACAAGGCGAAAGTGTCCTGACTCGTACTAATAGGTACTTAGATCGGATGTCGGTAGGTATTACTGACCGACATACAATTTTGTATAGCTGACTTAGACCAAATAATGGTCTGACATTGTGATGTCAGTTGAACTCAGATAGCAATTCTTCGTTTGTTCTCCAAGCCATACCCAACCGAGTGTCTTCGTGATAAAAGTCTAAGTCTATTTTGCATGATTAAAAAATGTCAGCAATGTTCTTATTTTGATTTCTGCTGCTTTTCCAAGGGCAAGGGTATCCTAGCTTTACTCTGGAGTGAGCAAGACGTCTGAATTTGGAAAATTTGTGAAAGGCGTATAGCCATGGTAAGAGTGCCCATTTGGGACCAATGACTTTTCTGCAAGACAACAGTGTAATTGATGCCTTCCTAACCAGACAGTAGATTTTCCTCCACATTTTTTGCCAGGATGCCGACTGAGAATTAAGCATACCTGTGAGGGTAAGTTCGATATTCTCTTGCTATTTGGGTTGATAAGTTACATCTAACTTGTACCTGTTAAGACAGAGTGCGAACTCTAATACGGATGAATTCATACCAAGTTCCACATTGCCCATCCATTTAGCCAGTCTATTAAGGGAGTATTCCATAACATATGATACTGTGTACAGGAATTTCTCGTTTTGCGATATGCCTATTGATTTAAGGAGCGGTCCTCCAATGTGGTGTTCTCTCGAATATGAATTTCTTTGAATTTTTAATAATTTTTATCAAACGAATAAAAGAGTGACGACTTTCTATTTATACGTGAGTATAGCTTAAGTTGTTCAAAAATTACCAAAATACGCTGAGTTTCCGCTGGTGTCGCATCACCCAGGCCAGGGGATTTGCTATTTGCCGCCTATATCAGTTAAGATTGTGTTAATAGCTTTTCTGGCTTAAATTTAAAGCCAAAATCCTTGCAGGCACTGTGATCTTGATGGTTGGTGGCATCGTTTTGCAAATAAAGATTTGCGGATTAGCTTATATCAGAAACAGGTTTTATGTTCCAGGTGGCTGTCGGCTTTATATTGTATATGAGTGCAGTGATTTACTGAATAAAATATATTTCGGCAACTAAGCGACGCAGCTTTTATGTCGATACAATTAGTTCAGTGTTATTCCAAGTAGGCGTTCGTTTCAGTGATTCATTGGAACCTGATCTCTTACCGACGACTCATTCCTTGCTTCGTATTCCAATTTATGGATGTTGTCACACTTTTGAGGAGGTCACACCCTTGGGCCGATGGTCGAGTTGAAGCAATCGCGTGGATAGCTCTTTTATCGTTGCATCACAAAAAAAAGTGATGTTTTCTCACATACTTAAATTCTCCGATCGTCCAATAATTTCTTTTGAGTGACTTTAACGTTCGTTGTCATTTGTGTAGATACAGCCACAACAGAGCTCAGCAAACCTCATTCCTAAACACCGTGCAGAGTCCCCGTTGTATAAACTTAGACAATCCAAAAAAGTCATTGATTTATCTGCCTTTAATCTGAAAAAATAATATCCACGCCTGTGAGCGCATTTGGTCTCATTTCTGGGTAATTGACGTACTGTCAGGCTCATGTGCATTTATGTGGTATCCTCACATCTCTTCTGACTGGAGCCTTCCCATTGAGTTTGATTAAAGCTGTTGAAACAACACAAAACTTTCGCATGCATTTAATCAGAAACTTAGTTTTCAAAGAGATGAAAAAAACCACATACCTGTCTACTGCCAGCGCTTGTCTTCACATGTGCACTGCAGAGTTTAACATCAAACTTTGTTTTTTAGTTTCCTCCTCTTCTCTGATAATTGTGAGAACCTTGCTGGCAGAGAGAATTGACCTGCAGTTGAAATGGCGGACTACAGTCCCACTTTGGGAGTGTATAGTTTAGTAGGTATATGTATGAGAAAATCTTAATTGATTCCCAGGCAGGCACTGGGATTGCGCGATGTTTTTTATGCACATGCAGTCGTTTGCATAGTCTTACGTACACAGCGCTCTCATTATAATCTGAATAATAAATTAACATTCAGCTGACACGTGGCTAATTACTTTTTCAATGTTTCATCCCACTATTTTATACAAAGCTTAACTTATAATATGGTTAACGCGAGAGGGCACATGGGTTCTACAGTAACCACTTGTGTTGTCCGAGCTATTGGAGAAATGAATTTTAAAGGAAGTAAAGTGAAGTTTTTCTTTAAAAATGGCATGGTAACTACTAACAATTAATAAAGTTTTGTGTTTAACATCATTGTTATTGAAATTATATACCATAAATGTGATAAACTAATACCTGGTTAGAAAAGTATATTTACCATATAATTAAAACAAGGACAATAAGGGCGTTGGGTTAACGCATCAATAGGAGATGCAGGTGATTCATAAATATTTTTTTCATCTAATGATGTTATAGATGACATTTTTGTAACGCCTCCAGAAGACGGAAATGTCACAGATAAGGGAGAAAAAGAAAATGAAGATGCAAGGCGAATGGGAAGTCAGCCGCTTAGGTTTTATATATAATCAATGATATCAAACATAAACATGCAACATTGCATTACTCGATAAATTTTTCATCTTATTTCACACAAATGCCAATTGAATCAAAACCGTAACTCTTAGTATTGTATTTTTTTAAATTAAATATAATAAGTATTTAAGTTTGTTTTAATAATGTTGTTGGTTGCCCATTGGTGCGTTAACGCAACATTTTTAAAAGACTAAAATATTGGGTTTCTTACCACGATAAACATTTCTTACCAATCTCATTGCGTATTTTCTTAAGTTAGGTATTTTTCCATATAAATTAAATAAATTTTAATCAAATATTAAAAAATAAATTAACTCGGCCATAAAAACGGATTTCCATTTTTTACTTTGGCGCGTACGTGTAGACTTACTTTTACGTGTAGAAAAACAAAACGTCTCCAGCTGGATGCTCCAGCATTGCTTGCATAATCACCAAAGCGAACCCTTGAAGTATTGTTGCTTAGGGTAAACTAACTAGCGGTCTTGTGATAACTTTGCTCTCCCAGTAAGCGATCTGGAATATCATAAGTTTCTCCACAGAATCTGCAAAGGCCTTCTTTCAAAACTCCTAATTTCCTCAGGTGCTCCCTGAGTATGCAATGCCCTGTTAGGATGTCCGACAGGACACGGAGTCTGTTCTTGCTCATCATGTTACATGCCTCAAGAAAATTTCGGTAATATTGACTCTTGGCCTCCTTGAATTCTCTTCTCTGAGGACATAATCTCCTACATCACAGAATGGTTCGGGGACTGTTAGGGGTTCTTTACTTGCTAAGGGGGGGCCAAATCATTGCTTTCTATCTCTGTATGGCTTCTGTAGAAATTCACACAGGAGCTTGGATTTGTTGATGTAGGAGTCTAGGACCATAATAACAACAATCCAACATTATTGCTATGTCGCAGTTGGTATTGTTCCTGTCAAGATTAATTCGAACGCATTTAACTATGGCATAGATTCCCACTTGAAAGATGGGTGGTTCGTAGTACTTTGTCCTGTGTCGAAATAACTCTGCCAAAGTTCCTTCATCAGTTCTTGATCTGATCCACACAAATTCACGCTGAAATAACACCACAGTAGAGCGAGGAGATATCAATACCAAAAGTAAGACATCCATTAGTCGTAGCGGAACTCTGTAGATAGAAAAACCCATACGTGTAAAAAAAATCCAAAAGTCAGAATTCAGTTTACACAAGATGACGTCGAAAAATCTTTAGAGTTTTTGAAAGCACACCCTGCTAAGAGTGTAAAATAATGGTTCTTACTGAAACGTCATCGTTTTGGGATCGTATCGGTAAACTTTCGGCAAGATGTTGAAAGGTACATAATTGGTGAAGAAATCCAGACAACTTTTTAATGAATTATTCAAGAATCTGGAATAGAACGTCCCAATCGATTGTTGTCAAAAAATTAGTCGTCAATCTTCCGAAGAGGTGCCTACCTGTGCCATCAGCAAAGAGTTGAATTTGTTTTACATCTCCTTCATTTATTCTGTTACGAAGAAGACGGATGCGTTGGCAAAACAGGATACAATCGAAGATGCGGCCGATCGAAAAAATCCAGTAGTAATAAGAGTTAATTTATTTACTGATTTTAAATTGGGTGTTGTAAGACAATTACGAAGCATAGAGCAGGTTAACATGGTCAGAAAAGTCATGTGTTATGGGATTCATCAAATGTTTCATCACCAAAACACCATAAGAATTCATTTTAATAGCTAGAAAATTCAGATGTGATTGAAGAGTTCCACATTCTATTTTGAAATCCATCTAATATTTCAGGAGGAGGCTTGGAATTCGTGTATTCCTTAAAAAAACAAAAATGTCAGGAGGAAGTCCTCTGTACAATCCAACTGATATCTTACTTCAAAGTAACTAACTTTGAAACTCATAAGGGAAGCCCCTTTTAGTGCTGTAGTCATTTCTATTCTATATATCTCCAATAATTTGATTGTAACTTTTCCTTTGGATCGATCGACAAGTTATACAAACCATTATATTTAAACTTGTTCTGTAACTTCCTTTGAGTCTTATCTGGCCTTAGTAGGATTTTGCCAACATTCGGGCTTTATCTCTCCCCTCCTCCACATCAGGTGGAATTGTTTCCCCCTGGTGATTCTAAATTCGTTGACCTGATTCCATAAACACAGTATTTAAATATGCAAATCATCTCTTACGGTAAATTAATCTTCGTAAACAGTGAAACGGGACAGTAAAAGGAGACACAGTAAACACAAAAAGAAATAAATTGTCATTCCTTCTAGTTTTTGATGATCAGGCCATAAACTGTGTATTTTACATACAGTCAGAAAGTTAAAGCTCTGGAAGACACTAAGACGTTTTCTGCGATATCATCTTTGCGAGAAAACATAACTATTTGCAGGGAAATTTTTTTTAATAATCAAGTGCTAGACTGAATAACTTTTTTTTTTGATAAAGTGGAACGTGAAGTTTAAAAGGAAAGTGTTAATTTATTACTAATCTAAGGGAGGGTGGATCATCCCTACTGGCGGTATACATCTACCACCATCCCTTGACGTATATTACTTTCCTATGTCATATTAGACAGTGAACAGCCCGAAGTTTTTCAAATGTGAGGTACAAGCAGTGATGAAGTCGATTTCACAAGCTTCTCTTTCGTAATTTTGGGCTATGTTTAAGAGCTGGGCTATCACTGCATTGATTACAACCAGTCAAATAACCCATAATCTTTTAGCAACACATTATTCCAAAAGGACTATGTTCCATGTGTTGTTATGGTACAGTCTTTTGGTTTTTGTATATGAATCTACTCAATTTTCATATCTTTCAGTTTTCCCACGTTTTTGGAGATTGACCTAATGTGCTTTTCCAAGCCGGTTATTGCAACGGCAGGATCATCCTCCAACAGCCACATCTTCCCTATTAGACCTACCAATGACCTAAAAACACCTTTGGTGATGTTTTCTTGCGTGTATTAACGGAAACCGATGCGTTGGAGCGCATTTCAGGACATATGAATTTTTGGGTATTTTTTCATCGTCGTTTTGAAATCTTTTGTGAGATCATCCTCCAACTGCCACATCGGCCCTATTAGACCAACCTACGACTTAGAAGGTAGCGATAGTGTACGATTAGCTCCTTACAGCCTCTTCATCCCATTTGTATTCCCCGTGGTTTGAGATTATTCGCTTCTTTTCTGATGTATGCTTGCCGACTCCATAATGCTAACATGAACAAATCCGCTTTGTTTTGCCCATTTGTATACATTTAGTATGTTCATTTAATTTGTATTAGGGCATGTATGCTTATCGAAAAGAGCTTGTAAACAAAAGTCGCGTCGGGCGTTCAGTACAAGCCACACAACCTCCTGTTCAATAGTTTTTTTTGTTATTCTGTGTTACGCACACGCCACTGCCGAAGAATGTCTATAAATATTTTCTCACTCTGTATCTAGTAAATATTTACTATAGTTTTCTAAGCACTTTTTTAAGTTCATGACTCATTACTTTTCAGGGTCAGCGATGGTACCTGTTCGAACTTATTTGAAGATTTTTAATATTTTTTTTTATTATTATATTCACACTTGATGTGAATTAGTTGTTTGCTTGCATTGAGTGGTATGGTTGTTCACTCTCAATATAAGAAAGAAAATTAAATACTCGGGGTCAGTTTTGGGAGATCTGTAATCAGTAAGGCTGAGCTTGGTGTGGAATCTAAGCTAACGGTTTTCTACTCAGTATTTGTTCCAATTCTCAACTATGGTCGTGAAATTTGGGTAGTTACCGAAAGAATAAGATCGCGAATACAAGCTGCTGAGATAAGAGTTCTTTGTGCGGTTGTGGGAATTACTTGCCGGAATAGAGTGAGAAACACGGCAGTGCGTGAGGAGCTCAACGTTGAGCAGCTGCTTCTTCGAACGGAAAGAGCTATGCTTCGATGGCTTGTTCACGTGGCACAAATGTCTTCACCATCACGATGTCTTCACCGTGCGGAGCGTTGAATGCGATTCCATTGGCTAGGCGACCTCTTGGAGGACCCATGATGAGGTTTTTTACTTGGTGCAACCAGTAAATAAACTCGCCTGGCTTCGCTTGGGCATAACTCCTGATGAGTTAGAGTCGATCGCGGAGGATCGAATCGCTTGGAGATTTCTCGTGCGTGATTTACCCCAGCGACTACTTTAGTGGATCATGCGGCTCAGAAGATAACTCATGGGATATACACACCACGGCTGTCATTCGAGATTCAAACATTTCGAGCATCGTCGAAAGTTATTGGTTGAAGGTTTGCCCCAACAATTGGCCTGTCGTGAAGATGACCACAAAATGTATTGAAGTAACAGATTGCTGAAATGACACGGCAGGGAATCTTCTTGCTGAAATCTGATGCTGTTTTCAACGGTTAACTAGTTACTTGGTGGTGGCCGTGGCTGTGTGGATATGTACCAGAGATGGGCATGCGATCATATTTTTGTGACTTGCGATATACTCACAAAAAAGTCGGTGGAAGAGTGTACCGCCACCGCAACCCAAGCGATAGTTGTGTTTACCATTCTCGATTGAGTATGTTTCTCTTATAAACTCGAGTACTACGTTTTTGAGTGAACGCAACCTGCACTACCGCATGTTCCTATTGACATAGCCGATGCAAGTAAAACGCGGCTTACTTGTTGCGGTGTATGAGGTTTATTTTTTTTACTCCAATGATGTGGCAAAAGATGACTAAGGGAACGCAATTGAAAATATATGTAAAATATTTAAATGTGTACATATTAGGTACCACCGCTTCGGTTATGTTAATATGAACATGCGGTAGTGTTGGATGCGTCGACTCAAAAATGTATGCATAAATACGAATGCAAGATTATCGCAGCAATTGCGGTGGCTGTTAAAACTCGCACTGCTTTTTCTCATTCATCGCTATGAACTGAGGAAAAATGATCAAACATCGTATTGTACTTCGATTGGTATGAATACATGAACGCAACACTATACACATGTGTTTGCGATCAATGCGATGGCTATGAATATTTTATGAAGGATCGATGAGTTAGAGTGGCAGAAAAGCCAAACGTAAATGCGTTGCGTGAGATGGATCGCTGCAGATCTTTGGTATGTACGTCGACCCCTATACAACTAAACTTCGCTACCTAGAATCGATTCCCGGCAGGTACGACCAAAAATATTTTTCACGGTCCTACCTCATTCGAGTCAATGACAATGCGCAAAGAGTAATAACTGTCTAGAAAAATCTCAAAAACTACAAACTACAATCCTTATAGCAAGAGAACGAAAACTCATCTTCATCTACTTGCCCTTGATGAATGTGCGCTTAGTTTATTTTTAACGAAATTAGGCAGTTAGCCATGTTGTTGCTCATTTTCTTTTAATCACACCACCACCATTTCTGTAATTACAACCATTCCCCATTATGACCGCAGAATGTCCTTCTAATTGTTCAAGGAAATGGCAAATACCAACCTCCACCCTCGCGCGCATTTATAACTCGGCTACTCAATGAACTAATTTTCAAAGGAACTCCGTCCACTCAATCGCATATAGTCTTACGACGCAAACAATAATCCCTCTCTATGTCAGCATGACCAATAATGACTGGAACAACTCAACTCAGTCCACACTACAGTCCTGCATTTTACGCAATAAATGAGTAAGCTAAATGCATTTTCTGTTCTTTTTGCGCAGACGGGCAAACACAGAACTTCAATTATCTCGAACTCAAGTGGACGTTGTGCTCGATGCGCTTCTCCGTCTCCGTCAATCCGCTTCAAAGCTGATGAATTTAGGACGAGAGCGGTGAAAACGACGTTAAGCATGTTACCCGATTAGTTTCAAGTGCAAACGAGATCCTTGCCCGAAGAACATCGCTTGATTGGAAGTTCCGCAAAACGAGGGCAAGGAGACAAATAGCACTCGCTGCTTCAACTCATTCCTACACATCATCCGGAAATATGACGCTAAGAGCATTGAATCATTGCTCAGTGTCAAACATTTTAAATATAAAATGCTTATCCTCAAACTCGTGATGGATAACAGTTTGCTGGGTGGGAGTCACCGAGGCCTACATTTGCACAAAGGCTCTGCGGCCGGCATCGTTTGAGCTGTGGGGGAGACAACAAAGGCCAGAGGGAACCCGTATTCAGGCCATGCGAACGGCATGCCTTGTAAATGGATGCTCACTTCCAGTTGGGTCGTGTGTGTGTGTCCTTGAATGTGGTGATAAATTAATTTCCATCTAATACTCGGCGTGCACATAAATAGATAAAGAATGCGAGGAGCGAAGGAAAGTATGAAAGAAAATAAGAGAACTCGTTGGCCATGTTGCCAGATTGCGGTTGAATTGTGTTTGTGGCTGAATATTGAGAGAATGAAAACTGTCCTGAAATTTCGGGTAATTTTCTTGCTTTTATGATGCATGCTTTATGATAAGTGGGCGGACTTAAATATGGGCGGGAAATTAAGATGAATGCACAAGCAACTGCTGTGAGCGGGAATTCCAAATGAGCTCCTAAGTAGAAATGATTTCTGTTTGAATGCCATGCACAGTCTTTTCTTTCATCGGATCTATTCATTCAAAGACGTGCAGCAAATAAGGAGATCTTAGATTGCTTGTGATTTCAAAGAATGCCTGCACATGGAATAAATTAAAGTTTATTTTAAAATGGGGAAGTAATTCACGTTCCTCACTTTAAGGAACACATAGTCGAATTAGGGTCGTAATATGTTCCGGATTGAGATATTCCCAGGTCGTCTTGAATTACAACTTATGTTATGGTTCCACCAAACCGAAACCGCTTCTTACTGTCAATAGACCGTTCCCAACGAGTTTGAAGTGTTTTGAAATATAATTAGCTTTAAATTTTTAAGTGGCCCGCAAAACAGCTGTTTGTCAGCAGGAAATAAGAGTGGCGATACTCTGAGAAAAGAGAGAGAAAATGAGAAAATGAACACCATTAATTACTAATGTTCACGCTGTAGGCGTTGTCAGGTTGTGCAGGATAACTATGGAGGATTCTCGTCGCTTCTTCAAGGCGGGTAACTAACTTCAATGTAAAAAAAAAGGTTTGGGCAAGGCGATGCCCTGTCATGTGACTTTTTCGACATTATTCATGAGAAAGTCCTGCAGAGCATACTCTCTAATACCAGAGCCACGATCTTTCAAGAGTCCGTACAACTGCTAGCTTAAGCGGGTGACGTTGACGATATTATCGAAAACAGCTTGCCGTCAGTGAAGCATTTACTGGTATTGAAGCGGAGTCAGCTAAAATGGGCTTAGTGGCGAACGAGGTGAAAACAATATAAATGATGTAATCAAGAAAGGACATACTACATCGACGTCTAGGACAGAGCGTCGACGTGGGCAGTCAACAATCGAAGGACCAAGCTGATGTTGTATAAGGTACTGATCATCAATGTCCTGTTGTACGGCGCAAAGGGACTTCTTCATTTCAAAAGCGGGTGAAGAAGTACTTGGTCTAGTCGAGAGGAAAGTACTGCGTGAGACCGACCATTGGCCCTTTTTGCGAACTTTTCCGACAAAGCAAATCACGTCGTCTGAGTCTAAGAGGGCGAAAGCTTGCTTGAAGCTTGAGATTGTTGTCGGGTGAGGCCTAGGTCCTGAATACGAAATGCTGTTCCCATCCTTATATTTCCGCTACAAATCGGAAATATATTGGCTACAATCGTCTATACCTTCTAACTTATGGTGGGTCTTGCGTTTCGACATTTAAAGGTTATTCGTAATCTCTTTTGCAAAACAGCAGACCTGAGTCTTTCGAAAGAAACATTCAGCTTCGAATGTACACATGAATGGTCCTGTCTCCGTGGAAACTGAATAGAGAAATGGTGGCCACCGCCGCTGTTTGCAAGATTTTGATCCGTCTAAAAGAGTTGTTCAAGGAAGACATAGAACCAAATTCAGTAAATAAATTGGATAAATAAATAATATTTCTTACATAAGAAATACAAAAGTGTGTTAGTTTCTACAAAGAATACATTCCATTTGAAAAGGGGAAAAAAAAAACAAGTCCCATTCCGTTCTTCCGAATTAAGCTATAACGCACTCTTCCGCATTGTGCTCCAGAGAGTCATCGCCGCAAAGATACTATGGGGCCTGTGCTTTAAGTTTCCTCATATGTTCAGTTTAATAAGATTCGCTTCCGCACAATACAACTCTGACACTTGTATGTGAATAAACACATTTTGACATTTCACGCACATTTCATGTATTTGCTTATAGGATGTGCCTTGGATAAGATGTGTGTGGCAGATGTGACAATCGGGTTTCAATATAAGAGGGATAGATAAAGCAATGTGTGCTGAATGTGTTTTTTATTGCTTTTTTTGACATTTCTCTTGTAATATGAAGGAAGTATACCCCTGTGTTATGAAGCATTAATCCTTTATGATACCCACAAACTTGATCCTTTTTACTTTCTCTCTATACGTGAAAATAACACTTCTTTGTTCTTCACAATCTATTTCCAGCTAGCAACGGAAGGGCGGGTAACCGGAAATGATGGCAAATAAAAATGGTCTCACCTTGTCTGAGGACGAGCTGGATGAGTGAGTATATGACCACATTATTTTTATTTGTTCATATTTTTATGTGAAGTGCTGAAGGGAAAAGTTTGGATTATCCCAAGTTTCGGTGTTTGGGAAATACACAGGACACATGATTGAAATCGATATTTTGACCACAACATTACACAGGCAGCTGTATCTACTCACAAATGTTTGTTTGTGAGTGGAAATCGACAACACTGTTTGTGACAAGTGGCATTATTCACACTCCAGGTCGATGAATAGAAGTATCAGTTGTGCGTGTCTTCGACATCTGTCAAGCTCTTATATATATTTTTTTTTTTTTTCGGAAAGCCAAACGAATCGAAAGCTGCAGGGTGTGAAGAGAGCGCTTGGTTGGCAAGTGACAAACATTTGTGGGAATTAAATATGAAAGGAAAGGAAAACGTAAAATGAAGAGAAATGAATCGTGTGTCGCTTGTGTATTTAACACGCAAGGAGTTTAGCTTGAAAGTCCGTTCGTAGCTAAGGAACTGTCAAATCATTGACTTTCAATACACGTGTACTTATGAAAATATTTGCTTTGTCCATTCAAAGAAAGACTATAGCCAGGCCATTGAAACACATTTCCTTTATGTTATGTATCAGATTGAACTTTTTGTGGCCCTCATTACGGTTTGGACGGTGACTATGATTTTGGAGACATTCGTGTCGATAATAATTTATCATGGCAAGGTTTAAACATTTCGTTGATTTTATCAAAACATTTCATTACATTAATTGTTCAAATGTAGAAGGAATCTTGCATTTTGCATTTAAAGATGGCTCAGTTCTCAAACTTCAAATTTTGAAAAATTAATTTTTGGGCAGATTTATTGCAACACCACTATATACACACACATTCAAATTGTTAACCACAATATCATTGTAGACAATAGTTACAACCAAGATCTTACAATTTGGAAATCTACATAGATAGCTCAAAAAAAAAAAAACAGATGAAGGCACCAAACTATGTTCATTCGCGACATCGCCATCGTCTCTCTAACTGCCGAAGCATTGCAGTGTATTCCAGGCAGAAGTAAAATTGGCTGCCCGCTTACTGTCAATGAACCCTATTGCCAGGTTATCTATCGCTATATACATAGATAGTCAGGCGGCCATGAGGGCTCTGGGTTCACCATCAACTGAATCCAAGATAATAAAAATTTGCCGTATACCTCTTAGGCATAGTGGTTTTCCAGGCAACGAAAGGGCCGGCGAGTTAGAAAGAGCAAGGATTGGTCTGCCATTGGCAAATAATCAAATTTCTCACTTTAAGTAATAAAACCTTTGTTACTTATAGATGCCATCAACAACGCAAAGCTGAGATGGAAGGAACTAGATACTTGTACGACTTCGAGGCTTATTTGGTCTTCAATAATCCAAACAAAACAAATACTCTCTCAAAACTAAAAAAGTAAAACAAGAAATATTGTGGGCATTATCACCGGCCACAGCCTTCTCGGTGTACACTCCAGAAGAAGGAAGCCTCCCCCATAACGACTTCTGCACAAGGTGTAGAGTCGAAGAGAGATGAAGAAACTACGCTTCACTTCCTCGTCACTTGTAGAGCCCTTGCAACAACAAGAAATTATATACTAGGCAAATACTTTTTCAGCAACCTGGAGGAATTGTCACACCTAAAGATTCAGGACATAGCTGAGTTTATCAGGAAAACTAAAGAACACTAAAAGAAAGGCCAATCGGATACCATTAGATAGCTATCAGGTGTTAGTGTAGTCCCTTTGAATAAGAGAAGTGCAAATCACTGGCAGTGATATCACAACGGATCCAATCAGGACCTAAATGGGGCACAACTGCTACAGTTGTAGCAATAACCTTTACCTAACCTAACCTAACCTAACAACCAAGATTCATATATATTAGGAGACAAAATATCTCAGAAGAATAAATGATTGCTTTCTTTATAGTTAAGTTTGGGACAATGCGCTTTATTTTCAAACATGTACATATTGCTTTACAATAGAATTCTATTTGAAGCACATTCAATGACTGCGTAATAAAGGGCACTTTTGAGCTTCAGGGCCACTCAACTGCGCTGATGCTGAAAACAGAACAACACAGAACAGAAATTCCACGTCACTGTTCTTAATGGCTTGTACGACACTTCATAAGTGGAAACGCATTAAGGCCAAACAACTGCATTTATGTCAACTGCATTTATTATGTATTCGTTTATTCACAAGCTCCGAATGAATGCAGTTCATTGTGGTTTTGGATAGATGTTGTGCTGGGCTTTTTTTTTCGAGGATGAATGAATAATTTTCCATTAATTCTTTGAATTTAAATTTTTGTTAAGAGATAGATATGTGTTGATGAATACACGGCAGTTCATGTTAATTGGAATAAACGCATAATATTCAATAATTCAAAGGAGCAGATACTTCACAGTTCTGGGTAGGTTTCACATTCACGGAATTACCCCGCGGAAATTTATGAAAGGAGATTAAAAAATCAATCACATCTTCTATAGTGCTAAAATAAATAAATTCTTGCGTTGTTTGTGTTCTTCTGGCGCATAGTAGATACAGTCATCTTTCTTTTTGTTGAGAGAGGACAATGTCATTGCCGAATTTAATTAAAGTCTTATTTTGTGTCAGAATAAATACATTTGTATTAATTACTTTTTAAGTATGTATCTTGTAACTCAAATAAATAAAATTAAAAAAAACCTTAAGCCCATTCATCTTTCTAAATCACTGAGGAAGACAATTCCGGCGTATGCCTATTGTTTATGGTGCTTACACTTTCGTTAGCCCCGGTTTGAATGAAAAAATTTAACGAAAATGCTATTAAATTCTTTACGATAGCAACAACTATTAAAATGTTTAATGTTGTATCATATGATGTCATCCGTAGTATAACCTAAACACAGTGTGAACCAACTCTGGTGTGAGACTTAGCGTTAACCCATCATCTGACATCATTAAAAATAACAATCTTATCCTACATTGATAGGCAATGATCTAAACATCCCTGTTCTGCTCTATGCGGATGTCATGGATCTTAGGATTTTATTGTGGCTGCAAATGATCTCACCTTACAGCTTCAAATTAATAAATTGAAGAAGTTCTAGAATATATGAAATCTGAAAAATAGGTAATTATAAGAATAATATGGGTGGCGCGACAGTCCGAGGTGGACCTTGGCCTAGCTTCTCAGCAACCACTCGCGTTGTGCGTGCTATTGTTCTTTCACGAATGGAAGGGCCGTACAGTTTAATGCCGAATCCGAACGGCGAAGTTGAGAAGGTTTTTCTAGAGAGGAATACTCTTTGAGCATTGTCAGTGACTCGAAAGAGGTAGAAGCCGTGAATTATGGAAGTTCTTAAATTGTGGATTCGAACCTGGCACCCTTTGCGTAGGAGTCGACGCACTAACCCACTACGCCACGGCGACCCACGAAAAAAATAGGTAATAAGACACCGTGTCTTCGACCAACGTTTGTTAAACATTTCTTTGTATTGGGGTTTGAAACCCTCTTATTTTATTTTTTTTGTGTTACGCAGCCCCCATTAATAAATTGTTTTATACATACCACCACAGGTGTTTCTATTTTGCACTTATTGCAATTGTAAATGCAACTTAATACGGTTGTTTTTTTAATGCGGAAAATCTCTCCGTTGTCTACAAAGCCTCTAAATTATGAACGTGAAATATAGAAAATATGTTGTCCAACATATGGAAACAGTTGTCCAACACATGGAAACAGTTGTCCAAAGAAATAATTATAGATTCTTGAAGACATCAAAAGTTGAACGTGCCTGAAACCGCGTTCACCACTTAGAGACGTGCTTCAGTCAGACACAGATTACAGTGGTAGAAAGCAAGAAGTAGGTTCTAGAGATCCACATGGCAATACGAATTACTTGCTTTAACTACTGAAAAAAAGTGAATCACGGCAATACTGGCCGTTTTATTAACAGGGCTTGCCATATTTGTAAAACTTTCCATAATTAATCGGGCCAATTTTCGTAAGATTTCGAACATATTAACTGGTATCTCGCGGAAAAATACCATTTTAACCGGAAATTGGCTTCGGCCCTGAAGACATTTCTATATTCAAGATTAATTAAAAATGTAAAGCAGTACGGGTGTAATTCTGTCCATATAGAATTGTCACATCTAACTTAACATGTTGATGACATCCTACGTCAATCGTATATGATATTTGTGAACTAGATAGCTTCAGTATTCAAAAAGTCGATTTTTTCATTGCAATTTTCAATTCAATAGAATTTTCAATATATATAATTGGTCCGTAGTGTTAGCGCAGCGCAAATTACGAAGTGGATTTCCTAATCATGTCGCCCAAAACTGGGCAAACATTCCGGCGTTTAGCCGTACAGAATGGAAACACCGAAGACAATGCATGGAGTGGTCTTCATCGGACTGGTTAGTTAGACTATTATCACCGGCTATGTTGCAAAAAGACATGGATAATGGGTTAAAACCGGCACAAATGTAGATCAACGCTGGCGTCAGCCATTTGATATGGTTAAAAAAGGGTACAAATAAAGACTTCCATCACTCAAATTATTTTTTTTTTTATTAAGTAAAAAAAAAAAAAAAACAAAAAAGAAATTAATGATTAATTTTGAGTCAATAGAACCAACAATTTGTGTTTTTGCAAGCTTAATAGAGAAATTTCTACCCAAGAATCTGCATTGTTTCTTTCGAGACTTAACTCTCAGAAATTTAAGTAAGAATATCATGCTCATAGGCTAGAGTGCCCCGCTCACTCACGAACAGATTATATTTCTTTCTCATCTGTGGAGCTTCAGCTTAATATCTCCCTAGTTAGAAATCCCGCTATAATAAGTGTATTCTTGTTTATTCTTGAACATTCGCCGAGAGCTCCCTTCGAAGAACCAATGTACAGATTCGTTCAATTTATTTGCCTTTTTTTGCTCTGAGAGAAGACTCTCTTATAGTTGTTAAACAGGTGCTCAACAATTCCTTTGCCTCTGGTCTGGAAATCAATTCGGCTTCAAACTCCCTTTTCTACTGCAGCCACTCCGGCTGTGCACTCATTCATGTTACCTCTTAACCTAGCCTAAGTTTGACAAGCTCTATAGAACATTTATATTCTCTAGAAATTGTCTGTATCTAAAGAAGGTGTTGGTGCAATGCAAAATAATATTTTTATATTGACATAGATTCGAACTACAGATTCTTGTCGTGTGAGTCGACGAAGTACTTCTGCTGCGGCGGTTGTTCATTTAAACCTCCGAGTTGCAAAATTTATATTTAAGAAAGCAAGAGAAATTAATACATATTATGTAGAAACCTTTCTGCACAATGCCATCCATTACAATAGTGCCACACACAATTATTCAAAATTTCAGAATTTTGAACCACCCTTTTACCAGTTTAAATGCTTGACTTAGGTACAGATTTACTAAAAATCTCTCAGATTCGACTACCTTATCATTTATTGATCGGCTTCCAAGTCTCCCTCCGTTTCGGACTCAAATTGGCAAGCAACCTACTTTACCATAAATCATTAAATATTATTTATCCCCCGGCATGAATATTTAATGGAATTCAACGCTGACGTGTCTCTGAAAAGAAGACACACCGACCCCATCGCTTTCAAATGTTCACTCTGTGCACACAATCAGTACATTCCCCATGGACGTAAAATTTCGATTCGCATACCTCTCCAGCCGACTGGCGGTCAAATATTTGAGGACAATAAAAAAAAATTATGAACACCTTAGACCTCGCTTTTAATTATTCATTCACGCAATTTGGCGGAGCAATTAAAAGTCTTGAAGTTTCGCCCATGACAACGGTAACAGAATACTATCCACTTACCAGGCAGTCAAAAGGATAACAATGCCAGGCGTACTTTATTGTGCCTCTTTCGAATTGTTATTAGCCGCACAAGTGGTACGCTGCTGGCAAGCGGGCAGAGGCACAGTAAACGTTTTGGTGCCAATTTAACCTTTAAGAGTATTAATTAAGGGACAGTCATGTTTCGTGATATTTTATGGATGGGTCCAGTTATTTTCCATCGTTAAGTTGTGGAGAATTGGCAATGTGATTGGCCAGTCAATTTACGTTGGGAAGAGAATGGCATTTCTGGAAAATTCAATGTTGTTGGGAGGTAACATAAAATATCCCCTAAAGTGGATCGCAAAAGTTTAGCGATTTAAAGCATTTCCTTAGAAAATGTTACAATTCTATAACATGTACATCGCATTAACGCTTAGTAAATTAAAAGGGATTGATAAATTTGCACATCACGCAATATTGTAAACTCCCGAGGGACTCCCGAAGGAAATTGTACTGTTGAGTGATGAAAGAGAAACTTAGTGACGATGATTAATTAAAACGCAATAGGAATGTAGTTACCCAGACTAGTCCATTGTTGAATGGAGAGTTCTTGATGTCAGGTTCGTACACTCGACTAGAAGGTATTACATGGCCTAATTTGATTGTCCACAGTGTATACAGTTTTCTGAGCTGGTGTGCCCCATATTGCGTATGTCGTAGTTGCAAAAGAAGTGGCCAGTAAGTGCACCACACCGTACCCCAAGGTCAGGCTTGTTTAGGTTCAGAGCCTATTTGATTCTTCTGGGATCAACCCTCACGTGCTACCACGCAGCCACGGTGCAATTTTTCAATTTCAAAAAAGAACCCAAATTACAACATCTCACAAAAGAAGATGTGACACCGTAAGCTAAAATGTTCAGAGTTCTGCTACAAGCAAACCATTATTTTCGACGTTAACATGCACTTGAGCAGACCTTGAAAGCCAGTTAAAGTTCTGAATTTTACGGTAAGGCCGTGGATATCTTAGTCATTATGCGGAAACACCCCTTCAGATAAAACGAAGTACAAACTCATGCCAATGCCGAAGGCGTTCAATCATGAAAGTCTGTAATCGGTTCTGAAGTAGACTTTCTTTTCTTTTTTATTGAATGAAAAAGAAAAGATAACTAATTCGAGTGCGTCATTGCCCCCACAATTTAGACAGACTTTGTTCACCCCTTTATTGAATTACTGCCACAGTCAAGATAGGTTGTCTTTCCGTTTGCACTCTTTTGAAATACGATTTAAAAGTTATTCCCGATGACCATAAAGTTATTCATGTGCGTCGATAAGATAATTGATTCCAAAAAGAAGTTTTTAGAATCACGTGTAAGATATTATGTGCAGTCATTCGTGATGAGAATAATCAGCGTTTTCTGAATTCAATATGTTGGCACTTTGGATGATCCGAACAGGAGAAAGTAAATGTGGCAATTAATTTTAATTCAGTGTAAGTACACTTTGCTTTGGTCCAAGTATCTCATATTCTTTGTGCAATACAAAGTAGGACTGTGTTCTATTCAAGGCCAACTGAACTTCAAGAGCCAATGTACCTAATGCAACTTTCGTTCAATAATGGGTTTGTATCGTTCTGACTTTCTTAATTTTAGCTAAACCAATGATTTTGACGATTCCGAGATATGAACGATATGATATTCAGGGTGATCGCCTAGATAAGTGATGGATTTGCATATTTTAATAATTTCATTGCGGTATAACCAGATAAAAATTTGTTTGCAACCAACACAGCAACAACGACCTCTCTCTTGTATTTTTGTATAAACGTCCACTCAACGAGGCGAGATTCGGAATAATAGATGATAATAATAGATGATAGTACACAAAAAGATACTTCATAAGCTCAATATCGTTTCGTTTTTCGACAACTGATTACTAACGATAGTAAAATTGATAAGATTTCTTGACCGAGGCATTTAATCATTTTGTTCTTTTAACGGTGCTACTGTCCGGGGTGGTCCTGGGTCTCAGCCAATAAGCCTTTCCAGCCGGCTCGATCTTTAGCCAGCTGATTCCAATCTCGTGCGCCAATTTGGTTGAGGTCCTTCTCCAATTGTGTAAGCCATCGGTTTCGTGGGCCATCTCTAATGCTTAGTCACAATGGTTCGGAGTCGAAGACTTTTCGCGCTCCAGCAGTGTTGTCAATGCGCTCTGCATGGCTTACACATCTTAGGCATTGTACACGGACAGGCAGTACAGTTCATGGTTGAATCTTCTACTCCAAGAACCATCAACGAAAATAGGACCAACGATTGAACTCAGAAATTCTTTCTCGAAAAGGCCATTATCTCTATTTATCTACTGAATCAATATTCTCACAGATATAGAGGCTTACAGGAAATGTATATATACAGTGGACTCTCCTTAGTCGAAATGTCACGGGATACCATAATTTGTTCGAGTTAGAGAGAGGTTTTTGTATAAAAAATTGAGGGAAATGTATGTAAAATATGGCGAAAAAGTTCGAAACAGGGAGATTTTCGATTTAGGGTCCAGGTATTTAATATTATTTTATCAAAAAATGTATACAATTACATCATAAATTCCTTTTCAAGAAGACACTTGTATTGATATCTGTTTAAGTGAAATCGAATTAAATCACCAGCTAAATTATATAAATGTGAACACCTGTAAATTGGTCTATTACTAGAATAAGTGCATTTACGGTTGTGGTTATACGTAGCCCTTTTTGGAGTATACAGTCCCGGAGCACCTAGCTTTATAAGACAATTCATCTTGTACAAACAATATTGCGTGAATCTAACGCCTTTTTTAAGGGTATTCAAATTGATAAGAGTGGGTGGGTGGGTGACTCCTACGCAGAGGGTGCCAGGTTCGATACCCGAATTTACCACCCATAATTATTAACGGCTCCACCTCTTTCGAGTCACTAACAATGCTCAAAGAGCACCCCTGTTTAGAAAAAGCTTCTCAAATTCGCCGTTCGGAGTCGGCATTAAACTGTAGGTCCCTTCCACTTGTGAAAGAACAATAGCACGCACAACACAAATGGTTGCTGAGAAGCTAGGCCCAGGTCCACCTCTGAATGTCGCGCCACCCATATTATTATTAAAATGATAAGAGTGCATCTTGCTTTGTATTCTGACATAAAGTTAGAATCCTTATTTCTAATTACAAATCTTGTGAATAGTTTTTGGATTCTTTCCAGTCTATCTTACATGACTAGTACAATGGGATACTCATTTGATGGTAGAGCAATATTCTCGAGAAAATCGAATCAATGCAGTGTAAAGAGATTTAAAAGTGTAGGGATCTTTAAACTGCTTCCAGCCGTCAATTTGAAAGGAAGTCCTTAAACTATTTTTTTTCGTCTTGTATGTACAACAACCCATGCCATAGCCAATGACACCACGACCAGGAGAAATCTATTGTTTCGAAGATTTTGAGTTAGGCTGAAAGACGAACTACTAGAGATTGCAGTGCGTCGAAGCAGCGTTTGACCGTTTTAGAATCCAATAGGTTTATCGATGATGCCCAACTGTCTGAAAATAAAAAAGCCTTTAGATTATGATGATCTCATAACGGAATTTGTACAACTTCAGGCCAGAAATTTAAGCTTCCTAAATTGAACTGTCAAAACTGAATAATTGGGCTCTAAATGCAGGGCGTTCATTTGGCTCAAATCGACCCTAACCAACGTCATCAAATAAAATGGAGAAGGATTTTATTCTCGCCATGAGTGGTCCTTTGACTGAATCCTATATGTCTTTATTCCTACCAACTGTCAACAACTCTTCTTTTTCCTGGTGAGAATCTTCAATTATTTACTGTAGCTTGTGAGCATTGCTTTATAGGTGTCCACCTACGCTTACATGTGCCTGCAATGGTTTTTATTTATCCTTTGTCCTTCGAACCAAGCTAACATTTTAAAGCAACGTCATGTAATGCAATATTTCAACTTGAGGCATCTTCCGCAATAGTGTTTATTTTGAAGACATAAACTTAATGCTACCAACCAGATTGTTGGTGGAATCTGTTGACATTTCGCAGAGATTCATTATGCCGACACAGAAGGCTGCGTTTCGTCTGAGATACCCGTATCTTAGTTGACATTTTCTTCTAATTTATGCGAACGTCCCTATTATCGTGACATCGAAGGACAGTGAATATGTTTTGTGAGCACAACCTTTCGTTACGCTTGAAAAAGAAAAAGAAGCCCGAGCAACATATACAAACAAAACAAGAGAACTGTTTTAAAAACCATCCAAAAGGAACGTGGGGCAAGCGATAAAAACGGATGTAAACTGCCCTGTTTGTGCGAAATTGTGTCTTTTAGGTCGGCAATGTTCAACTTACATCAAACATTTAACGGTATACAATTAATACGCGGCCCTATGTAAAATGGAGTACTCATGTGCTACTGGGTTACACGTGTGTATAGAGTGAACAGCAGAAGCGAAACTGTGTCAAGGGTTTGAAGACGTTTCTGGGTGAAGTTTGTGGTGCTGTAGGGCAGATATTTGATAAGAGTGGCGGTTCTGAAATGTGATTGAAGCAACCATGAATCACTGCGGTTACATTGAGTTGATTTTATGACTTCGTTAATAAAATGTTATTTCATTTCATTTCATTAGTCTGTCAAAGAGTGAAGACGATACAGAATTGACTATTTTCGTAAAATAGGTTGGAGCCAGGAATTACTTAACCAAAACTGAACTGTCGATGCATAAAATTAATTTTATAAGTAACCAACATTTGAAAGTACTCTGATAAGAGGTCGTGAACAGATCAATTTACAGCAATAAGCTTAGGGTCCCATATAGTTTATTGCGAGTTGAAGTGAAATTTCAAATATTGAAGGAGTTTTGCGAGTTTTAGCTCGCTTCGTAGTAGCTTTGCCTTTTTGTCTGAAAATTATTTTAACCCTTTGCGACTGACGTGCCTTAATTTTCACAATTCTACAGACACCAATATGACAGCTAGTATTTTCGAATTTCGTCTTATATTCCTATTTTAAAGTTAAGAGTGTACATTATTGGTTTAAATTACCCATATATAAAATTAAAAGGACGTATGGAGCTAAACAACATTTATTGAATTTAGTTTTTGTGGTGTTCGTCATACTACCACGTCAGTCGCAGATAGTTAAAGGTAATCTGAATATTCATTATACAATTGAACAATTGACTTTCTTACTTCTCAAGCAAAGGACCCACAGAGCGTGTGTGTCTGAGCGATAGCTACCACACATCAAGGGGGTCTAGTCCTATGAAGTCGGCGCAAGACATTAGTTTCCTCTAGGGTTTTTCATCCTCTAGGGTTCATTAGTTTCCATCGGGTAAACTTCAGAGTTTGTATGCTCTTCCAAGCAGCGCTTATAATTCATTACACGTAAAGTTCTTAACTTATATCTTGAAGTGGTAAATTCCATTTTCTTGCTGTCTGTCATACTACCACGTCAGTCGCATAGGTGTGAAGAAGGGTTAAAGGTGATCAGAATATACATTATACAATTCAAAAATTCACTTACTGACTTATCTCAGGCATATGACCCATAGAACGTGAGATAGCTACATTCAGATCAATAGCTACCTTCCAACGATGTAGGGCCTGAGGTCGCTGCTTCCAGCCGTTAAGTAATAACATATAATAATAATTTTTGATTTTTTGCTTTCCGGACTATATCCACATCTTTGTTTAGCTCGTAGAATTAGTGGTTAGATATGTCTTATGTTCCATCGCGCTGTACAACCGAGAATGTAGAGGAAACAATATTGTAATAGAAATTAAGTTGTGTTGTATTGTAGAAGCTAGCGAACAGAGGACTAGATTTACAATGAGCACTGACGGTTTTATTTCGTATAAAATCTTAAAATGATTTAGTTGTTGCACAATATAAATTAGAGAAATTTGATATGTTGCATCTTGTTGAATTTTCTTCTGAGAAATTTTTAAAATTTTAGTAAACAAATTTGAATTACAAAGAAAACCTTTTGAAGGAACACACACCTTCAAGATAAAAAAAAGAAAACAAAATCAGATAAGATGATATCAATATCAACGATATCGCTGTTATTTTGAACTGCTGTCATTTAGTTTAGAGTTGTTGTGAATGTATTTAGTTATATAAGTTACGGTTTTGAACTGAGATAAGAAGCCCAAGTCAGCTGATTTGACAGTTATCGGTTGGTTTTATTAGTTTGGTTCAGCAATTTATCATGAATAGACACATGCCTAAGACAACCACACCAAAATGTTAGGCTTTTTTTCAAGACCTTGTTAATAGTATCGGTCTGTAGCTTACGGATTGCTTGGATGCTTTTGGCTGATAACACGATTTGGGAGTTTGGTGCGCAATATATCGATTGTGGCATGGGCTGAGTTGCATGTCGCGCCATTCTGCATGAACTACAGTAAGAAAAATAAGTCGGTTCACATGGCTCTGTAACTCCCACCGTTGACAGAGACGTTGTTCGCAGGCTCATTTTCGAGGAAAAATGGTCCAGTGATACTGCCAGCCATAGCACACAGCACATTCCCATCTATGCGCACAGTACGGATGAGTGCTATCCACTAGCCACACGAACATGAACGTTTTGCACAGCGTACAGCAGTCGCAGAGGGTGCTTCACAGGTTACTCACTTCGGATCTAATTTTTCATTATTTCCCAATGTTATTGAAGAGTAAAGCGACTCATTTCGTTCGGCGGAGGTATGATACTGACCATTGTGTAAGGAAAATAACGTATGCTGCACAGTTCGTTTGAGACCCTGAGTGACGTCATTGCATGAAATTGTGTGTCAACAGAAACATATAACAACAGATAAACATTTTTCACAAACTTAAAAACAAAAGGCACATTTTGCAATCTTCCTTTATGATACAAGGTTCAATTGAAGGAACTCAAACTGAAGTCATAGTCAAAATACCATAAGTGTACCGTTTTTTGCACTTATGGCCGTTGGAATCATTGATTTATAATAATAATAATAATAACATGGGTAGCTCCTTCAGCAACCACTCGGGTTGTGCGTGTTATTGTTTTCTCATGATTGGAATAGGCCTACAGTTTTATGCCGATTCCGAACGCCAAGTTGAAGAAGATTTTTGGTTGCCCGAAGCCAAGTTTGAGAAGATTTTTCTAAACAGGTAGTTATTACACCTTGGGATTACCAGGCGCCGTGAAAATATTTTTTGTTGTCATGCAAGGAGTCGAACCAAGACACCGTAGGTTGCGATTATTGGTTTATATTGCTGCAAAATGATGATGCACAGTTACAATCAATGCGGAGCTGTTGAGAGACATTATTACAAACTTTTTTGTGCAGCACTTGGACTTGGCAGTCTTTATTTCAAGCGTTATTGACACGCCATGATTCCATACAAACACACGAAGTGAACCAAATCCGGTGGAACCATTCTGGTGCGGAACCAAACCAGTCCAAGAATGGACTGACCGTGCGGTGGAGCATAATCCTACAACCTCGTCCAAACCTCTAATGTCGTTAAGCCACTATGTATACTGTTCCCAGTCATAGACCCCATCATAGTCTCAACAATCATTTAAATTTCCCATTCAAAATTCAACATGACGTGTTCTGATTGATAATCAATATAAACTTTGGTGTGGTATTTCCTGTAAGAATTGGCACGAAGAAACTTTTCCTGCAGCCATAAAGTCACAAGGATAATGTGGAATGTATGTATACCCAGCCAGTGAACAGAACCAAATGTCAAACATAAAGTATTCATTCCTCGAGCACTGGCTGGGCAGATTTTATGAAAAAGTATTCCATAAAGTGATTACAACCCTCATAGTATTTGTGCATGCTTCCCATTGCTCGCATTGTTGGTGCATTTCAACCCGCCCACATCCTACCGTCCCGGCGTTCAATTACACCACGTTCCAATTTCGTAGTGTTTAAGGCATAGACATTGTTAAAGGAATCTCTGTCATTACGATGAAGGAATGGAAAATTACAGACGGATGGCTATTGTATTTTTCCCTTGTGCATATAAAGGATTTTCGAGTAACAGCTGCAAGAGGGATTGTGAGCGTTTAGCATGTGTGTGGGTGACCTTAATTGAGAGGTGTACGCAAGTCAAACTCAATTGCATGCTTCAATGGGAACATATGATATTGTGACGCACAACAGTGTCCTCAAAACTACGTTAAATTTGGGGATGGTTTGTATATAAAAAATAACAATAGAAGCTACATAACTGTGAGGAATTCAGATGGACGAGGAAAGAAAATCTGAATGTTATTAAAAAACTTGATCAATAGCACTACAATACAATCAATTTGGACAACCCTTTGACAAATTTCTTACTTGTTCACATGTGTTAAGTCTTTAGTGTTGCAACACATATGATCGATCATGGTTAACATAATATGCTAAGGCAATATTATTGTGTAAATGTATATGTGTGTTTGAATCTCATTCTCTTAAAACCATCAACGCAAACAGGACCAAGAATTGAAGGCAGAACTTTTCTCTCGAAAATAATTCTTCATCTGCCTTTGAGATTGTCCAGGCTTCCGCAACATGTAATGGGACAGTGTTGATCAAGGTTTTATATAATGTTAGCCTGGTCCTTCGCGAGAGAGCTCTACTACTCGATTGCCTCTTGAACCCAAAGACACAGCGATGGGCAAGAGTTATTCTGCGTTTGTACTTATGTGGATTGGGTGGTTTGCCGTGGCGTAGTGTGTTAGTGCGTCGACTCCTACGCAGAGGGTGCCAGGTTCGATACCCGAATTTACCACCTTTCATATTTCACGGCTCCACCTCTTTCGAGTCACTGACAATGCTCAAAGAGTATTTCTGTCTAGAAAAAGCTTCTCAACTACGCCGTTAGGAGTCGGCATTAATAATAATATAGGTCCCTTCCGCGCGTGAGAGAACAATAGCACGCACAACACGAGTGGTTGCTGAGAAGCTAGGCCCAGGTCCACCTCGGACTGCCGCGCTACCCATATATATATATATACTTATGTTGATTGTACTGTTTGCTTGGGAGCCGGAGTAGACGAAGTCCTTCATTACACCGAAGTTATAGCTGAATATGGTGACATTCTGGCCGAGTCGTTGATGTTGTGCATACTTTCTCGGTGACAGTATATACTTCGTTCTGCCCTCGTTCACTGCTATACACATTTTATCCGCTTCAGTTTCACTACCAGCAAACGCTTCATTGAGGTTAATCACCTCAAAATCATCCGCGTATGCTCACAGTTGTACGGCCTTTTGAAGAGCATGCCACTTGTGTTGGCGAGTGAGTTCTACACGACCTTCTCAAGAATATTGTTGAAAAAGTTAGAGGTTTCGGTGAGTTCGTTACCGACCTTGATGGGGCAGCGAGAATTCTCCTTCGCCATCCTGCATAACCGGAAGAGCTTGGCAGGAAACAAGACATGGTGTTGTATAGCAAGTCCCTATGCACGCTGTCATATGCGGCTTTGAAAATCGACGAACGACGGCGGGTGTCGATCTGCATTTAATGTGAAGATTTTGTCGATGGTTGACTTCCACGGCCTAAAACACTATTTACAATAAAGAAGCGAAACTTACTGACATTCTATCGGCTAATTAAGCCTCGCGAAAGAACTTAAGCTTACTAGAAGCACCTGCCAGGTGTGCTCACTCGTAGCTTGCGATCAGTTTTTCTTCTATTTCTAGTAATTTTATTTTAATATTTCTAACAAATTATGTTCATAGAAAAATAAAAGAAAAGTGTCGAAACTCATGAAAATAAATCGTCGAATACTTATTTTATTCACAAAAAAACAGAACATTTTGAATAATGTATCTACTTTTGCTCCCGACTGTATCTACTTTGTTACACACTCTATTTTGTTTACAAACGGTGTAATCACTGCTAGATGAAGTGGAATGAGCTCATGAAGCAAATTATACGTTGTTTTGTGTGTCATCGAGTAGACTAGGTCAAAGTAACCGAAAGTTAAATCAATACTCGTAGGGTTTGCTGTTCATAAAACGGAGTTTATTGTCAGGCGATTAGATAAGTCCTATGAATCAGTTCATAATGTCGACAAATTAAAATACCACACAAGCCCTTAACGGTTGGTGCCCTGTTGTCTCCAGTTAGTCGCCACTCTTGCTGATTGGCTTATAAAGAGACATAGTCAACTGTTGGTTTCTTTTCGTATGTTATTTCTTATCTGCTCAAAAACTGGCAGAAAATTCATGCTAATTTACTCATTGATTACGGATACGAACTGTTGTTTATAAGGGACTTAGGACCGTTTTCTTAACTACTATTCAATTATACTTGCTGCAAACTATAAGTAAAAATCGTGTGGGACTTAATGCTTCCAAAGCAAAATGCTACCCCCGTTTCCGCTGTCCATGAGTGGGGGTTTTGTAGAAAAAACTGAACACCTTTCAATTCACATATGTATTTGGCGAAGATATACTGGATGCCGCTAAAAAGCAACAAAATCTTTGGGTTTCCTTCATCGTTGCAAATTGGTTCCTTCCGCAACTGATTTGACCTTAATATATAAAACGTACATATGACCAAGAAAAAACGTCTAGCTGATGGTTGAGATGTGGTCAGTTACTGAGGCACCTTTGTTCTCCTGGGATCGACCCTCATGACTTTTTGGAGTGCGTAATTTAATGCCATGTTCCCACTGAGCCTAAACCGCGAGGCTTCACCGAGTTTGAAGCTTTTTCAAATATCGTTAGTTTGACTATGAGGACCAAAATTAACAAAATAATCTGAAGTTTACGCGGTAGGATTGTTCGGTTTAAAAACGTCTCACGGATGGGGGATTCAAGAATTTTGCTACAAATATCCGGCCTCGAATCCTTGTGAACATTTGATGAAACTCAAAATTTCGTTTAAGCAATTATGAGCACATTGTTAACACATTGGGCATATGCTGGCCTTAGTGTGAATGCTGTGCTTCCTTAGAGCAGTCAGCACTTCAACCTAGAATTTGTTTCACCCACTTGTTTAAGTGCTGTAGTATGTCCGCGTTGGCGAATCTTTGAAGGGACATAGGTGCAATAAAAAGAGATCTTGCCCACTTTTTTGCTTGGATGTCTGCTCTCTTCATTGCTCTTATTGTTTTCATATCCTGATAGCCATATCAGCCATATCCCCTGCCAGCATGTTAAGTGTTTGTGGCATTCCCTGACTGGGAAGTCGAATGTGAAGATATTTTTGAGTTGAGAGATTGAGATACATATGTTGATACAGTCTGCTGCTCCTACTTGAGGTCGACCAGTTCAGTTTGACGAAGATGGAAGATTGTATAGTTTTCATATAGGTCGTCTGTACCTAGCATCTCTGTCCTTAGTCATTCATGCATGGAAGCTGTTGGACCATTATTTTCTTGTAGGCTTAAGTTTTTGATCGCTCGATCGCTAACTTAAAGTGATCGACCAGGGGGCCTATTTCCCAGAACATACATCTCATACATTGTGTGAATCTGACACTTCTGCTGTATAATTTCTGTTTCTCAGATTTGTTGTATGTGATGTATGATCTGTGAAATAGGCCCCTGGCTCGGAATCTGTAGTTGCTCGGTTTGGCTTCTTTAAAGTTAAAGGTTCTGTGCATGACTACACCTTGCCTTGCAGTTTCAAGCCGGGCAGCATTATATAGCTAGCTTTGGTAGTTTTTTTTTATAACTTACTAATGGTCTGTCTTTGTTCGATTTTAGCATTTCATTGAATATTCACAAGTTCATTTTTTATTTAAGTGGCATATTTTTCCTACAACCTATTTTTAAACGTGACTTTGTGTTGGTATTTTCTTTCTTAAGCGTAATGGATATCTCTATAATTTCGAGAGTCTGAACCTTTTTTGTTCTTCTTGTGTTAAACGATGTTTGATCAATTCTAATGAAAATGTCCCTTCTGTATTCATAAATAGCTACCCCTTAGTTTTTATGGCGTTTCCCTACAATCTCCGTAAGTCTTTTTGGGGCAGTTATATTATAGATTTTCACTTTTCAGAGGCAAATTATGCTGATTTTGCCAATGCTGAGGACCTTATTTTGAACTATTTTTGGTCATCCTACCAACGTAAGGTTTGTGATGATTCTTAGTGGAACGGGCGCGATGATTTCACAATCGCTGCCTGACGGCTAGAAAAGTCTTATTTTATCTAGCTGACAAGTAGAACTTGACAGAACTCGATTTTACAAGACAAGTGTAACTATCTGAATTGAAATATTCAGATACATAAAAGTATTTTTCTGCCAGCATTTCAGAAGACTATTGAATTAGGACGGAATTAATAGTGCCCATTGCGGTATTCGTCGTGACTCATATCCGAGTATTTTCTAACGTCGCTAATCATGATTTTCAAGCTCACCAACTGAATACCATGAGCCCTAACTTTTAAACAGTGATCGAACAGGAGCAAAATATAGAACTTCTCGAAAGGAAACATTTGGAGGTAATGTAATATCTTCATTTGATGGATCATTTTACGTCATTAGTGTATAAATATAATTTCGCGCATATGCGTGCCACACCTAACTCGAAAGAAGTGCAATCGTGAGATCCAATATTCGACAAATTTATCGAGCAATAAGACCGTATATCAGCAATAACATGGAAAATGTTGACTTTCAAGTTGTCCAACATCTCGGTATTAGCGGCATAGACAAATGAGTTGACTTACTCCACAGAAAGTAATTTTGAGGTGTGAGATCAGAGGATGATGGAAGTTCAGATAGACGCTTACCTCGACAGTACAAAGGACATTATAATAAGCATTATAAACAAACATTAAGTAAGCACCCTGTATCTCGACAGAGTCATTTTTTTTCTTTTTAATAGGCCTGCGACCCATTGAGAGTCTGATCTTGACCAAAAGCTGTGGCCACAGTGCTTTCAGTCATCGAGACCAAGTTGTTTGCAGTTATTACTCTTTAAGCATTGTCAGTGACTCAAAAGAGGTTGGGCCGTAAAAACGATGTTGAACGTACCGAGAATCGAACTAAGCCAGCAGTTCATTCGCTAATTTACGCCCTGAGAACATACGCCGATTGGAGTCTTAAATATCAGCGTAATGAAAGTTTGATCCACCTGCTATCACAATAGGCCTAATTTGCCCACTTCATCGCTGTACAGCCCGCCATGACATTCTGATCTGCCTGTTTCTACAGATCTACGTCAATCCACTTTTTAACCAGAAAAATGTTTAAATAAAAAGAATTGTGAAAACACATACATACGTACATACATACATAAATTCTGAAAAAAAAGAAACAAATATCAAATATTAAGTTCAAATTTCATTATAGAGCAATTACCTCGTAACTTGTAAGTCCGCAATCCTGTCAATCAAACATGAGGGCATTGAACAATCAATGCTAAGACCTCAAATATTCTACATATGTAAGCAAGTGATGTTTCCTAATCAATTCGCTTAAACTACTCCAATGAACACTTGTTATCAGTCAAGAGCCAAAGGCTGAACTTTCAATTAACTTCAACATCATTTGAGAGTCTCGCCGGATGTTGCCGTCAATGAGCACTGCACAACACAGTACAACAAACAGCTGCGAAATTCTTTGCATACTTCCCCGAGGCCTCTTGAATCACAATGCCAACGACTCGTGCAGTGTGCATGTGTATTATGCAAAGGAGTATGCAACAGCAGGAATGCGACATCAATCAATTGCGAAGATGATGCATTTCAATTAAGGCTGTTCGCGTTCTGATAGTTAAACGTAAGCGCGTTACATAAAATCACACCAGTGTGTCGGTGTGTATCAATTGATAGGTGATATCTGCTTGTTCTTATGAAAGCTTCTACGTACTTTGCCATAATGCCAATTACATGGTGATTGCAAAAAATAGCAAACAAACAAATATCAAGCTAAAACGATTTGTTTCAGTCAGAGCTTCACAGCTCATGCTTTTTGTTCCACGTTATGTCACCTCTATTCGTAATCCCAATCCACGGGACGCGATTATCTACGTGTCTGGTTTGCTCTTACTGGGCGACGACACTAGAATAACTGGATTTTGCCAAAATGTTCCTCACAGTTGAGTCACAATCTATTTTTGGTGCACATTTATTGGATTTCACCGAAATTAGCGTGTAGGCGGTGGCGGAGGTTGTGTTGGTTGGCACTCTGATAACAGTTATGAGCCTCTAATTGATTTAATTTTGTTTAATTGATAGTTAATACTGCTCAATATGAGCGCCTAGATTAAGAGCTAATATTAAACGAACGTCGTAATTTATGTTATCGAATACCTATCCGAAACTGAGCTGCAATTATTCGCAATTGAATGTGTTATCCCAGGGAATGACAAGGGATTCAGAGGGAATTTATAATATTTATTGCCACCAATTTGTGGGGTGACACTTTAATAGGAAGTCATGTGTAACACTTATGTATTCGAATGGAAAAATAGCTTGAATTGGAAATGTCAGCATGTGCGTATTTATTGTCTGCTTAATCAGCTCATTCTGTCAGAATGCAGCACTATGACGTATCTCTCCGCTCTGTTTGACCCTTGCATACACAAGTCCATTGAATGAACATTTTATTACTGAGATAATATCAGAACAGACATTTACATATCTAACGTAAATCTAATTATGTGTGTCGTTAAACTACTCACCTTTCAGACTGTAACAAATTTGTGAATATCTCAGTCGAAGCGTCACCTAGCGATAACTAAAGTACACAGACTGATGGGGAATTACAAACATAATAGGGTTGCCACTCATCGATTTCCTTATCAAGTAACTTGGATGATTTTTTTTTTTTGATTTTTCTTTTGCGCAAACTAGACGAGAGCTTTTAAACCATTGAATTCTGTTTGACGAACAAGTGGATTAGATAGGTAGGTAAGTAAATTGGATGGCCTAACGGCCTACTGGTTGCTGCTCACTTAAACCGGACCATTGTGCACATGTTTGAGAGTGTTAAGCTACCGTTTAGACCTGGCGGTGGTTTTTCAAACCACAACCGCATTAGCTCCGAGAAGAACAAAATACGTTCTTGTCATTGCTATAGCTGGGCATTAGCAGAACATATATTTCATAGATGCTGTTTCTTCCACGCCTCTGCAGCTTCTGCAAAAATGTGTGCGATGCCACTAAAGCCAATACATGATTTTGATTTCTTCTTGTTCATTTTAGGCCTTAGAGCCCTTGCTGTGGCTGCAGTATTCAGGCTGAGCCAATGAGTACTGGCTCTATCCAACGACATTTGCTGTATTTAGTTTCTTCCTTATGAAGCTGAGTGGTGTGTGCGCATTCGGGATTGCCAGGGATTCTCCCAGCCCCGAGCCCATCTTCGTGAGAGAGTCCACTCTTTTATTAGATTACAATATTTTATTGGATTCCAATATTTCCCGATATCCAAAAGAGGGTCACAGAATTCTCCAAGAACAGCTTGTTGACGCATTGTCTGCAAAGTCAAACCAGCTTCGATGCCTGAATGTTTATGATTTTTATTGCCGGTAACGCTTTTGTCTATCAGGGCGAGCGCCGCCTCATGTATAACAGCATTGAACGATGCTGCAATCGTCTCTTAATGCTAGGGATATTTCGAAGAGGTCACAGAAGAAATTTGCCTTGTACCAGCCCTTGTGTTAGAATCATCGGTGTACAAGGCGATCTCTCCCTTTGCTGCCGCTACTCAATTCTTCCATTGTTCCGGAAATCGTTGAAACACAATATTTGCCTTAGTTAAGGTTGGTGGAAAGTAATCGGTTTGTGCTGTTTTCCCAACTTAAAGTATGGCAGCGTGGGTGTATGTGTCCTCATTCTAAAATGGCGCCTCTCTATCATCGAGGTTATTCTAAGATAAGCTTTTATGCCTAAGCAGACCATTCTTTGTATTTTGGTATCCCCCAGCTTGGGAGTGTAAGACTACCGTGAGTCCCTCCTGTAGTCAAAAAACTATCCTGATCCTCTATGAATTTTAAGAGGTTTTTTAGTTCAACACCGCTTAAGTCCTCCAGCTCTGTGAAGAAGTGCTTTCCTAGGAACCGCCTCCTTTTCTTGCGAATTTCAAAGCAGAGGTTCTTCTTCTTCCTCAACTCTGCAGCGTCTGCAAAATTCCGTATGCCGAATGTTCAGTGCCGGGTGGAGGACTCCAATTTGCATAGGTATTAAGACCGATCAATATTGTTGATCTAGAGCCCTTGCTTCGACCATAGAGCGTGTCCTCGTTTTCAGTGGGTGGACTGAATAATACCAACGAAGATTTTGCAAGAGTGTTGTAGCAAAACCAAAAAAAAAGAGAACGATTTAGTTAGTAAGCCAAGATCTATAGGAGTTCAAATTTACTGCAGAAGTTTCAGCTTCTAATTCGTTGTCATAACCAGTTGAAAAACTGTTTGTCACCCTATGAAGCTTTATCATTGATCTGATCTGGATTTGGCAGAACGAAAATACAATGTTTTGAAAAATACTGTACAATGACTGTTTTCCATAGGTTTTGGTGGTAACCATATAACCAAACTGAAAATACGGACGAATACTGAACCTCTCTACATAAATTATGTATTTATATTGATCTTAGCTTCTCAAAAATTGTTAATATGAAGTTGCTTGATCTTTTTTAACTACTTTCTACTTATTCGTCACACTCTCGCAGCCCCTAAGTGGTCGACTAAGGACAGATTTACGACTAAAGAAAATTCGATATGAATGAAATGTCAATATTTGTGCAGTTCGAAATAAGCAGTTCATGTGTAAGTGGGTTTTGTGTTTTAAGTGCCTTATAGAAAGGTATATATGATTCTGTGTCTATTCAACGGATACCATAAATAGTGACAGACGGCACAAAAAACAAATAAAAAATTTGAGTAATTTCGTTTAGGATTTTTAAAAAATTGCTTAAGTGAATTTGATTTCCTGATGACTGTTGGCCGTTTGTTTTGAAAATCAGACATTGCTTCAATTAAAGCGATACCAACATCATGGGAAAGCGCTAAAAAAGTGTCAAAGAGCAAAGCTTACCACTAATTTGTTTTCTTTAGTACTTTTTAATGTACATACATCATCAGCCCAAATATCACCAACTTCAATGGGTCAAGGAGTTTAAATTCATTTCATTCATTTTCATTCATTAACCACCATTGATAGTTACGATGGAAAGCAATGTTTGTTTTCAGTGAATACATAAATCCAAATTTCCTTCAACTAATGTGGTTGATGATTAGTTTCTCCCTCATCGTCTCCGTAAATCAACATCCTATTAGATACAAATAAATTGTACAGACACTTTCATGAAAGAACTTCGTATGTATATAGATCAAACATACCATCAATATGATCGTCAACTGCATATCCCATCCATAAAAATGAAGTCAGAGAATATCAAATCAGATGCCAGTCACTTTATTATTCACAGCGCGTGCATTTGTGAATTCAAATTTAGCCAAAAAGTTAAGGGGAACAACATGAATGAATTCCACTTACGTAAAACTTTTCGGTTACACCTCGAGTTTCGATAAAATGTTTAATGGTAACATGGAGAACACTCTTAAAGCACCCTTAAGATATCGTATAAATGCGGTAAAAATGTAAGACCCTATGGAATGTGTGCTTTTTTAATAGCGAATTGAATTGAATTTAAAATGTCCTTCCTTCATTTACTGTGACTGAAGTCGACTTGATTAGCATCTTAAATTGCTTTATATCGGGTATTGTAAACAACAAATATTTTATTGAGAAAATTGCGACGTTCTAACGCTATGTTTTCACAACGCTGCCAAGATAAGGCAAGGCAGGTATGAAACTGCAATCTTATCGTCGTGGAAGTGTAGTTTCTAATTGGTTTCCATTTGTCATGCGTTTTGTTTTCAGACGCAATTAGCGCTGAGTACGATTTTCAATGACTCAGGGATACAAAAGATGACTTAAATATTAACTTAAATAAATTTTAGCTTATATATTTTAGTTAATACTTAATTTCCAGGAATGTTGTATTTTTGGTTTCAGTTTTATTACTCGATTGATTACAACGCTTTCATAAATTTTATCTGCTTTTATATTGGTATTAAATATCTACGATAAAACGTAGATTATGCATAATTGGCATGCCATTTGATTTCTAATAACGCAAAAGGTGGCCAGTTTTTTATTGACCAGGTTAAGATTAAACCATTTCCGCCGTGAATTGCACCATTGCAACAAAACAAATTCAAACTGTTAAGATCATAAATAAATTCTTTATTTAACCTTGCCGCATGTTTCTAAACAAGTCACAAAACATGTTTTAAGATATATAAACTGCTCAATGAAAGTTAAGAGCAACGATAATCTATCCTTGCCGCAGAGTAAATCAGAATATCTTTATAAATATTCAACTCCCCGGTATTTAATTAAGTTCTTTCTTTTTAAAAAGGTACTTAAGATTTGGAATTTTCTCGGATCCAAGGTATGTAGAAGAGAAAACGCTATTCGTGGATAACTGGCAAAAAGTCTCTCAAATTTGTCGGTAGAGAAAGAGACAATGCTTATAAAGATCGGTTATCTTTATAATACTTGATTTCCACTAAAAAGAAAAGATCGGAGTCATACCATCTATGCAGGAGTGCTATTTTCAATCTAATAGCATTTTCGACTGTCATCAAGTCACCAGGAGCTGACAAGAGTTCTCTAACTTCTGCACCTCTGCCTTGTATGGTGGTAAAGTCTGAGTGGTCCTCCACCATCCAGTAATCGGTTGTCGAGCTGAACTTATTAGATTTTAAATCTGGTATGTTGAGGGTACCCTGGTCCCCCTCGGTCAAGATCCATCTTGGACTATCGCACCACCGATAATATATATATTATCTTGAGGACATCTCTGGAGCACAAGATGAAGACGTCCTCCATCCTACGCCTTCCATATGACCTTCCCTGAGGTTGGCTTGAGGCCCCGAATATGTGTTTTTATTGAAGCCAGCACCTTGTGGAGCTCGAGGCTTTATGAAAAGAACCCTCGGACAATATAGGATTTCGGGAAAAACGTACTTCTTCCACTAGTGACACGTTCAGTCGACTTTTGACATTGAATGCCTAAAAGGTGATCCCCATCCATACAGCAGTAACATTGTCTGAACAAACGAAAAAGGACCATCTTGTCTTTTGTATTAAGACATAGAGATCTGCTCTGTAGATAGAGATTCTTTGGATAAGTCCACCGGGACAACACCCAACCTGATAGTGGGACCATTAGGTACGGGTACTCCTGGTACTTTAAGGGCATGATCCTCCGATCATATTCTCTTGGGATAATTGTTAGGTGGAGTTTTCTCGTGGCCCTAGCCTTTTACCATAGATTCGCCTCTGCGAATTTTGTATTACCGAAAATCGCCTTCTTTCGGAGTTTTGACTATTTGACTATTCGGAAATTGACTATTAGCAGGCAAGTATTGGCCCCGTTTGCTTCCGTCGGACTTGTCAGCTGTAACAACGAACTGCTCCTTAACGATCAAGCGAAGTAGTGGCTAAAGATGTTGTAGGCATCAGAAGCTCATTAGTATCTTGTCTGATCGATTGTTGTCAACTTGGTCTATTTGGAGTTGCAAAACTCTCATTTTTTGGAAAGGAAAGGTTATAAAAGTGGTATGGTGCCTGAGGTATCCAGTGAGGACTGGATTGAAACCGAAGGTTGGAGTTTGGATAATGAAGAATAAACACTCTCTTAGCCAAGCATCCGTCGGCATATGCTGTTCCACAATTCGATTTGAGATTGGTTTACAGTTTTTTCTTCATGTTATTTACTTCGGCCAAATACTTACAGTCGCAAGACAGAAAAAGTGTTCAATTGAACCACTTTGAGATGTTGGACCTATTATATTGCTATAGGATTTGTTGGCCGATGGCCGCCACGTAGAGGTCTCCAAGCCGAGCATACGACTTAAAGATGCCTCAATTTAGAAACTGCAGTTTAGAGTCACGTTTGAAGAAAATTTTGAATAAGAACATAGAAAACTCATATTCTGTATTCACACTTTTGCGGCAGATTGTGTTATTTGTACAAGGCTATTCAGCTTCATATTTTCTGCTTCCTAGAGAGAATACAATCTTCACAAATGACTACACTATAGACCTCTCATCCCAAGAACGTATAGCCCTATTTTAAGTTGAGGTGAATGACATTGACGCTAGTGCAGGCTTTTATTACACCACAATGCGACTGCCACTTCCGGATTTGATGAGTGTGTCGGACTATAGCCCCGCATTTGAATGTCAAAACAAATTATCACAGTTGCCTGTCGGTGCGATGGCGGCTCAAATTCTTTTCCTACAACTACTGACGCATTCACATTTTTTTCCAATTTTGGAAGTCACCCACCTACAGAAGGTCAAACAAATTTAGTGATTGAATTTAGTACTAAAAATGGAAAATATTGACTGAATACATTTAAATTTGTTTTATGTTATAAAATAAAATTGATCACCCTGTATTGAGTGTGCAGAAGACAAACTAATTAACTACAAATGCAGAACGGAACCCAATCCGACCAAAACGCAAAAGACCGGCACGGCATGGCGGGCTTTGTGTTCCCATAAACGATGGTAATGCGAAGCGAATTTGGAACCTTGTCTTTCCGTGTTTCTGTAAACACACGCCAGTCTGTGTGTGCGTGATTGTGCAAATGCAAACACTCCAATGTTGACAATAGTCGAGCCCCTTTTTCATATCGAATCACAACGCAATCTAACTCAGCAAGAGCAGCTGCCTCTTTCGTCAGCTGGTGTAGCATGTTGTGCGCCATTCATAGGAATGCTTAGTGCTCGGAATACCACGACGCGTGTCGTATACGAAAATGCCTTGGTATTAGTGTGTAATCCAGGTGAAGTGAACGAAGCAGATCATTCAGGTAGGAAAGTAAGGTTTGATGCTCGCACGAGTACCCATTCAACCAAGAGAATATATATCTTCTTCCCGTCACTCATCTACACACGAATCTATGATGAATACGTGACAACGTCACCGCATGCAGTGATGTGATGATACGCAGACAGCGACAGGGATCCGGTCGAATAATTTCGATCGATTTCATAAAAGACAGTGCTTGAAATGCCTGGCTTCAGTTAGTTTCAAACGTTCAACGCGTTCGGGTCGTGTATAGATATTTTATTTCGCTTGTGATTTGGCTTGAGTTGTTTGTTTTGTGAATTTTTGGTGATACTTGAACAAAATGCCGCCCACTGGAATTGTTTGTGAAGAGCAGAGCGCTCGCAGTCATTGCGAACAAGTGAACAAGTGTGTGTGCCTGGACGAAGAAGGCAAGGATGAAACTGACTTTTGCAGCGATAATTGCGTCTATAAAATGACGAGGTATAAAGACACAACATTGAAGATTGTACAGGTGGAAGAACAAAGTCACTGTTGTACCTTCCATCGGTGACCACACAACTCCTATCGTCTTCGGTTGTGATTCTTGGAATTTCGAGTGAATCATTCGATGGAGATGTCTTTTGTAAAAGAAATCCCCACGTTGACTCACGCGGTGGTTGGTTCTGCTTTTATTTTTAAAGAAACGGAATGGCTTGGTAGATTGGGGGATTTTTACGGGGAATTTTTACGAGTTTTCAGGCTGCATCAGCTTATGGGCGTATTAAAAGTGTCGGATGATCTTTTGAACTAACAGATGTAACTGAAGAAATGTTTTGTAATAGGTCGGGAGGTGATATAGTGACGGGGCAAAAAGCAGTTTAATTTTCTGCTAAACCCAATTGTCTTTGGCATCCAAACGACAGTTGCTTTGACTATTCGGCAGCTGCCTATTTATGTTTTTTTTTTGCGATCTGTCGTGATATAGAAAAAGGCATCATGATGAGTATATAAAGTTTTTTTTTTCATATTTTTTGCAGCTATCGAAAACAATGACTGAAAATTGACAATTGTACAAGAAGGAATTGTATCTAAATTAAAGCGATTCATTACTGTTCATCATCAATAGCAGCCACCAAAAATTGGTTCTCGGCTTAGCTCACACACACATGACACACTTAAACACATTACACTTGGCGGGCACTCTTGTGTCCATGTGCGTCGTCGGTGCGACATTCCGCCACTGTCATCTCACAAATTCGTACTAATTTAATTCTTAATTGCCAAAGCACTATGAATAGTGAGCATTGAATGCTCATCAATAATGCTCAGTTTTTGTCTCCTACATCGTTGATTTGTAAATTAAATATAAACATATTGTCCAGAGCAATGTAAATCCCTCAGATAGAGGGAATAAATCAAAATTTCTTATTCCCACTACGTTGTTAGTGTAAAAAACCCAGAACTATTGACGATCTCTGGCCAAACTTTGAAAAAAATGTTATGCTATGTCCACTAAACCGAAATCGTTTGGTATGGCTGAACTTTTACTGAAAGCTCAATAGACAAATCACACAGTGTTTTCAAATGTCATTAGGCCGGCAAAACCCCAGTTTGTTGACTGGAAAAAATAATGTTGAGAACATTAAAAAGGAGAGAGAGACAATGAGAAAATGATGACCAAAATTACTAAAATAAGCTCACTCTGTAGGCTTGTGCAGTTTAGCAGTCTCTCACGGAGGGATGAACTAAAGGGGGGTTTCGCCTAGCTTTCGCGAAAACCGCGACGGTTCGAAACCCCAAAATATATGACGAAACCCTATAGGTTTGGAGAAATTATATGAAACCTCGAGATCTCGTTTGATGTTCAAATTTATTGTTTTATATCACTTAAATTTATCTAGTGGTTTCATTTTGTAAACCTGCTGTTTGAAATCAGCTTAGAAGAAAAAATTAATCTAGGGACCGTACATTTTCGTTAGAACTCTCCTGCAACAGACCTAGGTAGGCCCGAATGCACTGAAATTTATTATCTATGAGTACATAGACACTCATGAAATAAATGTGAAAACGCAAAAAAGAAAACTGTATTAAAAATGTTACCAAAATTACATTTTTAGCAATTTGCAATTTCTTTTAACTTTATACTATTATCTTGTAAGAATAGTATTCTCCTTTGTTAAAAAATTAAATGGATACAAACAATGATTCTTTGGAAATTAATTTTAATGTGACGGTCAAATCACTTACCGTTGAAATAAATTCTGTTTCGGCAAAGTTCAAAAGGCGTCAATTGATCACTTCTTATTCGACGGATTTGGTGATTTACATTATCGTTGAACTTTGAAATGATGTTGAATATGACTTGGTCCTCTTCAATAATTCAAAGTATCTACTAGTCAATTTCAATGGTATGACGTGATTTTGGCATTGCTCTAGAGTTGCCTGCAGAGACTTCTGAGCAGATAGTATTTGCAGAAGCGTCTTAAGTGAACAGCATATAACTGCAGCGACGATTGTTTCCTGCTCCTGCATTTCGATGGTAAGGTGTTCAAGCAACTCCTCCCGCAAATGGGCTTCCTAGCTCCTCTGTGGTCCGCCTGATCGGTGGCTTTTAGCCAAAAGTGTGTCTTAATTACAAATTTGGACTGCATACCTATCTAATGGTGGAAATGATTGCTTTGATTTCGCTTGTGATAGCGGTGCATAACCAAAATACGTTACTCTTGTCTTATGTCTTATTTGTTCATAAGTCCAAGAATGTAGCAATCTATGAGTAAAAAATAAAACTTTCTCAAAAAAAAAAATTTCCTCGTCATCCAGTCCATTATAAGGTTATTTCAAATCAACGCCCAGAAACGGAAATGTGACCGTTAAGTAAGATAACAACTCATACCCACGGTCACGTATGGACTTCGTACACAGCTGGTTTTTTCACTCAACACTATGCGAAGGAGAACTGCCCAAGTGACTGTTTTTTCTTTTTTCAATTTTTTTTCATAAATTAACACACATATCGCATCCGGTCTTTGAAGTCATTGCAATCATTTCTTCAAGGCCACAAGAAAACTAGCTTTCTGCGATTTCAATTAAAAATATCTCTGCACATTACCAAATGCCAGCAAGGTTGGATATGCCAAATAAGGAAGATAATTAATTTATTTTAAATTCGCACAATGTCATTATTTTGTTCTAATGTGCAAGGTTAAGATGTGTCAATCGTTCATTGTTGGTTCCAAAGAAACTGCCTTTCAATCAGGTTAATTATTCAATAAGATAAATGTTGGTAATTGCATTGGTTCAATCCTGGCCGAATTTTTGGCTTCGTTTTTGTCCTACATTTTATTTGGACTTATTCACAGGATAGAAATATTTTTCGATTTGCTCTTCTTTCAATACGTTTGTTTTGTTCGTCGCTATCGTTGATTTTATAATTGATTGAGCAGTGTGTGTGTTCTATTTTGGGGATTTTGGCAGGTATTTTCTGTTGGACCAAATAGAGCACTTTTGTTAATGCAATTACCCATTCTACAAGGAATGAGCTTCTTTGTTCAAAACATTTCCTACAGAGCTTGAATTTTTATCATAAATTTTAATAATGTCAGGGTTATTAGGGTCAAGTCTTTTCATGATGCTAAAAGTGATGTTAGTGTGCATACACTAGTGATGTTAACTGAGCATATTTGACTTTGAAACATGTCAAATCACCCTGAGTCTCTACTTACAACTGAAAAACTTGACGTGACCAGACCATGTAGAGCCAATTTTCAAATCCGTATCAGTGGCATAACTCAATATCTAGAAGACGCCTTCGAAACCGACGGCGCTGGCAAGTGGAAATGTGCCTTAGCTAGCTTTGCGTTGAAAATTGGAAACAACATACTAAAGTTCGTGCCAGCTTGAGAGGCTTGTTCGATGACGCACTAGTTTTCTGTTCGTGTTCAGCATTGCATGGTAAACATAGTATTAATTAGTCTGCAAAATGTTATAAACACTATCGAAAAAGTGCAAGAGGTTTTTTTGTATATCTTTTAACTCGATTCATATCAGTGCTGGTTTGAAGCGGATTACAATCTACCCAGAAAGGCCGAGTGCTACGAATGATATGGTTACCGACATATTCTTCATGTTCAGCAGGCCGGTGCGTCGCGGCGTACGTGTCACATTGCACATGTCATAATGGCTATCATGCACGAGTCTAGTCGTTTAAGGGCAAGGTAAAGTCGCGCGATATCGGTGTGAGTCAGAAACTGATATCGTGCAATTTAACACATCTTTTCGAATTCTTCACGTGATCTTCAAATGCACGTATACAAATAACCGCGAGCTATCGATTATGTCCAAGCCAAAGTAATTTTATTTTATTATTCTTCCAAACTACATAAAAAATTACATCCCAGGAGAACGTGCCACCAAAGGAATCCCTGGCGGAGATTTGTACTGCGTTACAATTTTCAACATTCCAGACAGGACAAAATAGTCCATGTCGTTCGAGTTACTGACAACTCTCAGAGCGTGTTTCTTTTCAGGAAAATCTTCTTAAGTATCGTCATTCGGAGTCGTCTGTAGTGGCTGTAAAACTGAAGGTCCCCTCCACACGTGCGAGAACAACCGCGAGTGGTTGGTGTCGAAGCTACAGTGAAGATCTACCTCTGACAGTAGTTGCATTATATAGTTCCTTACACAAATTGTTCATTTATTTATTAGCATTTAAAAATGTAACGTCTATGTTAAAAAATGGTTGCAACAAATTTTGCTCTACTTCTTTATTTGCAACTTCAAACAGTTTCTTCTTCAAATCAGTTTTTGTTGCAAAAAAGTCTCTTCCATCTCTCTATGGAACGATGAAATAACTTCCACATTCATGTCCAACCGTTGCATCACTGTTCAGAAATTGAAGTTAAAAAAAAGGAATGTTAACACTCCGTAGCCCTCTTCCGGAATGAGGTAAAACCCATGTACACACGTGAAATCTCCTTTCAACACCAGCTTCTGTTGCACAATCATCTGCATTCATGTCGGCACCATACAGAGCAATTATCACTTCTCCTTCATTCCTCCGAGTGTGCAACGAATTAAACACCTGACGTTGAGAGTATGCATCTTTCATTGCACTCTTCCAAGCATACACTGCCGCACTATCGCATTCGGACATAGTATTGCTTATTTCCAAAGAAACCACGTCCATACGGAGCTGATGGCACATTTTCCGGTGAAAAGAAGAAAGTGAATCTTTTAGGTGTCAAATTGCCCATTGACCACGGTGAACGTGCTGAAGTGAACGTTCATTCACAGTTTTCATGGTCGTTTGTATTTACAAACAAAATGTGTCAGATCGAAGATTGCGGCAGCATAACCGTGTTTGGTTTTTGGATGGCCATTCCTCTTTTGGGGGGGTTTTTATGTGTTTTTTTGTGCATAATTTTATGAGTCACTCAGTCACTCAGTCAATGTTCCATCAAGCACGCAGTGATTCATTTCGCAACCTTGACTTTTCTTCGTCTTGACTTGGTAATTAACTTACTAAAATTATTTCGCATACTTGGACTTTATTCAACTAATACGGGTTGTTGTTGGCAACAATCACAGTTCATAGGGGTCAGCCATTTATATACAAAACCACCAGTCAAAATTTGTCGATGCTGAGTCGAACACTTATGGATAACGGAATACAGTCGAATCTCCATAAGTCGAATATTACGGGAACAATCAATTTGTTTCGAGTTACGGAATATTAGCGATTCCCCGCGACTTCGTCCGCGTAGATATCAGTTATCGCAGTTGAATAAATAATATTGATTTTCAACAAATTTGATTACCTTTGAAAAGGTTATAGTGAGTCAATCTTAAAAATTAGACATATGATGTCACGGACTTTTTTATAGAACTTTTAATGACAGCTATGTACGACAATTCTATCATACATGATGTTTGCGTAACTTAAACCGTTTATGCAGCGCACTCAACCTAAGCTCTTAAAAAGGAATCTTCCTATTAGTCGCAGCATAATGTTATGGAGCTTTAAGCGTTCTTAGATAAATGAACTTTCCAACACAAAAATAATTTTTATATTCAAACCAGTAGTTCCTGATATCGCGTTCAACCAAGCAATTAGTTATATAATATTAGCATAGATTGAAGTCTAAGTTCTGAAACATTTAACAAATTTTGTTCGACGTATATAAAAATTCGTCTTAGGGATGTTCGTCTTCCAGAGGTTTGACTGATATACGATAGTACTTTTTAATTAATTCCACATGTTCGTCAACCGTGAAAAAATGCAAGATGAAATAACAGACCTTGCATACTTAATATTTTGACAACTGTCTTTGTTAATATTGTAAGAACCACAAATATAGCAACTAAGAAAAATCATCTATCTGGTCACCCTTTATAACAGCTCCAGAGTCATCAATCAATCAATCATAAAAAAAAATACATTTTTTCAGTATGTCGGGGCTCCTTAAGTAGCACTTTGCAATGTTTAACATCGATCTGTAAATTTATGCAAGCTCTGTTCAGAAAGTAACGACCAAGCAGTTGTGGAATAAAATAACGGACTTCCATCGAATATCCATAAGCTATAAAATAAAACTAAAATTGCTTGTTCCCAGAGTAATAGTCACCGTTAATGATTGATGTATATTTAAACAATGTCATCAACTTTCCTGTTCCACATAATCGTTATAACAAATGTTTGCGTTGAACGAGATTAACCAGAAATTAAACTGCTTTTGAACGTCTCCAAAAAAAAAGTCTACAGATTCAGTTGTGCAAACAGGAAAGGCGTAGACGTCATTTCTGTTTAACAGACACACTGACGTACAGTATCAAACAAATAAACATAGGCTTGTGCTTATCATTTTTGTGTGCTCAATGATTGTCTCAAGTTCAGGGAAATTGTGTTAATTGGTGATTATTTTTAGCCATGTCGTATGATACAGAAACAGTTGTGGTAGGTTCTAATTGCTAAACATGTATTCATAGATATGTATGTCTATAAAAAGAAATACTCCTTCATTTCGATTTTATGATCACTCCCTCGCCTGTTTCTTGATAACACATGTGACAAATCGCTGTCCAGTGACAGGCATCTAAATACGGTTAGGTGAGACGTAGTTAATTGATTTTATTGATAAATTGTCACATCTTGTCAAATGTTTCCACACATCTTGTCAAATGTTTCCATTGGCTGCCAGTAAATTACCATATCGATAGAATATTAATATTTTTCGGGTAGATTACTGTGACATTTGGTCAGATTGCATCAGTTGATTTCGTTATTGATATTATAACGATAGAACGCGCAAAATTTCGCGGCCCCTTGGACTCGCTGCAAATTAATTTAATCATTGTGAAATTGGCTGTTGAATCAGTGGAATGAACAGTGAAGCCCAGTATTAACTTTATTTATATCTGTGAGACCGCTTGTCTAATTGACAACTGTCTGTGTCTTACCTTTGTTACTTGGTCGTAACGTATTGCAGATGTCCACACTTCAAAAACGAAAGTTGTTTCCAAAATGATTGATCACTTGCACAATATTAGGGGCGATAATGAGAAACTGTTACCTGGAACGATATTCCATATTGTGTCTATGTGAAACCCATTTCCTGATTGAACCATGAATGCTGAAGAAATATTGAGAACACTATGTTCCAGTGGATGGCGCTTAAGTTCAGCATGTTTGATGGCGCTATGTGTCATCCAGCGAATGAGAACATCGATTTCTTGGAGAAAAAAAATTATGATGAGTGCTCATCTGCTATCTACGCCGACAACCAATCAATATCAAGCGAATCTGTAGCCTTTACATATTTTTCGTGATATATTCGTTATTTGTCTATCATCCCCATTAATTCTCCATTAGATCGGTCACCAATTCCAACCCATATACACCCTTAAAATTTAATTGGAAAAAATAATAGAATGCCGCTTTGAAACTCTGAAGAACCAGATTAAAGAAATCACATGACAGGGCATCTCTCTACCAAAATAGGGTGCAGGTTTCAAACGGCTTTTGAACGGAACTACACGGTGCATCGCGAATGTGTAAGCGTCCTGCGACACAACCGGATCAATTTCCCAGGAATCCCGAATTCGATAACCGCATCAAGAAGATGTTCAGATACATTGTATTCAGTCATCAAGACCAAATTATTTTGCATCCATGATCTCTCGATTTTTATGCCCAAACCAGACTTACATATATCTCTTACTCCATTAAAAAACATCGAAGTTGCACTTTCGTCCCCGCTTACTTTCTTTACAGACATGCTCAAATATCCAACGCAAATTCTCCCTTTCGGAGTTAAGAGCGATAAGCTGGGAAGTTATACTTATTAATTGTATTAAATGGCCATTTCTTATTTTGTCCGGCCCAAAATCTGTTCTGTGAGCTGTTCTCAATAACAATGTTGAAAAAGTCATGAACAAAGCATAGCCTTGTTTAAACCCTTTTGTATGGATCCAAAGTGTAATTGACGTAGTTACCGACCTTGATGAAGCAGTGGAAAGGGTCTATCATAGCCCGCCTTAAAAACTTCACTGAAACTCGCCTATATATCGCTTCCGTATTAAGGTCTAAAGGCTACTGCTTTCTTTGACTTTTCGAAATGATCAAACATCGACGCAGCACCATGCTCATGATTGTTTTCATTTTTAAAACCTCGTAAGTTTTGATGCCATGAAAAATATTCATCTCAGAATAACCATTGGTAAACCTTTCGTCTTGTGTGATGTTATAATCGCGTGTAGCATCTAGAACATTTCAAAGTATTGCCAAATCGATACATTTCTATGTTCCAACAAACACCTTCACATTCCCATCAGTATCTAACAATATTCAATAATTTTGAGTAACGCCAGTCCACACAATATTTTTCTAATTACTCCCAGTTAATGTCACAATTTGTATGCGCATCACCTCGTTGACTGCGTTCCCGCCATAAGCAACCATTAACCAGTGCCTCAGGAGCATTAAAATGTCTTTTGCGAAGCGACCCCTCAAGGTCGTAACTAATTACTGAAAAAAGACATGTCCTATGTGTCACATTGGCACCGTAACGTCTTGCCAATGTGCACACGCTCTGTTAGTAATTGAAACTCGCGCGAGGAAGACGGAATGTAATTATAAAAATTCCATTATCTTGGTACGCAAATAAGAGGCGGTGCTGCGTTCCCTTAGAGGACACAAGGATTAGAATGCCAAGTCGCACATGTAAAAGAAAAAGTCAATTAGACTCGTGGAATTCTATTCTTTCCACGGGCAGCACACTTTGGCACATACCCAAGGCAAGAGCTCGATATATGCGAAGTAATTATGAAAATGTTTGAAGTATTTCATTCACGATTCAATCTTGATGAGAACACTTCAATCCAATAAACCAGCGCCTGCAATGTTCTGTCATTTGAGATTAAATCAACGATGATGCGAGAGCACAATTATGTTACCTTTAGGCCGAAGTTTGAAGTATTTACCATTAACTACGGTGATTGCGATTTTTCGTATTTTACTGAATGATGGAATGACGGGAATGACATGGAATTCTCATTTAGTTGAGTATCTGTACATGTCGTCGCGATAACTGTGATGGAAGAGTCCCGTACCCGTGTGTAATCGATATTAGAGATGATGGCAGAGGTGTTAAACAAGTGATTTACAAATGTCATTTCGATGCAGTATCGAGTGGCAGCTGTCAGTCATAATTTTCTTTTCATTTCGTTCAGTGGTTTCGTTTTCAGTAGGGGGTGGAACATATTATATCATTGATAGGGTTGAGGTAAATGCAAGTAGAATTAAAGGAAGCTTGTAGGACTTTCGTTGTCCTTCCCGCATGAGGGTAAGACTACCTACTTGTGGATGAGTTGAGAACAGCAAAAAACTGAACTAGATTGGGGGCTGTGAAAATGAGAAGATGCTTTCAACTGACGATTCCTGCTTAGACCTCGTTTTGATGGGGCAATGCAATTTACTTGGTATTGCGGCCACTTGAACCTTGAAGATAGATTGGCTTGCATTTCAAAGGGCAATTAGCTATGGTTGCTTACTTACTTAGTCGATGCTGTCGTTTTGCTACGCTTAAATGAGCCGAAACTATCGTCCAAACGATAACGTCAGACGATTGTTGTCAAACGTGATTAGAGACCTGACCTAATTGTCGTTATGGACCTGAGGCTGTTGTTTGATTTAATTTGCACAGATTAAAATACCTGACCACCGTGAACCGTTGTAAGAGATATTAATAATTTTTTTTGCTGAGAATCCTTTTAAAATTCCTTTAATTTATTAAATTCCCTTTTATTGTGCGACACTTGAATAAATTATTTTGTACTTTTTATTTCAGATATTCAGATGGATGTGTCAAGCTACGTAATTCAAACATTGAACTCATGGATCAGGACATTCTCTATCATTTGGCACTAGGAAGTGAAAGTCATGATCTCTACGAGATGTTCCATGATATCAAGGTAAATAAAACATTTCGTTCTTCAAGTTAAAATGTCTTAATGTCCATCAAGAATGAGCAAGTGGAAATCGATGTGAAAGATATAGCGTCCGGACTATATCTTTACCATATATACCATACCAAAACATTAATTTCCATTGTATCACCTGTCTTGAGTCATTGACAATGTTTTGAGAGTGGTCCTGTATTTCCTACTCTATTGCTATGGAACTTAGCAATGGGCTATTATTATTATTGCTAAGTGTATATTACACCGCGACCTTTAGATCAAATGTGCCCCATTGATCTCTTAAGAGTTCCTTTCACACTCTGTTCTTTTTAAGAGGTGTATTGAGGGTTATGGACTCCTGTTGTCAAAGTTGGAAGAGATTTATTTATTCTCTCTAAGCCAGTTTTCTTTAGGAATCTGAGAATGAATGAACGTTCTGTGAGCGACTTCAATTCTTTCTCTGATATCAGGTGCTTGCTAAGATACTTATGTCTTTTGTGAGCTAATGCCTCGTACAATCTGCAGAGACCTTCTTCTGATATTCCAAGTTTCCTTAGATGCAGGGAGCACGCATCTGCAGTGCCCTGCCTGTTAGCATGAACCTGTTCATGCCTGTTATATATACATGCATCAAACCTCTTCTGGTTGTATTCACCAAAGTTTTTTCTTGGCCTGCTTCATGCCATGAGTGTTGTTCTATGTGTTTGCCCGGTTCCTTCTTTATTTTTAGCCCAGCCGACAACCCCAGATTGAAGGCGTGGTTATAATATGGGAGTTTTGAAAGCCAAATAAGGATTTTATACTGTTAAAAGAAACAAAAAAAAAAGTAAAATTGTACATATAACTTCAAATTTCAAGAAAAAGCATCGACCTAGAACACAAATCTACCTCAATGTTTATATTCTGTGGCGAAGCGGAGAATATTATGAAAATCAAACTACTGATTAAATATATTCCGGTCGAGAGACTGCGCACTATTTATACTTTAAATTCAAATGAAGCACGTCAATTCGATGTCGCATCGGTAGGAGATGGCGCCATGCTCTAATCGAGATTATTTTCATGAGTATCACAGTTTTCGCACTAATCGGTACAACATGTTGGTCTAAGTGAGCCACGGCCGTATTGTCGTCAGGGCACCCACATACCTACCTAATTGGTTCCGCCACTGCAAGGATAATCCTGTCATATTCTTGGAAACATCGAGAACAGTGTATACCATTTAATTAACACATAATTGATATAATTTGACGAAGAAAACACACGACAATCAGAAGGCTATACACATAAGGGATTTCTGATTAAGATGTTTATAAAAATAGATTCAATAAGGGGAAGAGGGGAAGTATGATGTAATCCAAATCCGAAAGGCAGCTTCACGACTGAATCATTACATTGACCATGCACAGTCAAGCGTGGCCAATTGTCATTGATGACATTTAACCCAAGTCAGCATATTGATTCATCCAATATCAACAAACTTCCTTTCCTGACGCTAAGATTTTTCACCGTATAAGTCCCAGAGCTTCGCAAAACACTGACGTCAATACATTGACAACCACTTCAGAGTAATCCATTCGCAGAGGGTCTTCAATTTCAATTAAGTCACAACAGATAATCTTTTAAATTTGATACGTAATTAAAAGCGATTATGTCGCTTCATCTTTATTATCTTATCGCTCGCGTTGTTCGCCGAGCTCCTCCCGCCCTCTGCCTTCCGCCTGGTGTTATTCTCTAAACAACCACCAAATTAAACTGATAAGCGTTGAACTCTAACGGATTGTTTAGAAAGCAATTTTAGTTTCAATCGAATGACAAGAGTGATTTCGTTTAAATGTGTATCTCGGCGAGTTTGTTTGTTTTTATAATGTCTACTGCTCTAAGAGCATATTTCTAGAACGCAATAAGACTCGTACAGACATCAACGGATGCATGTTACGCAATCTTTGATTTAATTAAAAGAAAATATCATTCGTTGAACTGGGTGGAAGCGGATTAGATGCAAATCCATTTAACCGACTGTAACCGACAATTCAACAGTTTCCAATTTGAATGAATTTGCATTTCAATTTCTGAATCTGTGTTGGGTGGCCGGTGCGGTCGGTCAGCCATGAATTAGCATAAAATTACATTTCGATTCTGATACTGAAGAGGTTCTGAGTGGGATTGTACTCGTTTGAATTGTCTCTACACCCTGCTTATTGGAACCGGTTTGAGATGTCATTTATTCGGGTGGCAAATCTTTGCAAAAAATAACCTTGAAAAGGAGAATGATGAGGGAGTGCCTTTATTCTGCTCTGCTTCATGGTATCGGGTAGATAAGGTCCTGATGTATCCATTGTGATGCGCGTGGGGAAAGGTCCTCATACCCGCTTATCTAGTTATTAGTGTTACTTATTGTAGAGTATGATCCAATATTCCAAAAGATCTTGTAATTCTGGTAAGGCAGAGTGCTGGCCAATCTACAAGGCCCTTAAAGTTGTGAAAATAAATACTCTGGGAGTCTTATATTAATGAAATGACAGAGGTGAAGACACTATGAGCTCGAAATCATTGTGAGGACGGATTTAAGCTAGGAACTTTATGTCGCATTGCTTGAAGGATGCCAACAACCGATTTAAGTACTTTTGAATATGCCCAAAAGCGGCCGGTTGGGTTAACAACCTGTAAAAGAAGACCAAGTTGGAGAGACCGCTATAGATCAATGATCACTGGTTTTCGATCGCTGATTAAATAGTCATTACTCTGGTTCTGAAATTTGGTTCATAGAAAATAGCTCTACGCGAAAGAGCAGCAAGTTAAGAAGTCCACAAACAAAAGGTGGATCCGTTCTGCTGCTGCTTGAAGAACTTAGAAACTAACATGAGGTCTCCTTTGGGATAGTTGATGATAAGCCGTCTGGTTAGTTATCCTATTCATTACAATAGCAGTAAACACTTTTATTGTCAAATTTTACAAATACATCTTTCGTGCTAGAAATTACTCCATATTACAACTGCGTCTTAATACCAAAAACTGCTTACACTAACTTAGCCACTAATTCTGCAGAGAAGGACGCCATCTGCCTGGTGCTAACGCTCCCCAGTCAACACGTTTATGACGCTACCAATCGCAGCTGCTGAGATCTTTTCGTGCTTTGTGAGAATCACCCGCCGGATAAGGTAAGCCGGAACTCAAAGTTGAGCAGATGCTTCTTCAAACGTAAAGGGCAGTACTTTGATGGATTGATCACGTGGAACGGATGTTCCGATCATCAAGACTTCCGAGGTAGCAGTTGCCTAGTTTGTTGATAGAAGCGGCGTGGTGTAAAATACGTAGCACGTACATGTAAAGTTCGTCTTCCTCCATGAACATCACTAATCCCTTGATGGTCATCTTGGGTATTTCTTCTAGTGATACCATGGAATATACTCCCAGGCCTTAAAGTCTGCCTTTAGCAAGTCCTGGATAAGTGCAAATAAAGTGATACAGGATCACACTATAGAGTGCAACATCACATCTACGGCAGTGATCATTATTGGGGACTTCCCATTTGGGTGAGTATTCTATTGACTAGTGACCCGCTATGATACCTACTATTTGTGCTTCTGGGGCTGGTCAAATTCAACCCGAGCGGGATAGGCATATCCATTGAGGTCGAACGATGAAGTGGGGTTCCGAATCTTGCAAGTTTGTCTGCGATGCTACTTTCGCATTTCTTAGATTGCGGCCATGTCTTGGAACCCAAACTAAGGTGAAGCTGCGCTGTTCCTTTAACAAAGTCAGCTCATAGTTAGATTCCGTAGCTAACTTTGAGAAATGCATTTTAATAGTCCTAATTGTAGCTTGACATATATTTTTTTTTTGTTTACTTTATTTCATGTACAATCTTAAAGCTAACATTAATTTCTTAACAAAATAAATTCAAATTCAGATAAAGCTTTAAAATTTTAGTGAAATAGTTACGATCATTCTATTGTGAAAGAAAAGAGACGAATGAGCCATATAACTATGTTACTTTAAGATCTAGTGCTCTTATGTGAATTTATTTGATTATGATATGTCAGGGCTTTCGAATAGCGACGATTTCGGATATCATAGTATGAAAGTCTGAAAGAAATATATTCGTTAAGAGGATTTGTAAACGCAAGCTCCAACATCGCAGTCCTTTTTCGAGCCGACACTGTATGCATCCACATCTTGAACGACATTGAGACGTGCTCCTTCTCATACATCCTTCGAACGTTGCATCGGTACGTGCTGCGAAGCCTAGCCTGGGCTATCGTAAATATCGCAGCACGGCCCAACCCACCGAACTGTCTGCAGTATAAAATAAAATTGAATAAAACAAATATTAATTTTTATTTAAACAATTTATTTAATCTTTACAATTAATTCCTTTATGAACAAGCTTAACACACGTCCGCAACTTAAACAACACAAGAAATTACTGCAACCAAAGCGTGGGTTGAGTAGGAACTCAACGAACGCTTATTGTTCTTAATCAGGTTTGATGTTGGACCTTCGTTAGTTGAATTATGATATTGCCAGCATTCACAACATTGTTTTACTTAATATAATTTGATATTGCTACTTCGTTAGGTGAGCTATGATGTTCCCAGCTTTCTTAACTTATAGTCTTATAGTCTAGAAAATTATTTTTGTCTATATTTCATTTACTGTAGTGGTCAACAGAAAGTCCATTCGAATACAACGTTGTAAGAGGTTTTTTTTGCAGTAACCTGAAATGTCTGCATGCACATGCACTTAGTATGTGAAACTGGAACCGCCCCATCATTGTCAGGTTTGAATATACGACTGTGTTGATCTTATCAGCCCGTAGATTGCTGTATTGATTACAGCCCGTCCCTTTCCCCCGTTTTCAACTATCACGTTAGTTTCATCAACAATAATTAAGGCCCACTTGCCTTTCTAAAACTTCTCTATAACACAGCATTCAAAAGAAAGTTCGCCTACATCAAATAAAATATAATTAATGGGATTGAATAAATTATACCTACTAATTGTATTCATTACTTTTAGGATCAAGGATTAGATTCATTAAAAATATTCCCTTGACACAGATAATTAGGGACTTGTAGTCACAGACGAAATAAATGTATGTAAATGTATGTATCAAAGGAACTTCATCCACTGAGAATACGTGATTTTTTTTTCCACACCCGATTACAATTACTTTATTTCAATGAATTTGGGAATGATTTCGTGTTGCCTTGGAACGAATTGAAGGTCTAACACGACTTTTCTTATTTGGTAGGCAGTGGGATCGTCTCAAGTACCAGTAAATTGACTATTGTCGTTCGCTTGAACTCGTCGGTCATTTTTTCAGTTTTGCTGCTCCTCTCCACTTTATCTATTCACTGAAGTTAGATGACCATTCCGTATTCACTTAATTGGATATTTGAAGTCCCCGAACCAAGAACTGCCACTGCAGTAAAACTTCATCTCAGTTCTCTTGATGCTACCAGATACGCTTAATTGATAAATTCTCAACCACAAGCACTCTATTAGTTCCACAAGTTGGTAGGCTTCATCTCGTCAGGATATCGATACCACTTGAGTGAGAAGTTTCTCGTTGATTCAACTCAAACATCTGCCAGGAACCAGGAAACAATGGAAAAAGTAAATGGGAAAGTTTCCCCAACCCAGGCATCCCCGATAGAAAGTTCAAGACTTAGGTCAAGAATACCGACCAATTAGATGGAGCGGGCGTGTGAGCAGATAACACCCAATCTCACTTTGCAAACAAAGTTCATGGCCGCTCATAGCTGATAAAGTTGCCCACGAATCCGTCACGAGATTTCATTTTATTTAATCAAATGAAGGTCAGTCCTGAGGCTGTAGAGTTAATTAGTCGTGCTTCTCTTGTCATCACGGTTGAAAAGCAATTCATCAATATGTTCCTGATGACGTAGATAATCAGATCTGCTCTCAACATCAGGTATCTCTGTGCACACATCCATTCGGATGTCATCGAACGAGAATTCGCATTTGCAGTTACAACGACGCTTTCAGATGGCTGATACATTCACAAATCGATTAGAGAAACACCCCGACAAGAAAATCAAAGTTCCCCACAACATGAAATGGGTCGTGAGTAGCGTCAATAGTATCCACCTCTATTGACAGTGGAACATAGTTTATGTGGGAATAATTTAATGAGAATAGGGATCCAACACCTGGTCACCGACGGCGTCGGTTCCCAACAGCAATTAATCTTGTGATGTTCATTTACGTATCACAAGCAGGAGTCTGCATCATTTACTGGAAATGATAGGGGGTGGCGTTGAAGGATTCTGGGGCTGGAAAACCATTCAAGATGTTACGTAATGTCCGAGAAAATTCAGTGATGAAATTTTAAAAGTATAATAAAGCAGAAATGTAAACCCTTCCTGATTAAAAATTGTATACCTCTGATCTATTTATAAAATTCAGATGGATAGGAGGACTCAATTACAGAATATAACTGTAGGTTCCTTCCATTCATAAAAGAACAATATGACGGACAGCACGAGTGGTTGCTGTAGAACCTAAGCCTGTCTCGACACCGATATTATTATTATTAAAATAAGGTCAAATGTTCTAGGATCGTCTTTAATTTTGATTCCAAACTTTTCTAATAAATACTCTTATTGACACGGAACCAGAGCCTAAGCTAGAGCTAATCACCCCTATTCCGATTTATTTATTCGACTCGAGACGTTTTGAGAGTCATGTCATTTCCCTGTCGTTTAAGTATCGGTATTACCAAACTTAAACGACCCCACTTCCTTTTCATTTTTGTGTTTAATACATTCCACAACAAAATCTAATTGTTTAATTGTCAATTCATTCCGATCTTGTTTAGCACAAAACGTAACGACCTTAGCAATACAAAATAGTGATTTTCAAACTCAATTTACAAAACTAATAAAAATTAGTAATAAAAAAGGACAGGTGCAATTACAGAGGCTGTTGCGCTTACAGGGTCACAATGTATTAAGTTTTTACTATAGTGGTAAACTTAATACATATGATTCATACTAATTTATGAATGCATATTTCTATCATTTTTTTCATTAAATTTCACCACTATAATTAAGGGATAAATAAGAACGTATAGTCAAAATGGCTATGTTTCTGTAAGGACAATGACAATGTGATAAAAAGTTGAACGCTTTTTTTTAAATCAGAAAACCAAAGATTTTTTCAAACAGGAAATATATTGGGTTGCAGCTTTGCTGCTTGTCTTTTTTTTCAGAAATTCGATATTTTAATTTTGCGTACATAGAGTTTGTACTGTATTTTGATTATTCGAACCGACATCCTCCTGAAAGTCAAGACTCCCGTGTGAAGCGGATCTTAAAAAGGCTTTTAATTACACATGTATTGTTCGTTCTTAGTAGCCCTGAGCTTACACCCCCGCGAAGATCAAGTTGTACACCATCCGCGATGAATTTATCTAATGTTGATTCGAAAACTTTCTTAGGCAGAGTATAGATTTTCAAATATTCGACATGCAATTGTCCTTCTGAAGTCATAAAGAATCAGCTATACCTAACTAAGGGACCTTCTACTTTTACAAAGTATGATTAGCATCAGTCATTTCACCGGATCATCATAAATTGGATAGTGGATCTGCGTGGTAACACAATGGACCTACTCTGCCAACCAGGATTCAAACATAACCTATCATCCATTCAAACATAACCTAACCTAGAGAAACTCCTTAACTGCATCACAGCTCTAAATCTAATAGAGGTAGGTAGGTAGGGTGACTCCGAGATAGTATGCTAAATCCCGCTCCACTTGGTTAATTGGTCCATTGTGCTGTCACTACAGGGCTTAGCATCCCAGTTTCTTCGTTAACCTTGTTATTTGTGCTGTGTTTCCTGTTTAGAATCATTTGGTCATATTCCATGTCTCTTCACCAATTCATAGCCAGTTTGTGGCAATGAGAGAGATACTGTAGTACATCCAAAATACATATATATTTTTATTTGCTGTCTTCAAGGCAGCTAACGAAATAATTGCCAAGTAATCTTCTTCTAGTCTCTGCAAGTGCTTGTCATGTTCCGAGTATAGGATTGTTTCCTCTTCCTCCTCCTCAATGCAACACCTGTAGAAGCCATTATAGGGTGATGCCAGTGTTCTGGCCTGGTTGCCCATGAGACAGTGACCAGTCAGACAGGTCTTTGTGCAATTCACATAGCTTTCAACCTGTAGTATATGTATGTATGATTTCTGCCCATCTTCGATTTGTATATGTTATGGATTCTGTTGTTGGTAGCATTCTTATTGCTTCCAATGAGGGTGGAGTATCTCCTGATTTTGTGCGAAAGATAGACCCGCCACCTTTTGTTCTTAGTTTGACGGCTCTTTCATTGAAATACCACTGTGCCCGGGGGCCCAGCATAGAGAGAGATTGCATCTTTCCGCTATCTCCTTTAGACATAGATTTGTGCCATATTGTTTCCAGAGCCTAAATAACAATACGAATTTCGTAAAATTCAATCCTATTTCACTTCAGTATCAATTGTAAAAGACGTTGACGACTGATGACTAGTTGTCTTCGTTCAACCTAGTGATATCATGCGGGATAGAAAGCAATTACGCTTCTGAGACAACGCATCTCTTGGATTTAGAGAATTGTCCATGTTATAATCCAGCATGTCGATGAAAAGCTGGATCCAAATTGTAGAACCAAATCGTCTGCAAGGTGTTTGAGTTGTTCAGTTCATTATTCAGTCAAAATTTATTCTCCCACAACTTAAATTAGTACAAAACCCCGATGTGATGAAGTACCTCCTAACAAATTGAAGTTACGTCAATTAACCCCCCACCCTCCCCCCCCCCCCCTGTAGTGTTTATTCAAATCCAACCAAATCGTATCTATCTTAATCTCGTTGTAGTAATTAATTTCGTTGCGTACTGCGTGTAACCACAATCAAATTTGTGCCCACACCTCATCGTCACCGCTGCGCCATTGCGCTAACATGAATAAATGCAAATTGCTTTAGAACAGCAAAGCGGAACCGTTACTCTCACCCCGGATGTGCAATGAAAAGCTGCTCACAATTGAGTTGTCCTTGTAAACAAGCCCCAAAGCCATCGCCACAGAAAGAGTGAATTAAATGAGTTATGTTGTGTTTTTTTTTTATCTTTGCAGTTCGTTTGCATGGGTGGCACCCCTAGACGGATGGAGCAGTTCGCCCACTACATCATGAAGGAAATTGATTACACCCTCCCCGTTGGCACACAGTTGCAGGATATCAGCGAGTTCTCCTACAGATACTCAATGTACAAGGTGAGTGATGGACTCTCCGTTTGCGACCAGGGTTTACGAAGGGATGTATTTGATTTTAGGTCGGTCCAGTGTTGTGCGTGAGTCATGGCATGGGAGTGCCATCGGTCAGCATACTGATGCATGAGCTAATCAAGCTGATGTACCACGCCAAGTGCCAGGATCCCATTTTTATTCGCATCGGCACATGTGGTGGCATCGGCGTTGAAGGAGGAACTGTGATCATCACTGAGGACGCCCTCGATGGGAAACTGAGGAATTCCCAAGAATTTGTAAGTCCATAAAATCAATCCCCTCACTTGAGTGGTTAGTGAGCGTTTGTTTGTGTGTATTTTAGATAATCCTCGGAAAGACTGTTCATCGCCCAGCCAAACTGGACCGGAAGGTAGCCCGCGAATTAAAGGCCTTAGCCAGCGCTGATGACCCCTACGACACCGTCATTGGAAAGACCCTATGTACAAATGATTTTTATGAAGGTTTGATGACGCGAAACTCTTGGAAAGTCACATTGATGTCATTTGTTCGTTCATTTTCAGGTCAAGGACGGTTAGATGGAGCATTTTGTGAATACTCGGAACATGACAAACTGGAGTATTTGGAGATGTTGCGCTCCAATGGCGTGGTGAACATCGAGATGGAAAGCACAGTATTTGCAGCGTTGACATACCACGCTGGCATTAAGGCAGCTGTTGTTTGTGTGGCCTTGTTGAACAGACTCAACGGTGATCAGGTATGTGGATTATTTTCTTTTTGTTTTTAATTTTTAATCAAACCCAAAAATGTCATTATGCCCTTTATGGAGCGAACCTGAATTAACTTAAATTCTTCCTTCTCCACCAATAACACAGGACACGAACTTTAACTTTTAGTTCTTATAGTTCGGTTCACACTTCAGTTATTTTTAGTCGATGAAGTACACCTCTGCAAAGAGGAACAACATAAGCCACTGGCCATTCTACTATACTTTACATTGCCATCACTGTTGCCACCTTTTCAAACCACTCCTCCGAATACCCCTTTTTACGAGGCCTTTCTTTCTTTCGGCCAGATTCATTTCACACCCATTCCATTTTTATAAAAAGCTGAATAAATTGAATGACGTCATTTCTATCACCTTTTCCCACATTATGTCCAGGAAAAGGTTCTCTACCTTTTCTTGTATGCCTTTCTTGATGATGGGTCCTGTCAACTGTGATGTATCTTTTCTAAGCATCTTCAAACAAAGGATGGATTTAAGAATAATTTCGCTCAACCCTAGCCTCTATTGTTCAATTTTATATATCTACGAAAGCTGTGAAACAATTTTTTATAAAGTGACGGATAAATTGTCATTTAAGACCGTAATTACGGTGGTGTCATAAATGAATGTAGGTATATATACACTAGTCAGTCCATTATGTCGCCATGGCGGATGAATCAGGTAATCCTTCAAGCTTCTGGTGAACCAGCTCATGTTAGTGGCAACGATGAAATTTTTTCCAACGGGTGATTTTTTCCAAAAGCGTTCTGTACCTAAACATCGACAGAGTCATGCAAGTGCACACATCAACTTGTATAGGCATCGTTCGTTCATCAGGGTTACTAGCATTCTAACATCCTCTTGCATGATTCAATTTGTTTCTTCGAGTATAGCACACAATTTCTATCTCCGATGTAGCCTGCTAACCAATTTCAAAATTACCCTTATACCAATTCTAAGTAAGACTGTTTGGAGCTTGGTGTGGTTGAGGGTGTAAAATTTCAGCATTTCCAGCTGCCCCCCAATTACGCACGCTTAGTTGATTCGATAATTTGCTTCGATAATTTGTCATGTGGCACGAATGTCTCCACCATCACTAATTCCGAAGGGGGCCTTGAATACGATTCCATCAGGAAGGCGACACCTTGGCAGACCCAGAATGATGTGATTGGACCAACTCCAAAAACTTGTCTGGTTACGCTTTGGTATAAGTCCTGATATTTAGACGAAGGCGTAGGATCGAGTTGCCTGGAGGTATCTCGTGTGTGTTTTACTCACTCGAGCCTTTAAGTAGATCATGCAGGTCAGACGAAGATGATGATGATAATGACATTGGCCGATACATCGTCATCGGAGTCGTAGAAGCTTGGTGCTAGAGCAGAGTTGTCTATGCCCTCTACATGGCCTATCCGTCTTAGTCGTTGAAATCGTACACTATTTTAATCTACTTCTCCATATGCTCGCAGCACAAACAGGACCAAAGATTGAACACAGATATTTTCCTTGATCGAAGCTCTTGGTCTCTTTCATCTGCTTTTGATATTATCCAAGTGTCCATGCCTTAGAGCCAGACAGGAATGATCATGTGGAATGATCATGATCAATTGTTTCTTGAGCCCAAAGAACAGGTTTATTCTGTGTTTAATTTTCATACTGATGGCATTCATAATGTTCACTCGGGAGCCGAGGTATTCTATCAATCACAACTCTGTCACCTGCTTGTATATGCACAGCTGAACGCGCTTTTTGAAGACCGTGCCTTTTCACTCTGTCATATGCGACCTTGAAACTCGATGAATAGGTGGTGGGTCTCGGTTGACATCGGTGAAAACCGATGTTGAAAGCAGTGTTGACGATGAAACCAGTGTTTTTGTTTCTAAGTGGTACTGGTTGTCGATTGTTTTGCCTGGCAGGGTAGGACTTTCTATGACTTTCAAAGAGCCAAGAGCAGTAAAGTTCGAAGCGGACGATTACGATATTAAATGCTTTACAAAAATCCAAATAAAAGGTCATAAAATGTTGATATTTACTTCATTCGATTCGTGTTTACTTCGCTTACAAAATCTCCAGCCTTCCTGTGTTTATATGTCTGTGAATGATCATGTTTTTTTTTGTATAAACTCCAACATATATGCTCCCATATCGAGAACAATTTGCTCCACGATGTCATCAACAGCTGGTACTACTACTCAATTCCCGATAAGTTGAGACTCACTAGTATTTACCAGTACCCACCAATATAAATTGATCTCCTTGGTAATTTGAAGTTGCAGGCTGACATTCAATAATTTGATACATGTACAGAACTGTGCATGTGTTTACATTAGAGATATATGAGTAATAATATTATGACATAAGATTGATGATGACTTTGGATAGAGACGATGAAGAAAATAAAAAGAGCAACCACCAATTTCAGTCACTTTGAGTAAGACAAGGAGATCTCTTGATACCGTAAGATCTTAACCTTTGTTATGTAGGTGGAGGTTTAGTCAATGACTCTTTATTACATGCTATGAACGGTCAATTTGAACTCACGAAAATATAACAAAAACATACGAAAATATAGTGATTTTCTACTCGTACTCTAATACTCAACGAATGGAAAAATTACGAAAAAAACACCTCTAATGCAGTATGATCATCATCATTACAAAATTCATACAAAAATTAGTTAAAGTTAAGTCATATCTAAATGATAGATCCGAAATATTAAAAATAGAGAAAATGAAAAACATTGCCGTGTGGCACTGCTGTTCGCAAAGGATCCGTATTGGATCCATTACTTTTAATTAACCAACCCAAAAAGGAAATATTACAGCCTTTACAGATGATCTTGGGATCGCATATAACTTAGCTAGTCCGCTCAACCTCACACTGAGTCTGTCTTTCGGTCAGTGGTAAGCCTAAAGCACTTCAATCTTGGTCAGGACAAATTCCATAATTTCATCTTTGTACTTTGCCCAAGAGATTGTTTCAGATTCACAGTATCAAACTGTCTTTGCAGTTGAACCTGAGTTTTTTGAAGTAAGATAAAAGATAAATACCCTGGTGTATTTATTGATCGAAATGTGAACTGGCCCAATCACATATTTGGCTTAAAGCAATACCTCATTCCATTTTTTTGCCTCCCTCATCTATTTCTGTAATTTCAATTCCTGTTATTTGAACTCTTGGTAATTTGTCTGGTCCATTGAGTTTCAAATTATCGTGAATCGACTATATTGCTGTTTGTCGAACGTTGGCAATCAGTTTTTTTGTTTGAAATAGGCTTCACTGACACCTCTTTTAATTCAAAAAGGAAGTACATCAGTCTCTGTGCTTAGTTTGATATGACGATTGATCAAAATCCCTTGTCACAATGTTACTCACTTATCAGGCATACGAGGGTCTGAGCCTGAGCAATTGCAGTCTTCCATCGCTGACGGTCCTTCCAGTTATTGTCACAATGTCGGTATCTCATAAGCTCCGAAAGTACTTAACCGATTTTGATGAAATTTTTAAAAAGTCTTTAGTTATAAATTTAATGAATTCGGCGGTTAGACCTGACTAGTCGTTCGTTCTCTTTCTTACTTCCCTATCTCCCAAATATATTAAATTTAAAAATATGTTGAAGTATGTTTCAAAATCATTGTTCAAATTACCTATAGATGTCTTAATCTCCATTGGAGTCCATTTAAGTTAACACGTGGGAGTGTTACATTCCACTCCATCTTAAGAACACATTCCCCTTTATTTTTCATTTCACTTTTCAGGGAAAAACATACGTCCCTATGCAATTGAAAATAACAACTTTTATTCTTATTTTTGCAGGTTAACTCACCAAAAGAAGTCATGTTGGAATGGCAGCAACGACCTCAGATCCTCGTGTCTCGCTACATTCGTAAAGTGCTCTCGCAAAAGATGCTGCGGTTAGGCTCCGATCACCCGGACTCCATAAAATCCCCCCGACGTCTAAAACTTGTGCAGCAGGAGTCACAAGCCCATGAATAAATTCATACAAAAAAAAAAAAAATTCTCATTACAACTCACAAAACCGATTAAATCTAACCTCAATTTATGTTAAAACAAAAAAAAAAATAAATGTTCATCGAAGGCGTTTGCCAAAAAAGAAAAAAAAAACTATGAAAATATATATATGATTGTGATGTTAATGTGACGGGACACAAAAACCCCCCGCAAAGGGGTCCTCTTGCCACCCGCACAACCACATAAATACTACAAAATCGCTTAAATAATGACATTAGATGTATATTTGAATAGTTTTTATTTTGTATTTCGTGATTGATATCAAGCATACATTGTTCACCAGTGCACGCACATTATGTAAATTATTTGTTGTACATTCAAGATGCAGCACATACATACAAGTTAATCCTTTGCATAGTTACTACATTGTATTTTTTTATTTTATTTTATTTTATTTAATAAAATTATTTGAAAACATTTAAAATATGTATACAAAATTATAAATTATACAAAATATAGCCCAAAAAAACGTTGAGGTTTTCCAATGGAGTAAGACAAGAGAAAAATAATAATTATACAAATTTTGACTAGACGCCTTAAACCAACGAAATAGTGATCAGATTTTGATCAAACTCTCAACTTGACTGAGTCAAGATGGTTTTCATTTTGGGATCTTGCTGGGTTTCATTTGAAAAAAAAAGAAGAATAATATCAGTAATCGATAATGATTACATAGTTAGAAATTTCTTATTGGATTTTATTTCCATCAACTCCATCAAAATATCCTCGTTACATTATCTATTTTCGATTCTTTTTTTATGTGCCCATTCAGAGAAAACGTAAAAGGAGTTAGAATATGTGAGTTAGTGAGAGTTAGTTGGGCATTTCAAGATACACCTTGTATGATATCAAGGGTATCTGATATTTGTTGCAGTTTGACTTTAAGGTTAACACTTAGATCGACATTGTTTGTTCTTATTGAAATGAAACAACCAAAGAAGACGGTTCCTTTTGTTTTCGACATTGAGAGACGCCGGCTAACGATAGTGGTTCGCAAGAAATTATACCGTGGGCCAAGTAAATTTGTATACCGCGTAAGGATAAGAGATTGGCACTCCGTAGAACGATAAAACTGCCTGGGATAGGCAGATATATCATTTCCATTCTTGGCATGTTTGTCCTTGACACTGCATACATTTATCAATTGCTTTGTGGCAAGAACTTTTGAATTCTTCAAGACACCACTAGCTTGTATTTGACTTTTTCTTACCGAAATTGCTTTCATGACCGATGTTAGCATCAGCGTTGCTATATCCGATATTGACATCATTTAGTCCATTTCTTCGACTGACATAATCTGAAATGATACTTAAATCATATTCAGAAATCACGGAAAAGAAGTGTGTGTGTAGTACTTTTTTTTTCATCATGAGTTTGCTTGGAATCCTTTCAAATCCAACCATTTTATTAACTGGTTCTCTAAGTGCTCTTAATAGCGACTGCCTGCATATTATTAGCAAGTGAAGTACCGTCACTAAGCCGGTTTTTGGGGTTTTGCTAATTTCACCAATGGCATGAATGCCTTTTTGTCTTGGTCAATGCTTTTGAAGGAGTGCCTATATCTCTGGCTAAGACTAGAGGAGAATAGTTGTGACAATCGCTGTCTACATCCGAATGAATGCCTAAGACTTTAGTTCCCATCCTTTGCGGAATATCTCTGTGGAGGTTTTCATCACCCGCTCGTGGATATTGAGTTTCCACTTTAATTACATACCTAGGATTATGCCAACGTGCTTTTCACTCTCTGCTGGTTTACTGAGCTATGGAATTACTATGGTACTATGATATAATTTAGATTTTAATTAGTAAACCACATGTTTACCACATGTCAACCACATGGTAGTAGGCGTAAGAGGTAGGTTTGTCGGCTTTTCTCAAATGTTAGCCATTCGGAATCGGCATTAAACAGTACGGTTCCAGCACTAATAGAAGAACAGTAGCACACACATTACGAGTGCTTGTTATGGCAGCCAAGCATAGATCCACCTCGGACTATTACATAGTCAGGAAGATGACGTCACTATGGTGGTTCTTCCATTATCATATACAGTTGTTTAAGTTCCGGAGTGAATAGAGATTTCTCCTAGCTTCGTTGATGAGTGTCGGATATAGTAGCGTGGAGTTTTAAAAGCCTTCTCGAGCGTCTCTTGAAGCGTTGGCTATTGTGCATCTGCACCCAGAGTTGTATTATTTACTATTCTACCAAGCAAATATACAGTACTTTTTGGAATAAGAACGACCATTGTGGCATAAACTCGATGACATATAGCATCTTCCTGCTGCGGATTCATTAGTGAACTTCATGCTGCTTTGAATCGTCGTCTTTGCTAAATTTAGGCTCCACTTCCGACCCTATCATAAATACGGCATTGTCTTTATTGTTTGTTTTGGTTTCATGAATTGTTGTGGCATTCTGCTAAGGATACTGATTGCCCGTTCGCAAAACAGGGTACTAGATTTCGGGGATACGCCTACGTATTAACCTACAACCTGCATTCTTTTACAACTCTCTCAGTAGTAATACTTCGCGGCGCTGGTAAGCAGATTATGCTATATTCTTAGCGCCGGTCTTCTGCGCCTTTCTCATTGCTTCTTCCCTCCGCAATTGCACATAAAGGTCATAGAAACTTATCTTTTTCCAGTTAGCTTGGGAATTTATAATGTGGTGGATTATGTTATCTGTAATTGGCAGATTAACTGACTGCTTTTTTGGCGCAAAGTGAGTGAAGTGATGAGAAGTATGGTCTCCACATTTGTGAAAGTACTTTCGATAACAACCTTGTCAAGACAAAAACTGCATAAAGTTGCAGTTTCCTATAGGTATCGATATCCACCTATTGATAACTATAATAAGTTTGTGTATCCATCTTCCATTTATGGAGATGCCCCACTTACCTTGGCACTGTATAATTAATGCTGCCCGCTTTTCATTTTTTATTTGCTTCGTCTGTTGCACTCTTATCAGCTCATATGCCAGGATATCGATGGATAAAATACCTGCTAGAACGAATGTTGCATTGTCCGATAGGTCCTATATCTTCTGAGCAGTTTCAATCTTTCTACTGGTAGTGCTCCATAGTAGCAGCGTATAAGAGAACTGAACTTGCTAGTCGTGAAAGTAGGATGCTGCAATGTCGAATATAAGAAAACCGATGTTCGAGCAGATTCGGGAGAGTGATGTTGTGTAGCATCATTTCCGAGTATCTTAAGCGAATACTTGGACTTTCTCGTCTGATTTGCATGTTCCACACATTTTCGACTGGTTATGAGGACAGCCTCTGTCTTGTGGTCAGCTAATTCCAGGATGACTGTCTCTAGCCCATCTTGATCTTTGAAACCGCTGCGAAGATAAAGAGAATATTTGCAATAAGCATTACTCCATCAACTCTCTCAACAAAAACTTCATCTTTCAAAGTTCGTCAGAAGATGACATTAATACACATATGATGCACCTAATATTCGATACAATATAGGCCTTCACTGTAGCACACTTAATATGAGTTCATTTTGCTTATAGTCTAATGCAGAGTCCTAGCTTCCTCTCTATTTCTATTTCAATTTCAGTTTAATTTAATCGTTGACTTTACCGATGCATGCATTGCTTCGATTCATAAGAGTGTCATATTCACTTTTGTTATTATCAGTAGAACGTAACATTTTTTTGACCGTTTACTGAATTAAAATTCTCTGACATCTTTTAACAGAAAAAAAACACAAATGCAAAGAAAAGGCACTGCCAATGCATTAAATTTTTACTTCTCTCGGAATGTTTCCGTTTAACTTCTCAAATATATTCAAATCATTTCACTCATCAGTTACTAATTCAATTCGTTACCAAAAATAGATTAACGTTAATGTTACATATCCAATGTTTTACACGAAAAAAAAATAATATCTACCCTTCTGAAGTATTGCCAAAAATCGAAGATGTTTTGACTCAATCTTTAGTACAATATAGGAAACAAAGTTTATAAAGCATTTACATAAGTACATATATTGCATTAGCAGAAATAAAAAGAGAAGCAAATTAAGTAGAAAAAAATGCTGAATCATATTGTAATACACGCTTACACAGAATGTTGATTGATTAAGTTTTTATTTTGAATAGTTTTTTGCAAATTTTTAAAAGTTTAGCCGCAAAACATGCGATTTTTAACGCACTTACTTATTGTTGTTGTGATTTGTATATAATGTTAGCATTACATATGCATTATATTCAATATTTTAAATAAAAATAAATTAAAAAGAAAAAACATAAAATGTATTTCCTTTGCAATATATTGCAATGATAATATAAGTTGATAACATTTACAGTGACTATAGGAGTAAGTAAGTATTGGTATTTTCATAGGCATTCAAATCGATCTTAAGAGGATCTATACCAACTGCGACATAATAATTACGGCGGACAGTCGTGTCGTTATCTCGGCACTAGACTCCTACATCATCAAATCCAAGCTTGTGTGGGAAGCTTAGAGGATTGAGCAGGAGAAACAGAGTATAACTTTGCTGGATACGTGTCATAGAGGCATAGAAGGCAATGTAATGGCCCTTGCTGTAAAAGAAGCAATGGAACCTTGTAAAGGCCCTGAACCATTCTGCGCTGTAGAAGACTTAAGAGAAGAATTCAGGGTGTCTGCAGATTCTGTGAAGAATCTAATGAAATTCCAAAACATGCACTGGAATTTTGCTAGGCACTAGGCCACAAAAAACAAAGATGTCTGGGCAACACCTACTATCAGAGGAAGAATATATCGCCAATTTAAAAAAAATTGACAGTTGACCTACGTAAAAATCGACTTATCTTATACTGCACCAAGTGTGTTGAGCTACTTCTGCACCTGGGTGCGCCACCTTAAATATTGGCGTCATCTGTTGCGCTATAGTACATGTTCGGATTCGAAGACTCTTCGGGCCGCAGCTGAATTGTTCATGCGCTCTACATAGCCCAGCCACCTTAGACGTTGGATACGCAGACCCTTGGCTTGGCTCATGTCGCTGTAAAGCCCATACAGTTAGTGGTTGATATTATCCCCCAGATCCAATCGACGCAAACAGGATAAAAAATCACACGCAGAACTTTGTTCGCTGATGCGTCTTTCACGATCTCCTTCAGGATGAGGTAAAAAAGTCACATAAACTCGCATAGCCTTGTCTAAGTCCAAAAAATAATGATCTCGGTGAATTCGTTACCTAAATTGATGGAACGGGTCTTACTACACAATCCGAGGAGTATGTCCGGAATTTCAAAACTAGAAATGGCGTTGTAATGCTCACCTCTACGCACGCTGCCATATGCGGCCATAAAATCGGCTAATCACTAGTGGCTGTCGTTTTGCATTTCTAGGAGATGGTGGACTTGACTGGCTTGAAGCCACATTGATATGGGTTAGATTATTTATGAACGGCTTCGGGTGGGCACACAAAATGGCAAAGAAATCTTGTATGCGATGTTTAGGAGACTAATCCCTCTATAATTGGCGAAGTAAAATTTTCTTGTGATTTCGATAAAGAAAAATCGTCAATAGTTCCAAAACGCCCCTTTTTTGGCGTTGAATCGCCAGATCTGACAAGCCTGAACAGAAGTCCACAACCTTCAATATAACTGTGAAAAGAAGTGCATGTGATTGGAACTCAAAAGAGAGCAAAGGTATGAAAAGGTGGTGGTTCGGTGGAGGACTTATGACAAAACGATTTGCATATATACACTCAATAGACGACTTTGTGACATACGCATCTGCATATACTTTAGAGGTAGTCAAGGACTTCTAATAATAATAACTCTTGCCAATAGCTGTTTCTTTGGACTCATATGGCAATTAACAGTTGAGCCCTTTTTGGAAGGATTAAGCTGGTATTATATATCATGCAACGCCTAAGATAGCAAGACCATGTAGAACGCACCAGTGAGCCAACTCAAAAGATGACGCCAACAAAACTAATGGTGCATTCAAATGGAGGTCGGAGGAGGAACGCCGTCAACTCTGCTTACGAAGTTGGAGCCAGAGATAGTGCCAGCTTCAGAGGCATCTTAATAGCCTACCTCGGACTGTGTACCACACAAAAAGACAGAAGAAAATAAGAAAAAGAAGAATGTTTTTAGCAACCCTATTTGTAAACATAACCAGTGGCTCCGATTTCGAGTGTTGATCTATTTTGGTATTGTGTAACAATCAACTGAGAATTGTATTACTGTGAATTTAAAACGTGCATATGACAAAATTTATAAACGTCTGACAGTTAAGGATGTAAAATCTATTAATTCGTTTTCACACAAACATGAGATGTACACGAATATTAGATAGAGAGAGTGTATCCTTTTTCTCTTTTGTGTTTGCTTGTATTTGTGTTTTGAGTTTCTCCACTGTCTGGGCAGTTACTGCTCCCCTACCTATCACTGATGGTACCATGAAATTGTATGAATGTGTTTCTTGAGTACAAGGGATTTCGTTGTGAGTTTCAGAAATCTTCGTTATTGATCAGTCTCGCTTTATTTAACAAAAAATGGATATAAAAAAAATATGAAGGTTTCCATTAAAAGTAAAAGCGAAATTTTAGAAAAAAAAAGTCGTAAAGGTTCTTCAGTACAATACATTTTTTGTGAGTATAATGTGCACTAGTCTACATTAAGTGAACAAAGGGAAAAGATAACGCAATTAGAAATACAAAGCAAAAGCCGGTATAATGTGATCAGGCACTTGTGTGCATAACTGCATATCGAAAGAAATCATGTTCTTGTATCGAAGAACTTTTTGAGTCAGATGGTCCAGGGAAGTGGACTTGACATTGATTCTTCATCGCATTCTTCATAGAATTGCCGTACGTGACGTTTCTTAATAGGAAAGACAGTAAAAGTCAGGAAAGCTATTATGGGTATGCAACAGGAGCTTATGGTGAATAAGCAGATCGAACGTTGTTATACCTCTCCCTCACTATCTGATGCTTCGACAAATCTTCAAGTAACAACTCCTCTTCAGTTTCGTCATCTAACACACGAACTAAGCTGTCATGTGTAATGAACGACACTGAATCATTTGCCAACACAACAGCAAAAACTAACAAAAATCAATTCCATAAGGTACCGACGTAAAAGATACACATATGTACGTTAATCAAAACTACAAATAAGCAGATGTTTAAAAAATTTAAATACTTATCAGCTAAATGCAAAAACCTATGCAGTTGCATAAACAAAATAATAAGAAATGAGAGGGAGTCATTTGGTTGATGTTCATCATTATGACGAACGTTAGCTGTTTATCTCAAAAATGATTTTTTTTTAAGTTTCCTCAGCTAAATCGGGGAAGTACACAACTGTATTTTCAGTCCTCGAATTCAAGAATAAAAGATGAATCGTAATGAACAGACAGAGAATGGTGACGTCGTACAGTTACTAACAATCGCGGATGACATTGATGTGAATGATCGAACACATCCAACCGTCAATGATGTCGGTATTGAGAGCGAATGAGGCAAAACAAGAGAATCGTGTTGCGTTAGAGAAATGCTGCAGAATATTCATGCCTTCTAAAGTGCTCTCTTTGTTATAACAATGCATCTTTAATTCTTGCATGAAGTTAGAGGCTTCATGTTAAGTTAGTTAATTAAGAGCGATACGATCAAATACACGCAATTTTGTTCGATAACTTGTTGCCATTCAAGGTAGCCCTCGACCCTAGTCGTTTTTGGAAGGCCTCTCGAATTTTTTAAGATAAAAATCATTCGCCCTGGACGAGAACAGATGGTAATCCATTCCTTCCATTATCGGAATTTCAGGTGGATGTGTAGGAACCTCACAACTCAGAGACAAGTACTTTCAAGTAGGCTCACGGGGCTTCTGGCCTGTCTCTGTCTATGTATGTGGCTTGGCGTTGTTCAGGTGGCACTCAATTCCATCTGCCCGTCACAGTTGGACGGTGCTGATTGCTTCCGCTGCTTCAGAAGATCCAATTGTTGACAGTACAGATCCGAGCTAAGAATTTTTAGGAATAGAAACACCTCATAGCAAAACTTTTCTGAACGTCAATCCTTGCGTGAACACGTCTGCTCCGGCTCACTTGGATCGGACCACGACTTTTTCTGCTGGATGTTTTTGTAGATGATCCACTATTTATTAGCAGTCACCATTTGCTAAGACCAAACATCACAAAATTCAACTATTATTTCTAGATATTCAGGGAACTTCTCTGCATCTGGCTGTTTCTTACGAGTCAAGATGCTACTAATTAATAATTAGAGTTGAATGCCTACCACGAGTAAACCAATGACCGTCTCCTTTCGCGATCCAAAGAGAAGAAGCTACACCTGAAGAAAAAATTTCGTGCAACCTTCCGGTTAAAGCATAAGGGACAAGCAATAAGTAATATTTTTAAAATTAATAAAAAAGCTAAAAAGCCTAACTGTGACCGGAACCCTGATACCGACCAGCAGGGATTACCATCAGAGCTTTTCAAGGCCGGTGGTGATGTTCTCGTATCGAGCATGAACCGGTCGTCTGAACCAGCAGAATTTGACATACGAAAATATTCCAGAAGTCTGGAAAATGAGCTCCGTTTGCCCATATATTCACACTAACACAAATCGTGGAAAAGATCTAGCGAGTTTCAAATTAGTACACACCACCCATTTATCCATTAGCATGGTAAGAAATTTGTGGGTCGCCGTGGCGTAGTGGGTTAGTACGTCGATTCCTAGGCTGAGGGTTCCAAGTTGGAATCCCCAATCTACCAACTTTCATAATTCGCGGCTTCCACCTCTTTCGAGTCACCGACAATGCTCAAAGAGTATACCTGTCTAGAAAAAGCTTCTCAACTCTGACGTTCGGAGAAGGCATAAAACTGTAGGTCCCTTCCACTCGTGAAAGGACAATAGCACGCACAACACGAGTGGTTGCTGAGAAGCTAGGCCCAGGTCCGCCTCGGACTGTCGCGCTACTAATATTATTATTATTATGGTAAGGAATTATTAAGAAGCGATGTCCGAATTCGGAATCCCGTCTAGTTGGACTAAAGGACCTCCAAGCTGTTTGAAACTTGAACTGGATTTCCGGAAGGAGATGCGCAGTCGTGTGAATTATGTACTCTTTGGATTGACACATAAGCCATGGCAATCGGTGGTTTCAGTTAAATCACTCCTTAAGTGAAATAGTTCCGCGCAACTGTGAAAACGAAATTTGTATTGTTACTGAGTTTAAGCTTTGAGCAGTCAACAAAAACTGCAATGCAATTGGGTTTATTGGGATCATGGTCTTATATACACTTCAGCTCGATTTGCCAGTGCTTTTAATCTCATTGACAGCTTTTAGCTCTAGAATTGATACCAAATTGAGAGTTAAACGACAAGTGGAAAATTGGTTCTGCTTCACTAGCTGAGAGTGGGGCAAAATGTAACACTTTTAACTAAGATCGAGGCTGCTCCATCAATTTTGGAGATAATTCACCCAAACCTTCTTTGAATTGAAAACGAATGTTGCAACTATAAACTTATAAATAAATAAGTTCCAAATTTTATTTTAATCTGGGTACAGAAAAATAAATTCCGGTCGTTTACGTTAGAAGTTGCAACTTGTACCAAGAACTAAAACAAAATTAGGTATAGGTAGGTACAAATTTAAATGAAGGGATGTCATCCGAATTGTTGTTAATGCAGACATATAAACGCATGGATATTTTGTATGAGGTGCGTGCCCACGTTTTGCTCATCTTGGTCTTCGGATGAGTAATCTAAAACCCTTTTTTCACTGATGTTATTTTTTTTGAGTGGACTATTTTTTGGTAAGGTTTATATTTTCTTCTTTAAGATGGCTTCCTTCTCTTGTATATACCTGATTTTCTCAATTTCCGTATGTGCTTCTTTTCTTCTCTGTTCTTCGAATAATGCCGTAACTCCTGAGGCTTATAAAAACTGATTGTAGGCGTGGACCGGACCGGGTCTTTTTCACAGAAATCGGTTACAAAAACCGAAGGGGTAGGTTGTTACATACAACAAATTACCCGTAGACAATGTTATAACTGCCCCGGCAAAAAATCATTATCATTCTTCTTCAGCTTGCCTTCGTTTTATTTTCTAACTGAACCGATTCACAGCACCGACTAATTTAAATTCGAATCAAATCCAACTGTAATGCCAGAGAATGTTGCAATTCAATTGCTGTGTTATCGGACGGTGCTCTGGGTGGTGCAGTATACTGCGCCCCATAGCGCAAAGTATTATTGGACACTGTACAGTCCAGAAATAAATAGATTTTCATAATATATGTTCCAAAATGTATTAATTTATATGAGTATTTGCACACATGATTTGTTTCAATACACATACAATTGCCTGATCACTTTGCACCGGCAAGGGCCATACATCTCCCTCTAACTTATGGGACCCCTCCAGCTCTCTCTATCTAATATTAGTGTGCGTCTCTCGTCTGCGTAAACACGAATTAATAAATTTGACACATTAAACTGTCAGACTATTCAAGTTTGTCATATGCACGTTTTCAATTCACAATAATAAAACTCTCAGTCGATTAAGTTAGACAATATTAAAATAGAATTCAATCGATAGTTGACACTCGCAATCGAGGCCTATATTTATTTCCGCGCTCCCATACAAAGCAAACCACTGTGCGCAGGTACAATGTGATCAATGTGTATAACTGCATATCAAAGAAATCATGTGTGCAAACTGCACACATGATGGTCCAGGGAAGTGGCCTTGACATTGATTGGCGACAGGCAAGCTTTTACGGGTATGCAACTGTAGCTCATGGTGAATAAGCAGGTGGAACGTTGTTATACCTCTCCCTCACTATCTGATGCTTCGACGAATCTTTAATCAACAACTCCTATTCAACTTCATTGTCTAACACACGAACTGCGCATCTTTAATCACTGGATCATTTGTCAACACCAACGCAATAACTAACAAAAATCAATTCTATAAAGTGCCGATATAAAAGATACACATACTAAGCTAACCGTTCATCAAAACGTCGAATAAACAAATGTTTAAAAAATTTAAATACTTATCAGCTAAATGCATGAATGGAAAGAAATGAGAGGGAGTCATTTGTTTGATGTTCGTCATTGACGAACGTTAGCTGTTTATCTCTAAAATGATTTTTTTTAAGTTTCCTCAGCTTAATCGGGGAAGTACACAACTGCATTTTCAGTCATCGAATTCAAGAACGAAAGATGAATCGTAAACCACCACAGACAGAGAATCGTGGTGCGTTCGAGATATGCTGCAGAACATTGATGCCTTCTAAGGTGCTATATTTGTCATAAAAATTAATCATTATCGATCCTGCCTTTTGCAACGCCGTTTCGTGGAAAAGTCTAGCGCACCGCCCATTTATCGATTATTATGGTAAGGAATTATTAGAAGTGATGTTCGAATTCGGAATCCCGGGTAAATTGATCGTGCAGTTGGACTTAAGGACTTCCAAACCTGAACCAAATTTCTGGAAGGAGATGCGCCGTCATGTTCTTTTTTTTCTTCAATTTTGTACTGGCGGCAGGCTACTGTTAACACGGAATACACTACTTCTACTATTCAGGCCACTCTAAAGGTACGCAGACGACATCAACATCGAGTGGAGATCCGAATGAATTGATAACCGAAGCTACAACTGGCCCCAAAACTCCTTACTCGAAGGACCAAAATCATGCTCCACAATACTCTTATAAAATCTGTTACGTCATGTCCCAAATGTATAACCTTTTTATATAAAATAACTTCTTCTTGATTGACTTGAAGAAAATATTGATTGCGTGAAGAAAATGTTCTGTGGTATCTAAACGCACCCGGCGGATTAAATGGACTGCGACTTCAATGTCCGTTTTCACTGTCAAGCTTAGAGAATGATTGATTGGAGGAACTAAAAATCTAAAATTATTAATAAGGATCCCTCAGACTTATCATTGCTGAGATTTTAGTGAATAAAAAAAGCTCATATAACTTTTTGTGTACATTTGCTTGCAATTTGTCGTCTCTGAAAGTTTGCGGCTCATAAGAATGGCAATTATGTGTAGGATCGTACATAAGCTTCAGTCAAGAAGATTTCATTTTCACACTGACTAACTAAGGATGTTTAGGCAAGCCATGGATTGCAATCTAAAAGTGAGAGTTTTCGTGCAAGCCGAGTAACATTCGAATCTAGATGCTTCTTTCTTTTCCGCCTTCGGCTAATGCCATTGCTCCTCAGTCTTGTAGGAAGCTGATTGTAGCCGTGGGACTGGGACTGGTAAAAAGTGGTCTTTTGCACAGCAATCGTTTACAAAAACCAAAGGGGTAGGTTGTTACATACTACAAATTACCCCGAGAATCCCGAGAAAAATCACTGTCATTCTTCCTCAGCTTCCATTCATTTTACTTTCTAACTTAACCAATTTTACTCACAGCACCGACTGTGAGTACATTTCTAATTATACCCACATTTCTTTATCATATATGAGGGACCGAAAATGCTCTGGGCGGTGCAGTATACTGAGCCCCTTAGCGCAAAGTATTATTGAACACTGTAGTGTCCAGAAATACATTCATTTTTCGATTTTTCCGGACGTAGGATAGGACATGCTTTCTTGATAACAAATTCTTCAAGTCATCTGGAGCTTGTTCTCCACCTGAATGTCGTTGTCAGTCACCCTTTTGGATAACTCTGTGGATTCCTTCATTCCTGAGTGGAAAGACGACTTCATTGCGTCTCATTGTCCCTTGATCCCTCTCCATCCTCTAATCTCTCCATGATCCTCGTAGTCAACGGTTTTAATTTCCCTCATCCTTATCTCATTTGGTCCTTCTCATTGATCGCACCTACTGAATATCTCGTACGCACAAAATGACTTTATACTTTTCTTTCAATGTTTCAGATTTTCAAAAACAAGAGAAACCCCCAACACTATTCACTACACATGCCTGAAACACAAATACATCACAGATTTTATATGATTAACTTAAAGCGTATTGGCGCAATCACTAGACACTTTGCTATCAATGCAACTCAGTCACCTCGTGTAGCTACAAATACAGCAGAAATGAACTATTACAGAGATATCCGACTTCACAGCTGATTGCCCCCTAGTCCATCGACGAATTTGAGTGCCTTTTTGGCATATATTAATACATTTTTGACTGTTATTCACAAAATAACGTGAATGCCGTCCTCTGATTGGTCAATTTTATGTGAGAAAACGATACAAAAACAAGTGGTGAAAAATGTAAGAGGCAAGAGAGGTAGAAGTCAGGCATCTCGGTAACACTTCAATTCTAAAATACCGTCGACAGCCGTCTACTTCGCCAGTGTTCTCTGAGCTCTGCTCATATCAACATCACGCGTTTGCCACAATTTGTGCCGATCAGTTATAAGTTTGTCTCTGCAGTCTTTGGATTCATTTTTCCCCCCAGACCCACAAGTGAGTGCTTGAACTGTTTTGTAACTACGTCATGAAACGATCAACATTTTATTCATTGTGCAACTTGTGCAGTGCCTTTGGCAATGTGTCATTCAACTGCCAGACGAGGGTGTGACTGCATCTTGGCTTTCAGTGATAGTGACATTGACGTTGGCGTCCACGCAATAATTTAAAATTGTTTGCTCTTCGGTTCTGTTTTCATGGTCATAGAAACGCGTATCTAACGTTAACGACAGTGATTAAAATTATTTTCTCTATTTTGCTGTCGGCCCGAAAAGTAGCAACCGGTATCAATTAGATAGATATTCCCATTCAGTGAGTGTGAATGGGAACAGCTGTGTGAGAGCCTGGCGAGAGGCGCCTTGTCCAAAAAAGTAGTTGATAAGATTTGTTGAATTATTTGAGTGGACAAGTATCTATCTGTTCGCCAAGTGGCGGAGGCGATCAATTAACTTCCTTGATTTTTTTAATTTTACGATATCTGATTAGATTCTAGTCAGATAAAAACTGTTTATCTATTTGCACACTTAAAATAAGTTTCCCGCCTCGGGTGATTTGAATTCAATTTGAATATTGTGGAATCAATTATGTCGACAACAGTCTGCTGCTTCTGAAGTGGCCTCATGCCTATGCCTAGCCGCACGATGCGCATATTTAATGAAGTTGACAACTGGTTTCATTTAGAGAAACAGATTGGTTTCCATTCATAGTCGAGTTACAATCAGCATCAATAAAATCATTTTATTCTAATACAACAAATGTATGGCGAAAACTTGGATGAAATTGATGAAACCTCATCTGCGTGTCATTGTAGTCTCGCGAGTGGAAGTGACCTACAGTTTTATAGCGACATGCAAACATACGCACGTCTAATTCTCGATCCCTTTGCATGATGCCTGAAACACAATAGTGCGTTGCGTCGGGCGACTTCATGTTACGGCGCTACGTTGAAATAAATGCAATATGTATCAGCTGCTCTCTCCCAAATATCAGATAAAAAATATTGCCTGCTTTCTGCCGACATTAATTTCAAATGGCTTTTGTCGATAAATTATTTTAGTCAGTTGTTTTCATTTTTCAAATAACAGTTGACGTTGGTACAAAATACTTCCAATTTGGAAGAAAATCTCTCAATTGTGGTGTAAGGTTAAGAAGGTGTCACAGCTTGCTAAACCGTCGTCTCAGGGGTTTTGACATTGGACAAATATCTTGCTTAAGCTTACATTGATAAATTGCAATGTATGTAATTTCGTGTATAAAAAAGTGATGTATGAAAAACATGAATTGAATTGCAAATTTATAAGAAAGTGGCTGTAATGAATAGAAACATTTTGAAAAGTAAAATTAAGTTTCTGTTGACGTGAAAATTCCCACGATTACGTCGCGCACGGCCTCAGTAGAACTGACCAACACACCTTATCCTCACACAATGAACGCATCTCTTTGTCAAAAAAAACCCGACATGTTCGATAACGAAAATGGCGAGAAATGGTCTTAAGTTTTAAGTTTCTCATTGTAAAAATTTGGAAAACCGCAAAAGTTTCACGGACCAGAAAAAACGCAATAAAACATTTAACAAAAAAAGAGTGCAATTTCCACTCCATTAGTGGCCTGGGGTTGCCACAGGTTACTTAAACGATTCCGACTATGAACTTCATAATCTAAAATTATAAATGAAGAGACAACTAATCAATCTACAACGAAATTTTTTAAGAATAATTGCACCATAGTTACCCTTTAAGTAATTTCGGAGTCCGGATAAATCGTTGCTTAAATTAAAGGATTCGTTTTTGAAGAGTGTACTTAACACCAGTCCGACCTGCGCAATCGATACTAATTTTTAATATTTTATCATTCTTGGGATGTGGTGAAGTCTTTTGGTTGCATCTTCTTATTGACTTGGGCAGATTTCATTTTTGGAGAACTTACGATATCTCGAAAATGCTTAGAAATCCATACATTCTTACTGGTTTCTTAAGTAGTAATTTCTTACGTACGCAGAGAGATCTAAAAACACTGCGTTGTTGGATTTTATAGATTAGCCAGCCGATGTTTTAACAGTTTTGACTAATTTCTCCAAACCTATTAGGGCCAGAGTACTCGAAATAATTTTATGTTAATTCCTCTCCGAAGTCGATTGTTCGTGTACTTTTCTTCAGAGACGGTTATACAAGTCCATTTGATTTAGAAATGGGAACTCGGGAAAATTTTTTCTCATTTTGGAGCTTCTTCTCATTCTTCGTGTGAGACTATATCTATCCCAGGGTGGACCTGGTCTCCAAAAAATAAGCAAGGTTCAGTGGAGATGAGCCGGAAGAGATACAAGTGTCTATGGGCGACGTTCCATTTGTATTGGTGTCGCCTTACCAAGCGGTTCCTTTATAATACTCGCATTCCAATTCCAAAAAAAAGATAAATTAATGCGTAAAGGAGCATCAAAGTCATCAAAGCTCACTCTTTCATTGTAAATACTATTAGGGTAGTAAATCCCAAGGATTATTGACTTGTATAATCGAATGATTTTAAGACTCTAGACTCGATCAAATAATCCAATGATCACTGAAGATGTGCGCATTCGAATGATTATTCGAGTGGTAATCGGTTATTTCGACATCGCGAGGACAAGTAACAAATAGTTCTTGTCGAGAAATACTAATCAGGAACACGCAAAGGAACTCAAGTATTACTTCACTTCTCGGTTCATTAATGAAAAAAAAAAATAAATTCTCTTGTACTAGTAGTTAGTAATTAGTTAGAAGATTCGAATGAGTTAGTAGACATTCGAATGACTAGTGTCATTCCGGCGAGTTAGTAGTCATACGATTGATTGAAATTCGAGATGTTCTCGAGATGTTGTATCCATCGATTATCACTCGGATTATCATTCGAATGCGCCCGTCACTAATACGAATGAACTTACTTACTTATCTAGCCTTTTCAAGTTTGACTAGTTGTGCAGAACCTCGTTAGGATAGAGCTTCTTGTACTCTGAATCGAGTATAGGAGACTAACTTAGTTAATAATAATAATAATATGGGTGGCGCGACAGTCCGAGGCGGACCTGAGCCTAGCTTCTCAGCAACTACTCGTGTTGTGCGTGCTATTGTTCTTTCACAAGTGGACTAACTTAGTTACGTCCGAAAATACACACGAACAACCTTATCGTTTCCATCTGGGAATGATTCATCTTGAACCACATTGTGAACAACCGTACACCATTATAGGCCATACGAGACGCATATAGCAGTAACCTTCACCCGGGTATTAAGTTGGCTGCTTTGAAAGAATCCCCATGGCACAGTAAAGACCTTTCAGGGTTTCATCAAAGCAATGTATAAAAGTTTTGTCTAAGTACTTAGTACAGTTTTCATATCTAACGACCTTCCATGCGGGTCAACAATGCTGAGGTTAGGTTAGGTATTGGGGCTGCTAGTGAATTCACTACCACACTTAGACCATATTGGTCCATTGTGATGCCCACAGTCAGACTACTACCACTGTTTGACCACTCCAGTGAATGTGCCGCTAATTTCCAGATTTGAAAACCAAACAAAAGCGTATTAACTTTGCTTTCGCTGCGATTCAAACCGGGGACCCTATTAACTAAGGGCAGGCACTTAACTGCTGCTCTCAGTCATCCAACAATGCTGAACTGGCACCAGCTCCTACTTCTACAGCGCAGTCCCGAAACGCCTGGTTTCACAAGCGTGCCATAGACCGTCTGACACCAGCTTGGACGCGGTATCATGCCCCGCCCTGAAATTTCGAAGCACGTCACTACTACGCGATAGTCATAGAATAATTACAGGTTAGGTTTTTATTTGGCAGTCAGTTCCTTACTTCCTTTGCTAGTTGTGGATCCACACTCAAATGTGCGGAATATTTCGCTGCAGAGTACAGGGCCGACTCAGAAATTCAGGACCAAATGAGTCTTTGACAGCTTTTCTGAAGTATGTCGTCAGAAAGAGCAGCAATGCTTTCCGATTAGTTAACTGACGTGGAATTGAAAAAAAAAACTTCCTTGTTTTTTCCGTGCCGAAAATGTTACTAACTGACGATGATAAGGAAAGGCTTACGAGGAGTGCATTCGATTTGACATAAATTACACGTATCTTTTGGATAATGTTTAACAGTGTTGGTTTAAGTGTTCATTGCGATTCACTTAAGTGAATCATCAACAACCCCACACGAGATAAACATGACACGATCTACATTCAGAACAGTGGGACACTTCATGAAAACGCCAAGAACAGCTGCTGAGGAATATTTACTCAAGGTGCGGTGGACCGCATAATATAGACTTTCCTATCCATTCCAATTTCTTGGAAAATCTTGAGAAATAAGGATTGAAAAAATAAACTAAGGTTAATAAATTATTTTTGTTTCGCTCAGCTCTATTTTTATTCATAATTCATTTGACGAGTCGAAGATTCGTGATTACACTCTGAAGACTAAACAACTTTTACAATACTTTCAGCTGTACGACGACAGAAGTTCACAAAATGAATAACATGTAAGTAGTAATTTTTAGTTTTGTACAGGACGACCAGATAAGAGGGGTAGGAAAATAAATATAAAAAAAGAAACAACGGTGTACGATGTAAAATGTACCTTGGCTGTACTCTGAAGCTACATTTTTGTCATTATAAGAATATTCTTTCAATAAAGACCTCCGAACTTTGACAGTTAATAAAAACATCTGTCAAAGGGATTGTCATTTATTCAGTCTGCTAAACATCATGGACGGATATAACATTTAACAACACGTATAAATCATAAAATTGTTGTTTATTGTTTCTCATTTTGAAATGGGCCATTTGAAGGTATCCATAATCGTAATGCGTTGAAACCCATTTCTAGATGAGTGGTTTGATGATGATTTTGAGACGATGTCAAACCACATGAGATCGAAGAGCATCCAATGCAATCCGAAAATGTCCCTGTCTGCTTTATCCGTCGTATTGGAGAGTTGATCGAGCTAAATTAAATTTGAAACTTAGTACATGTTCCAAGGATGACGAGATGTTATCTGGCGTTGTCACCGGTCCACATTTCTTGGAGAACGTCGCGACGTTGGCCGGGCAATCACAATCAACTGATAGCGCTATTGGTGGATCATTACCACCTTCTTTTAACCTGATTTGGATGATATGGAAGACAACGACGGGTAACAATAGGAGGACACTACGGGGTACACAGCACATGCCATTAGATGGTGCGATTTGACACCGTTAGACTTGTTCTTGTAAAGTTTGGCGAAGTCGAAGATCTATGCGAATAAGCCACAAACTACAGCCTCAAAGCGATAGAGTCATGGACAATTTGGCATTTCGTATACTCGCTTCGCAATACCCAGAGAAGTTGTAAATTTTGTATGACTTTGTCCAATAGCGTCTCGAATGTTGACCTCCCAACGTGATTGGCGTGTTAGTAACCCCAAAGCAAGGAATCAAGTTCCAATTGATGAACACAAATGTACCACCATCTTGTTGGAACCACAGTTTGGGAATAGGGTACATCGATATTGTCTAGCCATAGCTTCTGAAAGTTGGTTAACATCAGGCTATATCCGAGATATTTGAAGGTAACAACAGAAATAAGGTCAGATGATGCCATTTTGTGAACCGAACGAAGCATTCAAGCATTGTGGAGCATTGATCCATGATCAAACTATGACCACCCGGATTCAATGTTTCCGTCAGCAGATGGCTCCAAATCCAACAGCAAAATAAGTCTGTTTAACTCCCTCCCTTAACTTGCCCAATTTAGCTAATGGCCACAGAATTAACTGAGTCTTCCTCGATATCCTCGATTCTCGATCGGTTTCAGTACATTCGACATGCGAAATGGCAAACCCTACTGAATATTTTGACAAGTGTATGTTATTGATAGCTTTGACAACTTTGACAACTGGAAAAACTATCATTGTTATCTGGTTACCCTTTTTTTAATAATAATACATACATTCAAATCAAATAGAACCGACTTGCCAAACCCTCATTTGAAGCTCTTGGAGGACGACTTCCTTTATCATCTCGGCTTCAAGACCCCATCCATGAACCTCGAAGAGATGTTCGGAGATGTCCGGGTTAGTTGATAAAATAAATATAAAGGCAGGCATTTCCCACTCACCAGCTTGTTACTCTCATTTAGGTCGTATGTATGGGTGGAACCAAGTCGCGCATGTTCGACCTGGCGCAGTACCTTCAAAAGCATTTAAACATAGAGGGTTCACTGGAAGACCTTTGCGAGAAGGCACATCGGTATGCGTTGTACAAGGTAAGAGAGCTCTGTTGCGCAATGAAGTGATGAATAATTATGTTTGTCTCCCTAAAGGTTGGGCATGTATTATGCGCAAGTCACGGCATTGGCATGGCATCGATGAGCGTTCTCTTGCATGAGATCATCAAGTTGGTAAAGTACGCCAAGTGCAAGGATCCCATATTTATTCGACTTGGCACATCTGGTGGCATCGGCATTGAAGTGGGATCAGTTGTGGTTTCCAACAAGGCATTCAACGGTTACCTGAAAAATGAATATGAACTTGTAAGTAGCATGGACTGAGTCTAGAGTTGCAAAGGCTTAGGTATTGTCTTCCTTTTTCAAGGCGATTCTGGGAAAGAAGGTCGCCCGACCTGCAATTTATTCTGAAGAAGTCGTGGCAAAACTTATCGCCTGTGGTGAGCCTACAGATGAATTTAAAACGATTCCTGGCGGCACTCTTGGTACTGACGATTTTTACGAAGGTAAGCATACGCAGGTCTATCATAACCTAGTCCTTATTCGAAAAATATGTACATCTCAATTTGAGGGCAAGGACGACTAGACGGTGCGGTATGCACACATAGCGAAGCTGATAAATTTGCATTCCTGAAACATATGCATAAGCTAGGCGTCCGTAACATCGAAATGGAAGCACCAATGTTCGCCTCCCTGACACATTTCACCGGCATCAAGGCTGGGGAATTATGCGTTACATTGGTCGATCGGCTTAATGGTGATCAGGTGAGTATGCAGTTGAAGTTGTTCTCTGTTGGAAGTACAAGGATTTGTTTCTTTGATCACTAGGTTACACAATCGAACATTCCAAAGGAACGCCTTGAGGAGAGACCTTTCATCATATTTGTTCGCTTTGTCAGAAATTTACTCAAGGAGTAAGGCAACAACATGACGGATGATGTTATTTGCCTTTTTCTTAGTCACGTCATGTGTGTAAACGAGTATAAATAATGAATACGAATAAAAAAAAAAACGTGTTGACGAGCAAATGAATCGTTTTTTGTTTTTGGTGGAACTCTTATCTTGTACAATGCAAAATTGAAAGAATGTAGATATATTTGTTTTTTTTTTAAAGCAGATCATTTGTAATGTGACAACATTCAAATGTGTATCAACTACATGGCGTTTACAGTCAGTCAGCGAACATACTGCAGTGTCCATTTTCGTTCGCCCTTAACCTCGCCTCTCGCAACTAAAGATAGACTATTAGCAATCTCCTGACGGATATCGAAACCTCAGTATTTTATTCCGCAGTAGAGAAATTCAGTGATATCCTGACTCAAACACACGTCAATTCCTGTCCCATCAGTAGAACGAGGGGAGAATTGAAGTCCCCACCTTCGTAGACGCTCTTTAATAAGGCTAAGTACACGCGCATTACCATCGACTGAGGCGCACTCTCTTAGCACTCGGCTCTTTCTAAAGTCAACTTCCGAAAATTAAGATCTCATGAAGATGATCCTTGAAGTCTCTGAAACCTCTAGACTCAGAATCCAAGAAAGCCCTACCTAATTCAAGGGGCTAAGGACTACCTCCAGTACGAAAAATCTGATTCCACACACTTTCAGGGAGGCTGTAATAAAGATAATTTCTGTATTGGGATCAACCCACTCCACTGAACAGTGACACAAAAAATAGACATGCATGCAAACACCTTTAAGTTCTACAAAATGGCAGGACCGGAAGGCATCTTTCTTGCGGAGCTTCAAATAGTGGAATACCTCATCTCTCTCCGCCAGGTGATCATCTTCCAGGAATGTCGTAAACCGGGATACATACCTAGACCCTCGAAGATGACCATCATGAAAGACCTCATCTCTCTCCGCTCGGTGACCATCTTCCAGGAATGCCTTAATCCAGGCTACATACCTAGAACCGCGAAGATGACCATCATGGTCTTCACACGTAAGGCAGAGAAATGCTACCATGCAACGAAAGTATCTAAGACAAATTAGTCTACCTTACTTTCTTCTAGAGACAACAAAAGCTGATTGACATCGATATTATCGACCTGCAGCTTTCACGACCAGGGAGCTTTCAATAACACGCAATAATCTCCGGACTCGAAAGGCTCGGGATCCTTCTTGTCGATAGTACATTTTACTCATCAGCTTCTCAGCAACAGAGCAGCAACCTCGAGCTTGGTCAATTTCATTAGCTTTCAATTTTGAAGGGACCGTTAAGACAGCAGTTTGTTGCCGAGAAGACCAGAAAAGAGATGGAAAAATGAGGAAATGGTAAACAATACTACCAAAATCAAATTAAATTCACGCTGTATGCATGTTTTGTTTGACAACATCTCACGTAAGGATGAACTCAGAGAGGTAACAAGTACAAACCAGAATTCGCCGAAAGCTTGAAACCCGTTTCGATACCCCAAAAGTGCATGCGGAAAACTCGGTTTGGTAAAAATTTATGAAACCTCGCGATATCGTATTAATTACCAGCAAAACATTTTGGCTAAAAAAACACGTTCTATTATAATAATGATTCTTATTTAGATTTTGGATTTCGTGACGGCACCAATCCTCTCAAAAGCCATTACGAGAGGCGACCTGGTGGTCCCTTCATCGATCAACTGACAACCAAATTGATAACATTGCGATTTACGACATATTCTCCTATAAACCTTCATTGGACGCAACATCGACTCGGATCATTGCCTCGTTGTAGCCAAGGTAAGAATTTGGAAATGGATGGAACAAAAGATTAGAGCAAGACCACAATAGTTTTACAAAAACTAGAATCGCGGCATGAAGATCACAGAGTGTCCCACGTTGCCAAGCGAAACAACCAGCCAACAACGGAACCGTAGTCGACACGCTATCCGAGAAGCTGCTTCTAATATGTGCTGTTTTTGCATCCAGCAAAGGCGTGCCCTGCTGGAAGGAATGTTCAATCAGCTCAACATATGAAACCAGACGTCACAGCAACGCTCGTTTGTATATTTACCTCGATTGTAGCTGAAGAAACTGTTAATTAATGTAAGCATACACTCTTTGTATTTCATTTCCGAAAATAAAACACTTCAAGATGTAGGTATGTATTTTTATTTTCAACGGTCTTAGAACAAACGATCTAACCCGAAACGATCGACTGTGTCCTCTCTACATTTGTATGCCGTCTTCACATTACATTACATCCTACTCCATCACATTACATCCTATGTATGCCACATTAATATGTGAGTCATCGTATTTACATTGCATTACAATAAACCTGTGCAAGCAGGTGTGCACTTGAATATGGCTTCGTTCTTAGAAACATTAAGTCCTCCATAAAGAGCTTCAATTAAAGTATAAATCATTTTTATCGATTTTCCGAGAATGAATTCAGTAAATATTTAAAAATTCAATGCTACAAGATATCAGTGATGAAATTATTACACGTTTTAATAAATGGAACAGCACTCAGTTGGTTTCACGTTGCAGTCATTGTCAACGAAAATGAGGAAACTAATAAAAGTGCGATAAGTTTCATGTTATTCTCGCACTCGTAGACAACGAAAATGTGCACAACTAATAAAAGTGCGATAAGTTTCATGTTATTCTTGAAGTGAAAAAAACCGAAACCTAAAGGTTGATGAAATATGAAAGAGTCGGTTATATTATGCAGCTGATGCATCCACTTGCACGTACGCATTTTTATGCATTTGCGAGGTAGGAAATGGAAACAACTTTCGTTGCTTCAGCTGATACATGTAAACTTGAAAGAAAATGTCTGCGTTTATATAATTAAGTTGACAGACGAGTTTGAGAATGGGGACCTATTCATATATTACTCGACGAACCAGTGCTAGTCCCGTTGTGGGTATGTGTGTCGATCTCTAAGCAACTGAACCTTGCTGCCTGGATTCGATTCCCGGCCGGTACGACCAAAATAGTTTTCACGGTCTTACCTTTTTCCAGTCACTGGCAATGCTTAAAAAGTATAACTGTCTATAAAAAAGTCGGCAATAAAACTGTAGGTCCCTTCCATTCGTGAGAGGACAATAGCACGCAAAACACGGGTGGTTGCTGTAGATACTAGTCCTCTACGGGCTGTAACTCCATCAATAATATTATAATTATTATTATACATGTGCTTTTACTGAGCATGTCAGATCTTCCTTATGTGGCACTACAATTAACGGAGGAGCAGAGTCTCAAGCAACAAGCCTCTTAAGCTCACGTGATCTCTGAGTAGTTGCATCCAGTTACAATTATGAGATTGGTTAAAGTCCTTATACACTTCCGCACAGTCCCACAGGCTCGGAGATACTGACTCTTCAGGCCAGAGCAGCAGACTACTGGCTAGCACTTAGATAAGTGCTTCGATAATACATTTAGAACCAAAGATTGCACGAAGACAGAGGACTTCATCATCCGCCTTCGAGATCGTCAGTGTCCAGGACAGTACAAGCCGCAGGTACACATCTGCCTAGTGCCAAAACTGACCCTTAATGAAAGGGATTTGAAAAGCTTTCCATCACACCTTCCTTACACCATCGTAATGGCCAAAAAAAAAAACATTTTATTTTATTTCTTAATTTTTTTTTTAAACCAATTATATCGAAAGTCAAATTTAGAGTGAACTTTTCGTAAATTTCTTCTTACATTGAACAGTGAAAACTAACCGGACTTAAAAGGGTAAGGATGGTTATTGTGTATTACAAGTCTAACTCTGTTTCCAGCTCAACTGAAATTTGGTGACGTCTATCACCACCCAGAAGGGAAGATCTTACGCAATAGGGAAGGCATATAACAAGACAAAATTATAGACCACTAGCCCTTTGACTGTCGAAGGGTTAATGTGATGGAGTTGTCTGGTAGTGTGAACCAGTCAATTTGTTATTACACATTGCAAAACCACTGCGTAAGCTTCTTAATCTATCCTACTCTTTCGATCAGATGGACAACGCATTTGACCAACCCGTCCTTAAAGATGGCGTCACCCTCCTCGTACCTACAGCTGATAAATCGTTAGCTAAAGAAATATCTTGAACCGCGGCAGCTTCTTAATGACCGGTAGTACGGTTTCCAAAGCAATAAATCCACTTGTGATCTGATACCTTATCTCACCGAAAAGTGGAACAAATTTTCAAAATCAGTACGCAAGATTGTTGCGCTTGATATTTCGAAGGCATTTGACAGGGTTTCTGATCAAGTCTAGGTTCAATTCTGATATCCGCCAAATAAATGCTATTCTCATTTTTATGAACATAAATAAATTGTCTGCTACTTCTTATCCAATTCATTCCTTCGCTGATTACAGCAATCTCAGCTTTTCATATTCGTTTCAAGACTCACGACCCCGCTCTTCGGTCGAAGAATTGGAAAGGCAGCGTATGTTGAGCACATTGAACTCAACAGAGTGGAATTCAATCCTTCAAAAACTCATTTCTGTCTGATGTCACTCAAACGTGCCCTAAATAATCAGTCATTATCCATGAATGGTGCTTGTGTCCATCCTTGGTATGTCTATAGGCACAATACTAAGTTGGAACAATAACATATTCGATGTCCCCAAAAACGCTGCGAAGTGTTTAGGTTTCCTTAATCGATGCAAAAAATATTTCACACCCTCATATCTTGTCCGGTGCCCCAAGACCACCTTGCACCTACTAGATAGAATCCAAAAAAGAAAGATAAGAAGTATAGGAGACTACAATATCGCAGAGTCATTAGAATCGCTCCAACATCCACTTACCATCTCTTCTTGTCCGCATTTTATGGCTATTTTAACCAACGATGCTCAAGTTGGCTAGCTGCCAACTGCATTCCTCCTATCCATGAATTCACCCGCAATACCCACCTCGACAAAAATGCCCATCAGTATACCCTTAAGACTACTTTCAGACGCACAGTTACATTTAGACAGTCGTTCTTCAGCTACACTACACGAATATGGAATGGTCCTCCCAGCCTAATATTTTTCACAGACTATAATCCGCAGATATTTAAGACCAATGTGCTCAGATACCTCCTCTAGCTATACCTACGGTGTTATGTCTCGACGACCGCGGACCCTTAAGGGTATTAGTAACACCTTGTGTACGCAAATTATAAAAATATACCAAACCATACCAAAGGCTTTAGATTAGAGGTTTCCGGTACTGAACCCTAAAACTAACGAACTAATGTAGCTATTCGCCCCACTCACTATCCGTTTACGTAAAAGTTTGATCGATAAAATTTCTGAGCCGTGAATTGTCTGTCAACAAAGAACGACGACAGCGAATTTTCTCAACCGACTGTTTCACTGCACATACGACAATACAAGTGAAAATACTGCCTGCCACCAACGACATGGACAATCGTTCGTTGTTAAATAAGTACAATATCCCGATTTCCCACCTGGACTTTGGATATATTGAGAAATGTACGAATATCAAGGAATTGGAAAGAATCGTTATGATTCTGCGGTCTGGAGAGGAGGGTTTCTACCCGGATTTGACCAGGTGCGCTGAGGAGAAATTGAAGGAGTTAAAACCCGACAGCAGAGTGTTGCGCAAAGAGGAGCGTGTGCTGACAAAGGATAGCCTCAGCCAGGAGGAGTGGCAGAAGCACAGTGCACCTATAATAGTGAGTGAATGCGATTTCGAATCCATAGCGAAACATGTGATGAGTTTATTTTACTTTGAAAGGAATGGTCTACAGAGATCAAAGACAAGGACGCTATACTGTCGACAATACAAGAGAGTTCAAGTGAGCCGATTGACGAAAGTTTACCGCCGATTAGGAAAGGCGGTCGAGTGAGCAGGACAAAGGAAAAGACTACGAATCCAACTAAGAAACCATGTACACGTGAGGGCACATCACGACCTGCAGCAACGAACTACGGTCAGTGGGATAAGTACGACGCTGATGCAGAGTTGTTGAAAATGGACTTGGAGGAAGAACGAGTGAAGGAACATGTCGAGCGAATGAATCAGATCAACAAGAAAGTGTCGGTCAAGCCAATTGAGGAAGACAAGTCCAACGTTTACAGCAAACTGACGCTGATTGAGAAGGAGAAACTTTCCGAAGAGTGAGTTTCTTTTGAGTTTTAGTTGCATAGTTTTTTATTCGTCAGAATATGATGCAAGTCATCTGATTATATATCTTAATCGAATTTGTTTCACATATTCTGAAGTGAATCCATAGAAACCACTATAACTATGAAGAGAGACTACTATGAAGAGAAGAGGTGGGTAGGTAGCGATGTCCTAATATTCGCCACTAAGATTGTACTACCAAGCTGGAAAATTTTAATCAATCGGAAAAGCTGTTGGTTGTTCTTCAACTCTTATTCACAACTAAGAGTTTGTATGAATTCTGACTTTTCCTGTCTTCTCTGAGAGATGGCAGAGCTGGTCTATGATATAGGAGGTGTGTAATAGTCTCTACATCCTTCATATCCCTGCAACTTCTACCTTAATCATTTCTTGCTAACCTTCATGGAATCATCCTTTAATACTCTTCACTACAAGATACAGTGACGGATAAAACTAAACCAATTCCATATAAGCATAACAATGGTTGTAAGGCAACTTTTTGTTTTCTTTACCAAATCGTACTGAAATCCTACAGAAAACAGGAAGTTGAAATACAACCATGCAGAACCTAGCTCGTGGTACTACATTTGACTTGTTATTTTGCTTCATGGATGACAATCGGTCAGCATTTGTATAGTCCTGTCACTTCGGTAGGTTGTCTTGCTTGTAATTCCACCTCAGGTTTAGTTAGGTTAGTTTTATTCCCCTTGATGAATAAACTCAATTATTATTTGTGCTTTTCATTGAAGCCCGTTTTTGTTTTCAATTATCTATTTTATGTTATAGAATAATGCAAGACAAACTTTTTAAGATCCGACTCATTAAGTGAGATATATTCACACAAAATTTAACCGCCGGTGGAGGGGTAGTTGTTTTTGTCCGATACTGTATATGCTCTAAATTCTTATGCATAATCCTGGATAGAAAACAATCCTGGACATCGTAGATCATCTTTAGATCATGTCGGATAGGTGTCAAATTCACTGTTGTTCTGCAGGAAAGAAAACTTGATCATAAATGGGGACTCTAATCCATGTAGACGCCCCTTGTTAGCTTCTGATGCCTGGCGCTGAATAAAAATGGAACACTAAAATCTACTCCATCTGCAGCTTTAAAGTCTACTCTCCACCTTCTTCTTCCTTATTTGGCGCTACAGTCCCGGGTGGACCTGGGCCGCAACCAACAAGCCTCTCCAGCTAGCAAGGTCTCTGGCTAGCTGGCTCCAGTGTCGCACGCCAAGTTGGTTGAGGTCCTCCCCCACCTGGGTTCGCCACCTTAAGCGCGGGCGTCCTCTGTTACGTTGTCCCACATGTTCGGAGTCGAAGACTCTTCGGGCCGGAGCTGAGTTGTCCATGCGCTCTACGTGGCCTAGTCATCTTAGGCGTTGGATCCAAAGACGCCTGACCAGACTCATGTCGCTGTACAGCCCGTACAGTTTGTGATTGAATCTTCTCCTCCAGAAACCGTCAACGCAAACAGGACCAGACAGGACCAGGCTCTACTACTCAATTCCCTCTTGAGCCCATAGAAACAGCGAATGGCAGGAGTTACTCTACGTTTGATCTCGGTACTGATGTTGTTTGTACTATTTACTGCGAAGCCGAGGTAGACGAAGTACTTGACTACCTCAAAGTTATAGCTGCCTATTGTGACACTCTGTCCAAGACGTCGATGTTGTGTGTCCTTTCTTGATGACAGCATATAATGCGTTTTGCCCTCATTCACCGCTAGACCCATTTTAGCCGCTTCCGCCTCAATACCAGCAAACGCTTCATTGACTCATTGACGGCTCGCTGTGCTCTGCCAAACACGTCAATGTCATCCGCGTATGCTAACAGTTGTACGGACTTCTGGAAGATAGTGCCTCTAGTGTTGGCATTCTCCACCTCCTCCCAATAGAAATACTCGGAAGGCTTACAGTCACCAATGCATCATGAATAATGGCCGCATTAGCTGTCGTTGACCAAAACGCAAAATACTGTGAAAATCCATAAAAAAAAAGTTGGAAATCCGCTACCGCACATTCCTACAAGGGGCGATTGGGTTACTGACCATCGCTGTTTAAATTAATAGTTAGACATAGAGACTCTAGCGCACATTCCGCCAACTCATGGGTTGTTAAACATTGCAGTATATCTCTGATAATGATGTCTGGAAGATGCAATCTAATTCTATGTAAGATTACTGTGCAAATAGATATTCCCGACAATGAGAGGGGCGGTTATACCACTAGCATTTTAATCTTGACAACCCTCACATCCTGTCCAACACTTAAGATATGCAAAGGCGTATCCTATGCGAAACCATTTCAATTACGATTCTAAAATAAAAACGGTTTAAGTCCTGTGAAACAAGGGGGAACATCACATTATAGGTAATCACTCGAGAATAATGTCAACTCCCTTCCACGACTTCTGTAAGAAGTTCGGAGGCAAAGAAGAGGACACTTGGTAAACTGCGCAAATGGCGAACCACGATTTCTTCTGACTCTGATCAGCTGGTGCATGATCGTCTGCAGCTGGTTCGAAGACTCCCGAGGTCTACCCGTCCGTACAAGCAGGCTTCACTTATAACGGGGCCATCTGCTTGTTTTTTCAACTTATAAATAATTCCAATTATCACTCTCATACACGAAACACAACTATACAACCCCTTTGTTCTACTCATCCAATTTCCTTTGTAATCTCACATTTCAGTTCCAAAATCCGTGGAAATGAATGCTTCAAATCAAAGGAGTACACAGAAGCTTTGGAGCACTACTCACGATCAATCCGAATCTTATCAACAGCAGCCGGCTACAACAACAGAGCAATAACAAGTATGTGCATCAATCTAGTACCCGCTCCTCAAATCAATGCATATTTATCTTACAGATATAAAACTCAAGCGATACGCTGATGCAGTGTCAGACTGCGACGAATGCCTGCAGCGAGATGCAAATAACGTGAAGGCGTTACTCCGGAAGGCTCTGGCACTGCTAGAACTAGGAAAAAAGATCGATGCCTATCAGATCTACGAGCAGGTGAAGTCGATTGACATCAACAATCCGACAGCGTCCAAGGCGCTTGTAGATCTCCGGCGTGAGCTAGGCGAAATAGCGCCCTCTAATGCGACAAGAATCAAAATAGTCGAAAATGAAAAAACTAACGACGAGGCAAAGTCGGTCGTGAATCAGCGGCAGTCAGGCCAAATGCCGAAATTAACAAGTCCAACATCCGTTGTTGACTACGATCTAGCGGAGCTGGTGAAGCCAAACAGGGTTGTGAAGAGTAAGTTGGCGAAGACAATGGAGGGCTTGGGCAAAATGGGAACTAAAAACGGCGGCAAGGCCAATCCAGCGGCGGAAAGAATGTCGAAGTTGATGACCAAAGAGTCTAACTCAGAGATTAAGTTGCTGATGGAGGATCCAGCTAGAAAGAATCGTAACGGGAAGTCATTGATACAGGAACTGTAGTTATACGAAATAGAGGAAATACTTTGTATTTTAGCAATAAATTGTTATTTCAGCGGGTATTATAATTTTAATTATTTTATTCATTCTTAGTATAGTCTTAGACTTAATCATGTAGAAATGGAGATGCGCTGCATATTTCTACATACCGACTAAATAGAAAAACCCGAGAGTAATGATTTTTCTAGTTCATACCACTCATACAACTAGCGTGTAGCGTGTACAGCCAGGCATAAGCAGGGAATTAGGATGCCAACAATGCAACGCTGAAGCGATCAAAGAGAGCTGTTCGTGAGCTCTATGAACTGAAACGAAGGTCTGAGACCTGTCTTCTCAGGAGGAAAAAGCATAGGTATTGTCAATGCGCATTCGAGGAAATGGAGAGGTTCTAAGGCAGGAATAATGTCCGGAAATTCTGCCAACGGATAAAACAACTATCCAAATTGGTACAAGCTTTGGACATCATCAACGATACATCGTTGTAGAGCCGGTCGATAGAATCTGAAAATATAATTTCTGAACACTGTTCAACGGTGATGAGGATGCAAATACCGAAGTCAGGCGGCATCGTGTCCTTCTTTTTATTCTTCTGTCTGAGATGGACCTGGACCTAACCCAACATGCCTTCCCAACCGACCCAATCTCTCGTCAGCTGTGTGCAGCTTCACACTCCTCTATTGTGTTGTCCCACAGGCTCAGAGTCTAACAATCTTCGGAGCTATTGTCCATACGCTCTACATGATGGCCTAGTATTCTTAGGCGTTGAATTTGTAGACGTCAGACGAGGCTCATGTCGCTGCACAGCCCATACAGTTTGTGGTTGAACCTCCTTCTCAAAATGTTATCAACGTAAGAAGTACCGAATATCCCAAGCACAACATTTCTTTCGAAAAGACCAAGAGCCTCTTCATCCACTTTGTACATAGTCCATTCCTCTGCATCGTAGTATAGGAGATTCTTGAGATTTTTCGTGACCACCCTGTTGGAGTTTTCCACTTAATATTCATACATATTTTGGTTTACTGCAGCGGAGTTGCCAAGTTGTAGACGGTGACTTGCTGCTCGTGTTCTACATGTAAATTATCAATTTGATGACTTAATGAAAGATTCCATTAACCTTAACGAGGCAGTGTTTGAGAATTTATTAAAATTTTCGACTGTTAAATTTAAAATATATTCTTAGAACTAACACCCTTTGTCACATAATTGAAAATATTGAGCTTGCATCTGGTATGCATTAACCCAAATCCCACATTGACGACTGGATCTACATGAGAAGAGCTGAGTGTGTTATCAGCCTACGACTGGCCTGCATGTGTATCATTGGAGCACTGAGAGACACTCTGTCTGACGGACCTCACATATATCTATATTTGGCAAACAAGTAGCAGTCAGCACAGTCTCTTTCAGGGGCATTTTCATATAAATGTTAACTAATGTCTTTTTTTGTTGTGCCTCAATGGTCCTCATGGGTATTTGGCTCTCTTAGACCTTTAAGGTCCATTGTGCTGTCACTATTCGCCTTTTCCCGCAACTTCATTGACATACTACACTCTTTCTCACTTACCTCTTTTGGTGTGTCTAATTATACCTATAATCAAAAGGTATAAATGAAATTGAGGATATCTTTTATGTTGGCAGTTACTAGATCCTCAAGACTATTGACGAAGGAGCTACCCATATATTTTCTTCTGCAAGGGCTGGACAGGTTCCGAGGTAGTGTAACACGGTTTCCTCTTCCTCCTCATCCACGCAGCTTCTGCAGAAGTTGTTCTTCTGGCTTGGTTGCCAATTAGGCAGTGGTCACTGATCGCTTTCACACTCGCTAAATTAGTCGTAGACTATTCAATGTTGTGGGCAAGGTAGACAAGGAAAGAGTCTCTTTTGCGAAAGCGGCCATTATGAGCATCTAAAAAATCGTAGGTGTGTGTCTCACAGCTTCGTGTGCTGTCGAAATTTGATAATTTGACCGTGCTTAAGTGTGTCTGATTGCACAAAGCCAGTCACGATAGAACAGCCATATTTCACGCCACATATTGAGTGAAGGGCAAGAGATAATGCAAAATGTGTATTTCGCCGGAGAATGAGAGAAGTGATGTTATGATTTAATTTTAGGACAATCAACAGGAAATGAGCAATTTAATAATTAATTAATATATAACTGAACAAAGTGGACTATTCAATAAATAAATAAGTTGCATGAAAGGAACACATAAACATATTGAAATAATCAAAGGTATTTAGGATGTTATTATTTCACTAGGCTATTTTAGTTAAGTTTGAAATCAATTCATTATCTGATAACAAACAAGTCTTAATGTAACGTCGAAAAAGTCGTTCAGTACCATTTCAATATTATCCATTTTATGAAGCTTCATTGTAGAGAAAAACCATTTTTGATTTAGCATTTTAAGCAATTTTTAAGCAATTTTTGAGCAATTTTTAGTTTGCGTAACTGACAGCGCAAATAGTGGAAGCATAAGATGTATTGAAGAGGTGTTTTTAAGTCGTAGGTCCGTCTAATAGGGCCGATATGGTAGTTGGAGGACACTGAGGCCACACGGCGTATGTGTAATATTCTAATACCGCACGGTGTACGTGGAATATTCCGAGACCACACGCATATATGCAAAAGTACCCAAAAATTCAGATGTCCTGAAACGCGCTCCAACGCATCGGATACAAACTCATCACCAAAGGTGTTTTTAATTCGTAAGTCCATCTAAAAGGGCCGATATTGGCAGTTGGAGGATACTGAGAAAACTCGGCGTATGTGTAACAAACGTTAATTTAAAAATTAATAGTTTGTTGTCGACGCTTAGTTTTTATTTCCTACATATAGGTGGGTAGAGGATTCCAATCATGATATTAACTTTTTTTATTATTTACTGCACATGGAGACCGAATGATAATATCTTATCTAAAAATATACCAAGATATTTCGATTTCGATTAGAGGTATGCAATGAATGTGTCGAAAGCAGTTTCAAGACATTAATTTTATTTCGAGTATACTTCTTTACTGTACTGCATTGTATTAATTTTCAACGAAACATGCAGTGTAGTGTACTCATATGAAACCAGTATTCATATAACGAGTACTCTACACTGAGTACACTGAATACATTAATTTTAATTTACTCACATATTACAGACTGTTGCGAACCAAAGGCGAGTTTCAAATGATTTATTGAATGAATTAGTAATGGCATAGTACTTTCTTGGACTTGGACAATTTCATTTATATTAGAATATAATTTTTGGGGGCGGAAAAAGTTCGCTGAAGCAGAAGTACTTTGTAACAGCTAGAAGTGTACTCGATTTTTGCACATCAGACAAGTTTGGGAGAGAAAGAGAGCTGAATATTTATTTCATATCAGACGATCGAATATTGTGCAATAATTACGGGCTCTTACAGTGTGTTACACTCTTTCTTGCTGCGGAAAATATATACAAATCAATACGACTCAATATTCATGCAGTTCGCTTTTATATACACAAACCATAATACCATCAATGTAAAACATGAAACTCATCATTGAAAGTCACAATTTTGTTTTCATAGTCGCGGAGTTCTTTGTTTACTTTATGTGGTAAAATTCTGCTAATTCCTTATCAACAACTTTTTCAACCACTTTAACGAATACGATCAGTACCGAAATTAGGCTCAGAATAATTCTTGCCAATTGTTGTTGGAATTGAGTATTAGAGTCCTATCTAGAAAGACCAAAATAACATTATATAACACCTTGATCATCACTGCCAATGTCGTGAAAACATTGTCAATATCACAAGTTTATGAAAAAGTCCTTGGTGTCTTCGAGAGAAAAGGTATGCGCCCTTTGGATTTGAAACACACATTTACACATATAATTCCTGTCTATTTTATTATTTATTTTAAACTCGCCGAATTATTTGATAATCCAGTTTCCCCCATACATACTTTAACACTAGGTCTACCAACATTTGTTGTATACCTATTTCTACCAAGCGGTCAAAATGACCGCTTTGATGTTTCTTTTGAAAAATATTAAAATTTGAGAAAAATTTTATAAGATAAAGTTGTTTTTAACTAAATTAAAATATATTTCAGTAAAAAATTAAAAATACATGGTATATATATTTATATAAACAGAAGAAATATTATACATTTTTTTAGGTTATATTTTGATTATCGCATTTTTTGCAAATAGAGATTTTTTCAAAGTACATACACCACAACCATATTTTTTACAACCACCACAGATATTGGTGGTTTTATTTCTATTGTATAAACCTATTGGCAAGTTTTTCGATTGTTAAAGTTTTCTAGTTCAGATGAATCTTCATATTTTGATGAAACTTCTTCCGCTAATTGAAACAGGAAATCTTTTCTTGATATATTTTCTCCACGTGTTTCATTATACAAAACCCATGCATTTATGGCTGCCAAGTCGAGAATATTGAAATACATTTGGAAAGGCCATCTTCGAGAACAGGACTTCACAGTGTATTTTCTGGCCATTTGATCGGTAATATCTACCCCGAATTTAGTTTTGTTATAAAATATTGTAGTTTCAGGCTTATTTTTGTCCCCTTCAGTTTTGACCGAATTATGTTTCGTACTCAGCACCAGTACCTTTTTCGTTGGCTTACTTTTATAAACGGACAATGTAGCATTACTTGATCTATAAATTACAGATGAATATAGAGGTGATATATCTCTTTTAGATATATTTTCTCAGATTAAGGTAATTCTATTCTGTTTGCACGGATAGTTCCCACCAACGTAGTATGTGTCTGCAATAACTTTGATTCTAGTGATAAGCTAGTAGAAAATTATCAGTCGTTACATTTCTCCAAGAAAATGTAAGCGGTTCAATCAATTTGAGGACGACAAATTGAACTCAGAGGAATTGTTGATGGCTTTGTATCGTCCTTTCCCAAATAAGGGAACCCATTTACACTATATATTTACTATTTACATCAGATGCCAACCAAAATTTTATTCCAAACTTATGCTGCCACAATTTGCAATACACTCTAGCAACATTATAATAAAGTTTTGTTCGGTCAGAATGACCGCTTGGTAGAAATAGGTATACCACATACTTATCTCTGTAAAATAAAAGCGCACGAATCTAGCAATTTGTTATATCAAAGATTACATACATTTAGTAAAATACATAATACACTTTTTTTATTTAACACATTTTGTGATGAATTCATGCAAGAGGTCATTTTGACCGCTTGATAGTCCTAGTGTTAATATATTACATATTTCTGTAACAATGTAACCTTCTAAGCAACTGACTTCCTTTGTTTTGAATGGGTGTACTCAGTGTACTACTCTACACTGATGTAGTGTACTCATTTAGCCAGAGCAAATGAATGCATTCATGTAGACATCAAATTACCATTCAACCTGAGTACAGTTAAAGAAAGGCTGTTGCTTGGAAGTAAACAGGCTTCGCTTTTAAGAGTGAAAAATATAGGTTGACTCTTTTCTCTCAATTGCCACAATACGCTAAAAGATGATTTAGTTCCGCTTGAAGATTAGTTTCAATATTGAAACCAAATAAATCCAAGGTATAAATTCAGGTTTCACCAGCAAATGGGGCAATATAACAGGTATATACTTTTTTAAATAAGATTGGTGCAATAACGGATCCTTGTGGAGCTCCAGCTTTGATCAGTTGACTGTCTGAGAAGCTTTGAAAAATAAATACCTTAAAACTTAAGGACTTAAGGAACGACTGTATAATCTTATTTAAATATGAAGAAAACTTAAGACTAAAACCTAGGAGAACCATTCCAGTACTTTTTTCCACTGTGAAATCATTTTTAATATCATTTGTGATACGATGGATTGAGGTGTGGTTCTATGAACAACTATGAATCCAAATTGTTGTAATGGTAAGATCGGCGTCAGCGAATTTCGTACCGATCACCTGTGTACGCAAAAATATGGGATTAGTTCGGAGTGGTGAAATACTTGACTACTGACGTGCGGTGTTCTCGGCTTCTGTTATCTACAATTTGAGTTTCAATTAAATCATAGCTCTAGCAATATCACAATGCAAATGAAAAAACTGCCCTCCCATCCTGACACAGAATGGTTTCTGTACTAAATTTGTCAAAATTTTGTAAGCCATGGTTTTTTTGTTTACTTCAGTGTAATTTGCTTGATTACCGTAATAAGCCAAGAGGAATTTCAACTGGATGTTTTGTAGAGATTTCACGTTGCGTTGTCACTGTACTCAACATCCTCATTGTTTAAATAGTTTTGACACAATTTAATGCAGAAACTTATTTCGAATTATCTTCGAATTTCTTTCAGCATATGTCGACAAGTCTTTGCTAAAGCGAACATTGTATACAATACCATATAACAGCTTGTACGTGGTTCGTGCATTAACTAGAAAGAATGTGTACAGTAAGGAGGTTGATGTCAAGAAGTGCCGTTGGAATGTGGTGAATTGGTTCCGAAGAAAGCAACCTTCTTAACCCCAAGTGGCTGTGAACAACAGATATGTACCTAGATTGAAAAGGAATTACAACGACAGTGGTTGATTAAAAGCTTTAAATTTCACTTTAGAGACAAATTTATTATTCATGTAAATAATATTTACTAATTCTTTGGCCTTAGTTAGGACACATATGCCCCCTCAATGTTCTGAATGTGCTAGCATTTTTTTGTTAGAAATGTGCTATAGGTAAGTCATTTGAGCAGATAAATACAAAATGAATGATTTAAGTTCACTGATTATATTCCAGGTTTAACCAGTTGATAGACACAAGATAAGTTGTGAAGTTATTGAGATAATTGAAAACGGAGTAACTCACCAATGCAAACTTCTTGGGTCTGAGCACGAAATTAAGGTGGAAACCCAACATCAAGGAACGTGTCAAAAAAAACGGCACTAAACTGCTCTAAAAAAGTTGGAGCTTCGAGATTCACACGGTCTACATGATACTGCGATTTGGTGAATTACGTTCGATGAAGACATCAACTTTAAGCCCCTCGCCGGGGTGTAACCGACTGGATGCGTATATATCAGCGTAGCGTTAAGAACAACCACCTCTGCAGCTCTGAACATACTCCTTAGTTTTCTGCCGATTGACTTAACCATCAGAATCAAATAGCTTCACATATGCAAAGCACTCCATTGTGGGCACTTTACTATCCTTAACAGATATAGATCCGTGTCTGAAGAAAATGATAAGAAGTCTCCATGATAACTCCCGCAGATCATACAGGAAGTCTAAACACCAGACGCTACAATTTTCACAGCTGGATCGAATGTGTGGGCGTGTGTCTACTCCGAGGATCTAATTATTCAACTATTTTTTCCGACTACCAACTGACTAACTGCAGTCACTTTCAATTGAAAGACACAAAGACCCTGAATTGCCGTCTATCTCTCAACGAGCTTGCCAATTATTTTAGTATCCACCTTATGTTCGTTCCGGCTCCGGGCCACAACGACATTCAAGAGAACTGTGAAGTAAAAGAACTCCCTAAAAAGGATGGAGAACTGCAATCCATGCCAATCACTACCGCAAAACAATTCCTGGAGCTTGAAACGCTTGCTCATACAAATCATAGATGGTCTGCCGACACGGCACTTCTCTCAATCAAAAACGTCCACAAAGCCTGATCAGAATGAGTAGCATGAGAGGTATGATTAGTATCAGTATTTCCACCGATTTATCAAAATCACTAATTGATTTGCCGAATAAGATCAATTAGGTAACACAACGGGCCTACTTTGGCCTAACTGCGACTGCTACCAACCATCAGTCAACCAAACATTGTCATTCGACAAAATAACTGAACTTAAGGCATGTCGAATTCTACGGTGCTGTCAGCTGAGGAATTAAGGCCAACTTACGGAACATAACATTCACATTTTCGTATCGAAAAAGGTTGGAAAAAGATGCTGTATCTGCAATGTCAATGCTAGTGAATAACTGAACAACTGATTCTGCAGCAATCGCTGAGTGGGTTGCCAAGACGTGGGATACTTTTGCAGAGTGTTAAATTTAAATCGGTGCGACTATTTCCACTACTTTTCAGTTTTTTTTTCTTAAAAAGTGCTGCGATGCATTTGCATGGAGTAAAGCTTTCTGAATTGCTTATCTCTCTTTTGTGACCATCCTTGATATTTGGTCCGATTTCGATCCGATAGGTTCTTAGCGAAAAGTTATGCTGCCTTCCACCCATGACGTTGATCATACCCAAGTTTTGGTGCTTTACGGCGATCATTAGTTATTCATACTAGTGGTTCGGTCTAATTCTTCATCTCAAACCAGGAGGGTCGGATTCGATGACTAGCGTAGCTTGAGCATTTGTGTCCATGCGTTCGATATGGTCAAACCTATGTAGTCCATGGATTTTTGTCTCGCGGATTATATCTACATCTTTACGCAACTCGTAGAGCTCGCGGTTGTGTCTACTACCTAATCACAGACAGCATCTATTATCAGACTAACAATTTCCTCTCGAAGTCACCAGCTCTACTCTTTTGCTTTCGGCATCATATAAACATATTCCCAGAGTAAGGGTTTTGTAGACCAGGACTTAGATCCTCCAATTCGGGAGATTTGAACCAATCACTTTTGGACACAAGCTTTAGTAGCTTCAGTGCTGAGGAGGAGATCAGCGCAGACCTGCCGTTGCCAGGTTCCACGCGGCTGGTGCATCGCTTATCTGCTAGGTTAGGTAAGGTTAGGTTTGGGCGATTGCCACCGCTGTAGCAGTAGTGGCCCACTTCGATCCTGGTTGGATCCTTTGTGCTATCGCCACCCGGTGCTTTCCACCGGCTCCTTTTAAAAAGAGACTACACTAACGAAAATGAAATAAGCCTAGAGAGTGCGTAATGGTATTCTAGTGGCCTACTTTGACAAGTCCACTCCTGTGCTGATTTACAGCCAATTAGTTTTCCTGATAAACTTGGCTATGTCTTGTACCTTTAAGTGTGACATTTCCTGCAGGTTTCCAAAAAAGTAGCTTATCTGCTAACGTGATGCGATACACACGAATCAATTTTTTTCCGGAATTAGGCAACCACAACCCACTCTGGTTTGTCATAAATGTGGCTTCAATCAATCAATAAAAATATGAACAGCATTTTAGCGTTTTTATTGAATACGACATCTACAATATGAAATTTGGCGTTCACAGTGAAGGTTCATGAAATCCCTTAAGATTTCATACAAATAAAACAATTTGCTACAATTTGGTTATGCTTACATATATTTATTAATCAGTATTTGATAATACATAAATAACATGATGTGGATGATTATCTCTTACTCTTATTCATATATCTATCATATTCTTGTTTTATAAATTCAGATACCATTGCAGGGGAAAACAAGGATTCTCTTTACTACTCTATTCCTCTTAGTCCAAGCAAGCATCTCCTGTAATTCTTCCACATACTCTCATATCTGATTAAGGACACTCATTGTAAGGCTCTTTTTAGAATATACTCCTACATTCGTACGATTTTTTTTTCATCGATTTTCTCCTACCTCCTCAAGATGTATACCACTTTAAAATTATATGACAATACTCATAAATGTGACTTAGGACGAAACTAAAACAAAAATAATTCTACAATTACTAATGTGAATTTCGAAATAAAAAAAAAAGTGATGACCGATATAAAGTGAAACACATATCTTAATGTTTTAGACGAAACGAAATACAAAATACGAAATACTTATTTTACTTAATTTTATCATCATTGATACGTTTATGTATAGACTTTGACGGTGATTACTTAATTTTCTTCTTTGAGACGGCTTCAGTGTTTTGTTCTATTTCTTTTTCTTTTTTCTATTTGAAGTATAGATCTACATATATTTTGAGAATAAAAGTACATTTACATATTTTATATATATATATAAAAAAAATTACCCATAAGATGACTTCACTTTCATGATTTTGGATGTTCGAATTTTGGCGAAACTCTTTCTTTGTTTTTATAGGCAGTTTTCTTAGATATAATATGTATTTACTTTGTTTACTTAGTTTAATCATTAAAACCTGACTTACAAGCTGTTCATGCAGTCACTTAAAAATGAAAAAAAAAATCTATGTTTCCAAAATTCAATTCCGAGTGCAATGCATTCGCGCTTGTGTGTGTGTTTATGTATAAAGTCCATTTTGGGAAAAGTAGTCAAATAAGATTATGCGACAGGCCAGTTATCTGTCGAACAGTTCCTTTTTTTTAAAATCAGTCGTCGCAAGGCCCAAAAACAAAAAAAAAAAAGAAAGTCGCTTGACCGCTTGAGAAAATCCCTTTTTGGAATGGCATCAACCAACAAAATCAATGAAATTAGACTCTAATGAATAATAGGAACATTAGCCTTAAAATACCTTGCACTCGGAAACAATTAAAATTTTGCATATAAATTAAAACGAAACAAATAAAAAATAAAATAAAAATAAAACAAATAAATCTTACAAAAGGCCAACAAGCTCGTTGCGAGCTTCAAATTACTCTTAAAATTTATATCACTTGTTTGCAAATCATATATCTAATCTTCCTATTCTTCATATGACAAGGGGAGAGAAGGGTCTCTAGGTCTATAGGTAGATTAATTTCATTTTTCATTTTCACTTTCAACTTCTTCAGTTCTCTACAAACATATCAGCAAAATCAAATGAACGACTGTGTAAATCAAAATAAAAGGATAAGTGAGAGGGATACTGCGGGCTTAAACGATATTGATGCGGAATTCACTGACTAACGCTTCTAAGTACGACTTGAGACTGTAGTACGATCGATTCCTCCAGAAGATGTTGTTGTTGACTTGTTCCATTGCGAGATGAATGGTGTTCTCGATGGAAATGAGGCCGAGCGAACGGGCGCGCTTTGCAAAACGCTCCAGCTGATCCTTGTGATAGTCTTTGTTCATGTAGGATGTGATTGAGTCGATCATCTTCTTCAGGGTTGAGAAGCCATCTCCGAAGCTGAGGATTAAAATGAGACAGTTTACGCGAGTTCTTGAGTCAAAAGTCAGATGTTTCACTTACTATTCAGCGATCTCTTTTATGTTTGTCGCCAGAAAATCAAAGGCAATCTCGAAGCCAATGGGATTCCGTGCCACAGCGCTGAAGGCAATCGCTCCGTCTTGTTTGAGAATTCCAGATGTTGGATCGATTGTCATGTTGAGATATCTGAAAAGAAATGCATTGTGTTATAATAAAGTGGAAATGGACCGTGGATGGGTTTTCTTTATCTAATGGGCGATAATATTAGGAAGACCATTTTCGGAAGGAATGCGACTGCCCTGCAGACAAGGCTCACTCCGAACAACCACTTGGGTACATCTTACATTTCATAGGCGACATATTTCCACAATGAGACCTTTTCTTTCTGAATTCAACCCGATTCATGTTGTAAGGGCCTTACAGTTGTCTCGCTTGCGACTGAAAGAATATAGCTTGCCACATTGTGCTCACTCGATACTCGGGGTGCAATTCAAGATTTCTGTCTACAGATCAGAAGCAGAAGAAAACCTTCTTGTAAATCTGAAGAACCAATGAAACAGAACATCAAATTCAAATTTCAAAGAAATATTTCTTCTCTAAGCCAGGATGAATAAGACGTGAGTGCTTTCTTTGGTTCTTTACATACATAACCGCTGTCCAGAGAAACATAAGTGATAGCACTTTAATCCAATAGAAACAAGATATCTCGCCCTTTTAAATCACATTCAATACATCTCAACGTGATGGCTTCTCTAGTGAGGCTCTCACAAATGATGCCTACCACGAGATTATGTTGACAAAATGTCAACTTAGGATGTGTAAAATCAAACCCAGAAGGTGGTGTGCGAAATTACGAATCTAGCGACAGAATTGCAGAAAGCCGAAGGCACAATAAAGACACCAGCTCATACGAAGAGACACTAAGGATGTACAGGGTAAAGAGCGGAAAGCAAAAAAAAACATAGCCCATGTGCAGTCACAGACGCACTGGAGAAGTAAATAGACGTAGTACTCTGCTCCTATATAAACCATCGGCTTCTTGAGCTGAAGAACTGACTTAAGCCATTGCTAGGCTTTCTAGAGTATATGCCGTAATGACTTTCCAGAGAACAAACTTGCCACTAGAGCAATATCTCCAACTGACTTTATTTTTTGGAAATGCAACTCGAAAGACAAATAGCAGAGGGATAACTGGTCAAATCTCTAAACCGATCTGGAACTCTCAACACATCGAAAGGTCAAAGATGATGGTTAGAGACATTACAGAAATTGCAGAATGTGCCTGGATGAGAAGGGCGAGAAAGACGGTCTTAATATCGTTCGATAGCCTTGGCATCAATTTGACGCTTGTATCCTATTTCTTATTTCCTTTGCCTATTTCCTTGATAAGCTAGGAATGAAAGCCATTAGCAGTCGACATGACTTTACAAAAAGGTCGCATTGGAAGTCATGTTGTCATTGACTTTTGTTGTTGTTTTTGGGGTCTTTTGCTGCATAATGGATGATGTTGGGTTCAAATGCGTTGGACATATCACCTAACCTTTTTTGGCTTAAGGACTTTTTTGACCAAGGACCACGGCTATGTTGGATGGAGCATGGCAACTTCGCGTGTATTTTTGGAGACAAGCAAGCTAGTCTTGACTGGAACTGAGGTTAAATATACAGGCATATCAGGCATACGAGACTTTGCAAAGGAATACTCACGTTGCTGTAAGCTTATCAGACTGTGTCAGAAAAGTTCAGAAGACCTTAAAGGGTACCACGGGAGACAGATGGATGCTTCTACAAACAATCGAATAGATAAAATAAAAACAACAAGGATTGGAATTCACATAATTCGCCAACTAGTAACTAAAAAGGGCAAGCATATGCAAAAAATAGCAAACAAATTGAATTACGTAACAGCAAGACTAATCAGGGTCACGCGTTGTTTTCAGTAAAACGACGTTGTAGAGCAGTACGTGCGGAGGCTAAATGTGCAACTTCAGATTTGAAACATTCCCGAGACATTTTCGTACAAGACGCCTTGAATACTGTTACAGTGAAAGCTCCTATTACCGACACTCTCTTCGGCGGACAATCTCCTTGAGCGGACAATTTCTTACGGCCGTTGATTTTGAATTGAAGTTCTATATAAGGCCAACTCCCTTAGCCGGACAAAAGTGCTACGACCGTCGTTGTCTGCCTATGGGAGATTTCACTGTATACTATCTCGGCTTGAATACACGTGTAATTAATCAGAGATGAATATGCTGCCACACATGTACGTTCTATGTATACTTGCAGCAGTGTCAGACTAATTAACTAACATAAAATGTATGTTTTCAAGTAATACTGTGTACCAGTGCAACTATCACTGTTTCACAAAATTCACGTGTACACGCCCAGCTGTATTGAAGAATATTACAGTGCATTAGAAATCTCATATAACGACCTCGTCTATAAAGATATTTCTGTTACAACGACTGAGTAATGTCCTATAGTGTGGTTTTCCAATGAATGTTTAATAAAAATATCATTCCGGTAAAGCGTCAGTCGATATAACGACAGCAAATTTGACCCCCGTCAGGTGGCATTATAACCGAAATGACGGGATAAAACAATTTATCGAAGTTGTGAAATATGAAGACTAGCAACATTTACCCACCGAAAGTCGTCATTAAGCTCGTTACCCGCTCAACTCGTGAATAACATTACCATATACAGCACGCGTAGGCACACATTGTCCCCAAGTCCAATTCAACTGCTATTGCGCCACTAAAAGAGGATAAGTGGAGAGAGACATGATTCGAACAAGACAAATTTTGTTTTATGTAAAAGGAACTGAAAGGAATTCCCGGATATTTGCTTTCAGGAAACCATTTTCCCTTAGTGGAGATGGTAGGACACACACAACGTCGTCCTTCGAAGCAAATTGGGTAATTTTTAACGCAGATAATTATCCAACCAACCAAGCAAATGTTCCTCGGATAAAGTATGCGCCGGACTTAATAATTACATGTAGATCTAAATCTAAAATTAGTTCCTTCCTAAACATTTAAATAAATCTAATTAAATGTAAATAATGGTTTTTTGACATCATTCAAACCAACCATAGCTCAATAAAATTCCCCAAGATCCCAAAACACGGGAACAATTGCACATCAACAACAAGTACGCATTTTGACCACGAAATTTTAACGGTTCTATGGTGTAATGGTTAGCACTCTGGACTTTGAATCCAGCGATCCGAGTTCAAATCTCGGTAGAACCTAGTCAATTCGACTTTATTTTTTTTTCTCTTTCAAAGTACCCCGTAGAAAATATGTTGCCATCATCCCCCACACAACTTACTTTGATAACAACCACGGACGGGTAGTGCAGCCGAGTGCCAATAGGACTTGTTCCTTTTCCGACGCGCTGGTTGTACGCTTGTACTGACTGTAGGCGAAGTACCACTCATGGAACGAGCCCTCCGATAGTGCTGTGCAATAGATTGTTCCCTTGAGGTTTGGCTTGACTCTGTGGAGAAGAACAAAAACATGAAGAAGATAAGTAAATTTGTAAGAAAAAAAAAAGTATTTTCGCCCAACGTGGGGCTCGAACCCACGACCCTGAGATTAAGAGTCTCATGCTCTACCGACTGAGCTAGCCGGGCACTTGTCAAACTGTTTTGCAAACATTGTAAATATATATTTTTATCCAAGTACAGTGGTGGTTGAAAGTCATTTAATAAATTAAATTATCCAAATGATATGAACTAATTTCACCTGTTATACTGATTTGACAAGTTGTTCAAACACAAAAAAGCATTCCAAATCTTAAACGAAAGGCGAGAAAATACTGACTAAGTTACAAGCAAAAATCGACGAATGTGGTTAAGTGATATCGTCTGGATGATAATCATGTGATGGGAGTACCACAAGAATTTTGGTATATTGACTTGCTGGCCAACATGAACTGAGAATCAGTGAATCAGGGGAAAGGATAAAAATTTAGATGCGTGTCTGCGTTGAAGAGTATGTAATCACCACGAGGCCATATTTCTGCATGCTTGTTTGTTACGGTGTTAAGTGGGCTGGTCCATGGATTCCTTGAAATGCTTTCAGAATTTGGGCGAGATAGGTATTGTACAACATGATTAACCCGACGCTGAGGTCTCCAATTGATGTTGAAGGAGATGACATGGTGTTCGAAGTCAATCAAGTTATGTCCAGTCATGTACAGAATAGAAAGTACAAAGAGCTTTTAATTTGATTTCCCAGCAGTCAATAAACGAGTAGAATTACTGCCCGATACTTGGTTTACCAGACGATGGGCACTTATGATACATTGACTAGCAAGTGAAAGAAGATGAATAAATCTCGGACCATTATTGCGTGCGGGAATGGTGCCCGAGTGAAAGTTCATCGTTTAATGTTTACCATGACATTTTCTGCGCATTAATCAGATATTTTATGCACGTAATCTAAGGACATGAAGTTTTGCACAAGGTGAATAGTTTTAAACCATAAATCACGACATAAATGCCAACAATGTCATGCGTGATGCGGTACCAGCTGATTATTTGTGAAATGATTCTTGCTTATTGTCGGCCACGCCAACATCTTTTTTGTTGTGTAAAGCGTTAAGAGCGCTTAAAATTTACGTTACCGATGAAATAATAAACACAATTGAAAAGCCACTCATCGCTGTTGAACAGTGTTAGTTGCATTAGGCACTAGTTGACTTTATTCAAACGGGATGTAAATTCTCTTATGTTGTTGTTGTGCACAAAGAAGTTTTTGAAAACGACCTGATAACGATCATAGCAATCCCATCAATGATATTTGGTCCAATAATGCCGCCAAGTGGCACACCAGTGAAGATCTTCGAAGATGAAGTGGTCATTGAAGAAATTGTTTATTCAACAAAGACAGCCACGTCGAAATGCTCAAGCGAATGGATATATAATCCCAGTCCTTTCAAACTTTCAAACAGGTACACAATGACTGTCAAAAGCCAACTTACAAACGTCAACTCAAGCCGAAATGGCGACGAAGTAAAATGGACCTATATCAGGAAATGCACCCAGTTATATGAACCAGATCACTATTCGTTGTACAATATTGAAGTCATACATAAGCTCCATGTATGAATGCTTTTATCAACCTCCATTTACTCAAACTTCTGAGTTTACAAAGGACAAAATCAAACTCTTGTCTGACAGGCACAACCAGTGTACACAGCCCAATGCATGTCCCATTATACTTACAGATTTGTCTTATTTGTCATCCATTCCCTGTACTTCAGCTGTGCCGCGTTTGTGCATCGGTCGTAGTTAAACTTGCACGCCATCTGCGCGACTCTGGATCTCTGCATCAATTGCTCATGTGTCTCGTTCTCTGGTTCCACAAGTCCGTAGTGATTGAAGGCTGGTCGCACAATGAATCTCATGAAAGCCTGCAAGGAACCTCATGGTTACTGTCTGCCCTACACCAGCAATGGGCGGTCAACTTACCCTGAACGTCTCATACGCGGGCTCCCTGTGCATCATGTAAATCAAATAGTTCAGTCCCTGCTGCGCCGACGCCCACAACAGGCCATCGTCCACGGTGGAGTACAGCTCCAGGAGGAAAGTCAGTGGAATATCATACGAGACGTACTCGGCCTGAGCCAAATGGAACGAATCGTCCATCAGCTGTGCCCGCGTGATCATTGGCAGGGTGTTGAACTTCTTTCGCAGCGCAATCCACGAGGGGTAGTCGTAGTTCACTCTGTAGTAGCCCTGCCGGTTTAGGTTCACGTAGACCACATTGTCTGAGTTGTTATCGCTGCTGAAGACGTCCTCGATCACGATCTCCTTGTCGTTCATGGTCATCCAGTGGGTGGGGATGTTGTCGCCTCGTTTCGTTTCATCGGTTTCGAAAGTAATCGGAATAAACCAGCGGGTGTCGTCTGTTGAGTTCTCCTTAGGCAGCATGTACCGCTGTTGGGTGATGATGAGGTTCGTGTCACTGCGGTTGACGGTCACCACCGGGTACCCGGCTTGGGAGAGCCATGGATTCATCACGTCCTTGATGTGCATATCGACGGGCAGAGTGCGCTTGGCATGGCCGTGGAACGTCATAAAGCTCCACAAGTCATTGCGATCGGCGTTCTTGTATTGGCAGACCCTTAGAAGTTCCCTGGTGGCGTCACGGAACGCATCGTCGCCAACGATTGAGTTTAGCATCCGTACCAAGATGGTGCCTTTGGAGTAGGAAATCGGATCGAAGATTCGTCGGATGTCGCTCAGCGAGGATACGTCAAATGTTATGGCGTGCGAGCTATTGTCCGAGTCTTTGCTCATTGACTCGTGGAACTCATTAATTGCAAAACTGTCCATGATCTTCCACTCGGGATGAATGAAGTTTGTGGCCAGGTAGCTCATGTAAGTCGCAAAGCCCTCCTTCAGCCACAAGTCATCCCACCACTTGGGTGTGACCAAGTTTCCAAACCACTGGTGCGCCAACTCATGGGAAACAATAGTCGCCACGAACTGTGTGTGTTCCGCGGATGAGGTCTTCTCTCGATCTTGGGGTACCAGGAGGGAGGAATCTCTGAAAAGAAAAGTATTGAATTTCCCACCACAATTAGAACACGAACGCAAGAATGAAATGAAGACGTCTTAATTGAGCTACAATTATGGGTTGTTGGCAGACCCGCTTGGAAATTTCATCTCTCTTGGGGTGAGAATCCATGCGGGTATGTTATGTGTTGTGCTCTGCTCACCTAAATGTCACGAGCCCCCAGTTTTCCATTGCTCCGAAGCCGAAATTAGGAATCGTAACCATATCCATCTTGGGCATCACGTTCTTGACTCCGAAGAACGACTCCAGGTAGGGTAAAACTGTACGGGTTACATGATAGGCATACACTGTCATGTCGGTGTTCTCGGGGCGAGTGTAGAATTCGATGCGTGGCCTGGCGGTTGTCTTATCGCTTCCCAGATAGTTGGCGCTCTTCAGCTTCGATACAACGAATGCTACCAGATAGGTGGCCATCTTTGGTGTTGTCTTGAAATCTGTCTTTGTGTAATTCGGACGGTAGGCTCTGCAAATTAATGATTAGACAACATTTTGTGGTGACCGGCAGTGACTCACGATTTTGAAAGAATTTCCTGATTGGACAGAACTGTTGTGAAACGATCCTCGTGGACGATGCTTATGGAGAAGTTTGCCTTTTTGTCGGGCCGGTCGAAGCACGGGAATGCGCGGCGGGCATCTATTGGTGAGAACTGAGTGCTGATCATCCATCTGAAAAAAAAACAAAGTTAAGCATTTGATTATGTTTGTTGACAAGCAAGGCAATTTAGTGATGAATTCGGGGATCCTGTTCGGGGACGTAAACCAGGATGCCGGTGTTCAAAAGACCAAAGCACTTTAGTTATGTCAAATGTCTATGAATGTCTATGAATATTCGTTGAATGAACTCAATATTCACTCAATCAGAAAGCCAGCCAAAAGGTTTTTAAAATGTTCAACGTGCTCATGAAAGTGGTTGGATAGTTTTGGGCGAAGTTTCGAAATGCTTACGAAGTGCAAAGAGTTGTAAGCGAGTTAGGGCTTGAGGATGCGCTTATATCAGATTAGATTCATCTAGTGGACCATCACTCTGCAATCGAATCATTTATCCGCTAATAGGTAATCAGTAAGAGCATTCCATCTCTTAATCCCATATTGTTCTGCAGAAGTCATTCATTGATAGACAAACTTTAAAAGTCCGGAGTTAAGACACAATTCGCTTTAGAGGGAGAAAGGAAGAGGAGGTACCTGCTGCATATTAGTCTTAAATGACAGAGGTTTGTAGTCAGTAATAAAGGACTTAGGACATTTCTTAATAATTGTGGCTGTTAAGCTGTGAAAGCGTTTGAAAGTAGACTAGAGGGTAGGCTTATCACCATTGCTGGCAAGAATTAATGAAGTGGTGAAATGCAATTAGGTAATCTCCTTGAAGATCGTTTGTTAAAATAGCATAATCAATCATAAATCTAGCAGTTGCATGTCTTTGGGGCACCAGACCAGATATGGGCGCTGTACTCAAGCTTGGGGCTAATACACGGCTTATATATTGATGCCAAATCTGAAGCCACATCTGTGGGACTGAAATATTTCTTGTATCGATTACGGAAACTATGTGCATGGACAATGGGTCGCTTAGAGGTGGGTAACGAAGATTCGCATTTTTAGCGAAGGGCTGGCCGAATTCAGTTTTCCATGTGCTCGGAAAGAAGCCTTAAGAGTAGTACAGATGGAAAAGCTGACGCAGTGGAGGACGAGAAAAACACCACTCTAGAAGTATATGGGGAATACCATCTAGGCAAGCAAGGGGAAAATTCTTGCAACTATACGAGTGCGAAAATGGATTTTTCCCATGGTAAAATCAACGCTGCAAAATGCGCCGCAAGGAGACTGGCTTTGTCAAAAGAGCTGACAGTTGGGATGTCATTGTAAATGAGCGTGGGAATAGAAGACGAAGCGGAATTTTGTATGTTTCTTTTTTACAATGACCAAATTTGTTGCTTCCCTTGGGACATTGTAGCACTTTTTGCCACAACTTGTGCTCATAAGAGAATTTCACACGTCTGATACTGCATTGCTGTCATTTCTGGCACTTTTAAACTTATTCTGGTTTTGCTCAGTGGCGTTGGTTTTGTATGCCTGGGAATTCAAGTCTCTCATCCCGATAGCCTGGGCTTTAGTCTGGTGGAATCCATAATATGAGACAGTTAAGAATCCCCAAAAGCGGACTCTACAACGAACTGCTTCTAATTTAAGCTGTGTCAATGACTTAAACACAAATTGGTAAAATTACGTTTTTTCAAAGTGTCATTGGGCCGCATTTAACATTTGTCATAGTTTCACTTAGGTAAAGCGTTATGGCACCCTAGAGGAATGGAACAACAACCCCACTTGTTTGAAGGATGGAACCCAAAAATGGTACACAAATGGGTCGAAATCCGAAATGAAGGTAGTGATTGGTGTGATTGGACGGAGATGCAGCCAACACATTACCCTCTGCATGGATGCAGAATATAGTAAGCTAAAACTGATTTGGGTGCCAGGACATGAAAACCATGGAGGTAATGAAATTACAAGACAAAGCCGATGCTGAGATACTATTTATTGGATCCTCCCCTCTTTATGAATTCAACAATACGGAGATCAATCTGAACCTACACAAATGGGTCATTAAAGAAATGAAACAGTTTTGGAACAGTCAGGAGGGTATTAAGCACTCAAGAATGTTCATGGAAAAAAACTTCGATTCCAAAGGAGCAAAAAAAACTTCTAGAACTTAACAAAGCTATTATGTGGACCACTAACTGGATACGAAGCATGTGATTACCACCTTCATAAAATGGAGATCACCAGTACAGAAATCCGTAGACCCTGTGCCCAGACGAAAAATACTAGGGAGCACTTACTAATCAACTGTCTACGATTTGTCAGAGAAGGATTCAACATGATCATCCATTAAAGACAGATGCTTCCAGCTTCAAGCAGAGAACTACCGTCTATGGATGTCGTCAAATATTCTGAAGGCAGCTCTTACATCCAAGACCAAGAGAAGGCGGTTCTATAGATACTTATGGTCGAAGTAATAATGTCCTGCCATGACACCTCAAGTTCTTCAATTCACTTCAATGAATTATGGTGGTTTCGATTATTACTACCCTACGGACCATACAGCGCATGTCACTAGTGATTAGACGGAATGAAAATCTAGCACGTCTGTTGTCTTTTTCTAACCGTCTGTTGTCTTCTTGCTTACAAGTTATCTCAACAGACAGGCCTATGGGAATAAACCGGAACCAATTGATGTCGCCTAGCTCAATACAATGGCATCCAGCAAGCTCAGCCCGATTTTTACGACTAGGTCATTGAAAATTCGACCGCCCGAGTACTTGCGAATATGTAAAAACGCCTTAGACATAGAGACGACGCGACATATTGATATTCCACACTCAATGTCATAGAAGGGAGAGTTATTGAGCAGGGGTTGGTGGTGCAGATATTAAATTTACATATGCGCGAGAATTTGAAACATCATAGGCAAATAATGACGTGTGACACATTTTTACTGACACAAGCCATCAATGATGTCATTCCGCAAATGCGATCGACTGAACAACTGTGGGAATGTCAACTGTGTCTGTGTCGCACACCGTTCTTCTGAGTCATCTAAAACAAATGGAATGGATGTAAGCATGGGCACCCTTGGAACAGCATTGAACTTCTCAGCTAGCTAAACGCCTAAATAAAAAGCCAGAATACTCCGAGGTTTTGTACAGAACCGAAGTCCCTTTTGTGAGAAGCTGGTCAAGATTAGGTCAGGTTAGAGTCGCTGACTACCTTAAAGGTAGCCACTCTTAGGCTAGAACTAGGCCCGTTTTGTTACCTAATCTGGAGGTTTTAATAAACTGATTAAGACTGATGGTAATACTATTTAGTTCTGTCAAGTCGTTGTAATATGGGGCGTCGAGGTGACTAAATCTGCGTGATGAGAGGGCGGGCACTGCAAGCGAGTGAAGGGCTGTTTATACAGATTTCCACTTGTTGCAGGAAAGCTGGAATATTCACCGGGACCATGCTTCATCTGTGTAAATTAATCAACTCTTTAGAGTTGTGATTCGCAAGGATGGTAGGCTGATTGATTTTAAATCATCATCGTGAGAGTTTTCCCTGCCTACGGTATAAAGACAACAGCTGATCAAGGCAAGTTGTAATCACATTTTTAAGCTCCCGTATAGTTTTGTGGAAAGTAAATCTTCAACGTCGCGGAAACTTAGATTTCTTCTTCTTTGTGTGGCGCTGCAGTCCAAAGTGGAGCCGGCCCTCAACTAACAAGCCTCTCCAGCTAGTTTCTGGTGCATGCTTCAAATATTTTTAGAATCAAATTTAAGAAGATGAATTTTTTAAACAAAGACTTACTCTGTTTTCATTGTCTCCAAATCGATGTAACTGGTCTTGTAGATGCCCTGCAGGGTGTTTGTTATTTCGCTGACGAAGTCCAAATACACGATCAATTTTAGATTTCTCTCCTGGTCAATGTCCTCCGGTTGCACAGTGATGACGAAGCTTGCATTGTATTCCCCATAGTCACTCTCGAAATCCAGATCAGCGCCATCTGGGCCATCTCTCGTCACTCGGACATTCAGTATGGTGATGTTGTTGACGTCCAAAACGATCGGCTGCAGCTCTCCAGCGCTGTAGTCTCGAGCCACCAGAATCGAGAGGGAGCCATTGCTCATGGACGTTCTCAAATCGGGCTCGATGAGGAGTCTGCAAAGATAGAGTGAATGAATTATTATGTGTTGATGACCCCTGCTGTGCCCGTCTCAGGGCGCACAGAAAATAAACACAAACATTTGAGGAATGAGAGGGATCTGAAGGCGAAAGCGTCAACGGAAGCGTCTCCGCGGAAAGACTTCCCATATTTTGTATCGTTCTTCCGAATCTTGGTGCGAGTATCTTTTTATAAATAGACGTGGCGAGGTCAAACAGTTCGAAAATTGTGTTAGGCCATGCGGCTGGATGGGTGGCGGGGACGGTTATGCGTTTGTTTGTTCAGAACGGTTGCGCCGGCTGTTTCGCTCAGTGTGTGTGCGTGTGCCGGTGTATTTTCATTTTCAGATTCGTGTATCCATCAATTTCGGGTGATTATTATTTTAACTACAACATGATTAAGGAAAGGTGGGAAGTGTAAACAAACTGTCGTTAGCCTCATTAGCCAGAAGTGTGTTCGCCGGATGCACTGCGAATGGGTACATTTGCTGTCATCGGTGGGACTCTGGTGTTTGCGAACCTGTTTGAGAGTTTCAACTTGACAATGCTCTCTCGACGGGTGGGGGAACTTCATTTAATTTCGCGTGTGCTCGCTAATTGGCTTCGCAAATAGGGTTTTCATGTTCAAGACCGACGAACGCTTGTTTCGAGTGGATAGGCAAATATTTTCGAGCATAAGTGAGTTAATTGATGAATTAATGGCTTAAACGACTGTGACGAACGACAATGCGTGTGGTGGTGAAACTACTGAAGGTTTTTGCGACGGTGGGTAACGAGGTGCGAGGTTTTCGGTGACCCTTGTGTTATCGTTGAATTAGCAGGAGCGAATTCATGCTCTCTAATGGAGTGAAGTGATTCTATATTGAACTGGGGATGACGCACTATGCGTGGTTAGTATTGCGATATGATAATAAAGAGCTTATTTTTCGTCTACAGAAAATTAAGTACAGTCAGCGACACAGCGCGAAAAGCAAATGTACTCAAAAAATTAACGAAGTAGAGTAGAGGACGAATTCTTAGCGATAACACGTGCCTGACGAAGTCGTTCAACATATGCTGTGACATCATTGCCAAGCAGAAACCAGCTTAAGACTAAAGACCATGAGTTAGTTCACCAAGCAAAACGAAGCAGAAGAGGCGGTGTGTAATAAGGCAATCCACAGTGACGACACACCTGTGACTTTTGCGACGAAGAGCCTTATTTATTTGGGAGAGGACTAAAACATCTACCATGGATTCCGAGGCACATAAGCCAGCTGAAGAAAGTAAAAACTGGGTCATTACTGGTTGGGAATGCATTCGATGAACTATGTGAATCATGGCAACCGCTGCCTTTTTGAGAAAGCTCTGCGTGTTACCTTTGGTCCAGCTTAAGTTGATGGGGATCTGACAAACACTGGGATCTGATACAACAGCGACATATACATCAGATGACTAGGACATGCCGAATGCATAGTTATCGCGTTTCCGGCAGGAAAAGTCTTGATCACCAAGAAAATCTGAACCAACTTGATTCATCAAACTAAAGACAGTAAGTTATAAGTCTTCGTGCGATACTAAATGGGGCTTAACAAAACATTTGTATATTGTTGCGCAACGATCGATTTGTCGCTCACGGCTTATGACAAAACATCGACATCTACAATTTGAAGATTATTAAGGAGTTTGTCTCTGGATCTAGTGGGCTAGTGGGTAGTTGGGTCACCTTCTATATTTTCTACTTGTCTGCGTTCAATTCCAGACACTAGCAAGGCACATAATTCACAGATCCACCTCTCACTCATATGTGTATAGTAGACAAATATAAACTGCGCCATATCCCATATGGACGTGGACTAGCTTCTACAGCAAATGGGTTGGAGGGGACCTACAGTTTAATATGTATGCACTCCGAACTGAGACGTTTGAAAAGCTTTTTAGACAGGTATATTGTCAGTCGGAGTGTTGCCAGATTATGGGGAATTCCCATTTTCGTGGGGAATTCCATTGTAAAATTTGCTAAAAGGCGAAGCTATGTTTTGGAAGAACAAAATATGGGGAATCTCATAAATCGAACTCATTTGTTTCAAGAAACTTGTTTACTTTACAAATACCTATGTGAATACGCGCAGTACTTATCGAAAATCAGAATTTAAGAACATTTTTTTAAGTCTTCCAGAATTTAAGCCAGAAGTTTCCGGATTGAAAATTATAGATATCATATCTTTAAAAATTACTGACGGGCTTATATAACAATTTAAGGGCTTATTGCTGTAATATGATAAGGTTTGGAGAATTCAGTATCAGCTAATTGTTAAATGAAATGAAGATGAATGCTTCATCGCTTTAATTTATTCGAGAAATGGGGACGAGAAAAACATTGCAACAACTGATTTAATAAAAACATTGCATTAGTTTATGCCCTTAAAACAATATGTTGCTTGTTGATCAGGCTTTATTAACAATACCTACTCTTTCATTATTTTTGATTCCCATATAGGTATAAAGGACTTAAATTCGAAAGAGTAAATTTAAAATGATGCACTTGACGAACATCCTCCATATGACGAAAGACGATTGTCTTGCAAACCTTAAGTTTCAGGCGGATGGCATCTAAAATCTTGTTCATTCGCGGCATCACACAGCTAAACTCTGCTGCATTGATTTTGCTTATAAATACGTACTTTCCCCAAATATATGTTCGTGTGGAAAATATGCTTTTCGATATTAAGCATAGATCAAGTTATACTTGCAATAAACCTATTATTAGGTACATATGAACATTTAATAAACTCTTGAGCGAAATTGATTTTAGCTTATATCAATTTGAATTTAAAAATTTGTGTTTTTTAATGGTTTTAGGTTAGTCAAATTATTGCTTACTGATGTAGTCTTTGAGATGCAAATTCGGTAGATAATCAGCGCAACAAATATCTGTAACGTATAGCGATACTGAAGGCATATGCTAAGAGAACGTAGTTTTTTGTGAATTCTCTGTGATGGATGGGATGGACATATTTTGTGTGCATTATTTGTTAACACAAAGTGGCTTTACTTAATATTGACCACCTTGTCGTCTTATTAAGAATATTTCTCTTGACTCTAAAATGGCTGTTGGTATTTTCTTAGGAAGAACTACAATTATGTTTTAGATTATTTAAAATATTTTAGCTTAAGTTGAAATAGACTGCTTTGCAGGCATTTCGAACCAGAACCGTAATACTTTTTGTATTACATTGTTCATAAAAAAATTACCGTGTGGAATTTATGGCGAAACGAATCAGAAAAAAGGGGAATTTCGAGATCGCTTAAGGGGAATTTCACTCATAACACAACACTGGTCAGTGGCTCGAAAGTGGTGGAGCCTTAACTTATGAAAAATGCTTGTGTCGGGAATTCAGACATCCCACATGCGACCCTCAATGTACTTTTAAATCGGAATATGCAAAGTATTTTCTGTCAATTATTATTCGAGAAACAAAGAAAATAACTCAAGATTGCACATTTCCAAAAGGGGGGGTCTTTCCTTTTATCCTTAATACGACAGTAACCAAGCCAACAACTATGAAGTGCGATGAGCTCATCAAAAGACCGCTCCCTTTTATAAGAATAAAAAAAGGTATTAATTTTATTCTATATTTAAATTGCCATCCCTTCTTGGGCCACAATGTACTTGCAGTCTCAAACCACAATTGGTATTCATTAAAAAGCAAACTCTACAAGTTAAGATACAAAATTTCTTTAGTTAAACCACCACCACAATGCAACGTAAAGTGTATCCACCGCATTTTTATAGACGAAAAACTGCTGATGTGTGCATGCTGCCGAAGCTATAAACATATCAAATAGGGGAAAGTGTTATAAAAGGATTTACGGCAGGGTCGAAAACAAAACCGAAACCTCGCTGTTTATTATGAAGATAAAATAATAGCAGAGGAGAAGCAGAAAAGTCAACAGGCCGAGGAAAAAAAATAAAATTAAGACCGCTTGCGAGGCAATGAAATCCATTTATGCTGCGCTAAACGACATTAAGGGCTTTGCCTAAGCCAAAGTCCGTGGAGTTAAGGTTGTTGCCAAGTTCGTTTGCCGTGCATTTTAGTTTTTATACATATTTTGTAGTTGATTTTATAGGCATAAAATAAAAACGTATTGTAGCGAGGGTAGAGAATCTATAAAAATAATAATTGTCATTTGAAATGCAAGAAGGTCAGTGACCTGCTTAAGAGTTTCTCTGAATGCTTTGTTCAGAGAGAGGGAGAGGTGTGGGGTCTCGGAATGTGGGTTTGGCGAGCTTTCTGGGTGACATTTGACTGCGCTTGAACCTTGAACAAGAGGTTTTTTCTTTTGAGGAATGACTTGAAGTGTTGTTCAACCGAAAGATTTATTCCTTGAGGATTTTATTTATTATATATACATTTAGGCAGATGTAAATGAAAAATGATGACGAGATAGGAGGTCAAGTGGTTCATCCATAGTATTATTTTTGACATAGCACAGTCTCTCAGTCTCTCTCATTTACGGATTATTTTTCTTTGGATACTCATGCGATGTATAGTGCGAATACAGTACTCCCTGGATAACATTGCATACGCAAGGGCATAGAATTGTGTTGCTTAAAAGCGGGTTTTCAATGAAATGGTAAGTCTGAACTGAATAATATTTGTTTCTATTAATTTATTTTAAAGGGGTTGCTCACATCCGTACTGTACGTTTGAAGATTTGTAGCCTGAATAATTCCATTCACCTGTTCTATCTAGAAAAAGCTTCTCAAAATGCACCGGTCGGAGTCGGCATAAAACTGCATCCGAGATTGTACAATAAACGTAGAGCACAGGTTGTTGCTGTAGAAGCTAGGCCCAGGGCCATGGCACGGCTTCCATGTTGTCAATATGAAGTTCTCGTCTTGTCTTGTCTTGCTTTTTTTTATAGTTGTATTCTCCATCAAGGTTAGGTTCAAGTACCAAACAGTGGCAAACTTAGGACAATGTACATAAGCCCATTTTGATCGGATCTATCTTGCTCCGTAAACCAATTCTAACTCCTGGGTTCTTCTTACGAAACGATTTAGCTGGCTAACGGTGATGCTATTCCGCTTGCTTTATGGTCAGAGGAATGAGACCAGAATGTCAAAGAAAAGATTTAGACGAGACGACGCGTTGTCATGTGGCTTCTTTAATATAATTCTTGAGAAGATTGTGCGCACCCACTGGCCAACACAAGAAGCACGATCTTCTTAAAGGGCGTACAATTGCCAAAAAGCCGTTGGTTTCTTGGGGCTCAAAAGGCAATTGAGTAACATGGCGCTCTCTCGGAAGAATAAGTTGGCTGTGTAAGGAACGTGAATGATCCCCGTCTGCTGTAAGGCGAAGGGGCATGGACTACATCCAAAGCGTGTGAAGAGGCTCTAGGTTTTTTCGAGAAAAAAATTCTGCACGCGATCTTTGGTCCTGTTTGCATTGATGGCATTTGTAGAAGAAGGTTAAACCATCAACTGTATAGACATGAGTCCAGCCAGGCGTCTATAGATTCAACGCCTAAAGTGGTTGGGCTTTGTAGAGTGTAGGGACAACTTAGCTTCCAAAGAATCTTCGACTCTGAGACTAGGGGACAACAGAGGACGTCCACGTACAAGGTGGCGCACAACTTAGATCTTTTTTCCCAGTCACTGTACAAAGAAAGAAAGTGATATGCAATTGTATATTTCTTTTCTAGTCTTTGAAGCTTTTGCAAGAATCATTGTTCGAAAGACCCACCCTAAGGACAGTGCTCTGTTATGACACTGAAAAATGGTCCGAATGCTTTGACTGAGCATATAGAGGTGTTTGAGATGGAGTGTCGACCTATGCAATGAGACGCGTAAATAAACAGGTTTCGTTGCTTTGAAGATTTTTCATTCGATTGATTCGATGACTTCAGTAGGAGTAAATCGAATGTTCACTATGCACTGCATGCATTCTTTTTGTAATCTAACGTCCAAAGTTCCTATCATAATCTAAGCTATTTTACAGCCTGTCAGTGAAGTGCTATTAGCACTTGAGTGCGATTGACACAAAGAACTAACTCTTGCATTATTCAATTCACGTGGGTGAAGTGTCACAATTAATCTGTGATTTGGATGACACACAATCGATTAATAAAAGAATATGAATAATATTATATTAAATAAAAAACAAGTGGCTATGCATATTCATATGTGTGAGTGTGACATGTTTAAATAATTAATGGTGAAATATACATGCGCAATACTCAGTGAATTTCTTGTAGTTTTTTTATACAAAGCTACTGACATTTGAAGGAGTGTACATTTTTTTCGAAACAAATTTCAGCCGCAAAACATTCTTCCAGGTCGGAATTAATAATTCATGTCAATCATGTGAACAATCATGTGGAACTTGCGACTCTGTGGGGCCGGGTCGACGAGTGTTGCACTCGGGAGCTGAGAATGGGTGTCATGTACATCAATTGTGAGTTTTAGAAGTTTAATGGACAATGTACTTCAAGATCAGTGGTCAAAATCAATGTACAGAGGCTGATGATTTTGTCTTTGTCTAACTTCAATGACTATCCGGTAAAGTTCACATACATGACAAATGACAATGGATCCAAGCAATGTGCCACAGCACCATGATGCCCGAAAAGCATCGAATTCCTGAAATTTCAAATGGTTTCTATTGCTAAGGTATTAGCGTACATGCGGAAAATATATAGTCTAAGTTCACATTTACGTATTCTTTTGTCCCTCTGTCAAACAAGGGTTTCCCCTGTCAAGAACCGTAAAGGTTGTGTTTTACGTTTCATGTCGATCTTTTTAGGCCGCCATATTCGTATGGATGATATTTGTTAGTTATAGCCCTAGGAGACCGTCGATAGACACAAGTTTAAAAGGAATGCACAGAGTCGAAATTAGTAAAGCCAACTTAACCATTATTGAGCAAATTAAGCTTAAGGAGCGAAAAATAACGCCATGAAAATCCCCAAACTTCAAATTGATGTTTCTGGGAAAAAGTTCCATGCTATCATTTACGCGCGAAGGCCACAATTGATTGTGCCCCCACCTAATTGGTACGTGGTTATTAAGGTCACAGTATATCATTTCTGTACATACGCTCGATTGGTTAAGTTGGTTTAAGTTTCATTACGTCCATTATAGTTGGGCTTTAACTGTTGAGCGCTCTCGTGATATGTTGGATATGTTGGATATTGTATTGGGTGCCACATAACATGGAGTATCATCCAAATCATGGTACCGCGTCATATGCGCACTGTGCTCTGATGCAGATTGTGTGACCATTTTTTCGAATACCTCATGATCCTCATGATCCTCAGATTTTACCACTTTCCATATCTTCCGAAGAAGAACATTAAATTATATTATGAAAGTCGATAGTCAATTGCGGCGTTACGTCTGAAAAAAAAGTGCTTCTAAGAGCCGAATGTGCAACAGTTGACATTTTACGTTTTCCCACTTCGACCCCTTCAATATTTCTTTTCTGACATTTATTTCACAAGAGGACACGAGGGGACACATGTGCATGGGTGCAAGAATGCATTCACATCCCTGGACGTACACAACATCGTTTAAAGTGTTCAGTGGACAATATGCTAAAAAATGAGACCATAAATATCAGAAGGGGTATCAGCAAATAAGGACAAAATATTGACCATTGATATGTATAACATTGTTATAGTGGCAAGTTTATAGCTGCCATTAAGGATGGCATGCTGAACACACTGTGTGCAGTGGAACATAAAAACAAATTGTTCATGAATGAGAGGAAAAACATTTAAATGCGTATTGGCCGGATGAAGTTTGGGTTTGCAGAGGGTGATGCTTACATACTGTATATGCATGTACATACACGGCGGCAATACCCGGTTTTATGCAAGAGAAGAAAAGCTATTCTTCAAAATGTAGATAGTAAGTCGAATATCCGGTATAAAATGGTGTAGATATATGCGGAATCTTGCGAACTTCCCAAAATTCATTTACATTGAAATTCATTTCAAGTCGTTAACTTGGGGACCATGTTTTCAGTTGAACAAGTGATCCAAAAATAATTAATTCTCTGAGAAAAAGACACCATTGGCACTCTAATGCCTACCACGGCCTCTAGGTGTAGTATAGGTTTTCAAGTGGTAAGAGAGAACGCTAAATTTGTTTTCGTAATTTTAAAAGCCCTCCATCTAGCTTAGACATTGCTCGTTCCGTTGCAATTTATGTCATGGCTGTAGTGCATTTTATTTCCAAGCGATGTTTGTTTAAAGTCGAAAAAACAGCTTTTAATTATTTTTGTGTAGACAACATTTTCAACCAAAGAAACAAGACTTAAATTTTGTATAAATCGAAGTGCAAAAACAATAGATAAGTAATACAATATTATCAGGAATATTTTTCTCTGTAAAAATTTCACTAGGGTGTAAGTCCTTTGTCCCTTAACAACACAAGGGGGTCTCAAGGCAGTTTTTGATTTTGACTAATTTTTACACGTAAAAGGTCAAACATTATATTTTTTGAATTTTTTATGCAGATTTTTTGTTAATTTTATGAAAACAATATGAATTGAATCAAAAAATAAGGAATTAGAGGGTTAATTATTAGTTTCTTATTGAAATTTTTCTCGATAAGAGAAGTATTTCGAGAAGTTTAAAATTTTGTTTAAATTGGTATTCGCGACTCATTACATATGAGTCTTGAGACTGTGTGACCAAAATGTGACTCCAAAGATCGCTCTACTAGTTCATTTGGTTCACTGATCAGGCTACAGAGTCTTGTGCGATTTTTGCTGATTGTTTGTAATATTATAGTTTTAAATATCAGGGATATCACTTCTATGCTTAGGTAAAAACAAAATGCCGAGTATGCACTAAATGAGCTAAAGTAAAATAATAATGGGAACTCGTTCACTTAGTTCACATAATAGAGCTATTTTATTAAATACCTTGCTGCCTGTATTAACTTCGATTTTTACGAAACACATGTGATTAAACCAGGTTCAAGAGAAAACATTCTGAAATTTTTGAGGATGACTCATTTTTCATTTAAAATTGTGGGCAACGAAATTTCTACACAAAAAATTGTTGTTTGCACGTTGTTGCACGCCTGAATGAATTGATAGGCAAACTGATCCAGCCTTTAAGCGAAGATCTCCATTCAAAGCACACAGTGGCCAACATTCATTGAGCGTCGTTTAATTGCTTCATTCTCGGTGGGAGCAATTAATTATGATACTCCGCGTGGACTCTGTTCCCGCATTTTTGGAATTGACAGCACCAGCAATAATTGAGTCTTGCACTGCACTCTAGCGCTCCACTCCGCTCATTCTCACGCACACGAGCCACCTTTAAATGGCTCGAGTGGCTGTAATTTAAGCAAAGTACCTTAAATCATGAGTCCCACTAAAGCAGCCAGCGGATGATGTTGTTCAATTGGAATTGTTTTGTTAGTCTATTGAAACATCGGTGTATTGGGAATGACGGTTTAATTTAAAATTGCTACAATCCTAGCAATCTCACGATGTTTGACGCGGCAATCGCATTCCCTCAGTTGTCATTTGAACTGCGTGGGGCTCAACATGCTCGTTCGACATCAACAAAATTCGGGGAACCACTGTTCTTCCATTTCAGGCTTACTTTGAAGAAGAACATGAAAGGGTTCTTAGATTGATTGATGATTACTCTGACGGATACAGCCATGCTAGATGCAGTAGAACTGTTCTAGACTTTTACGTGAGGTTTATCCAAGGCACAGATTCCCCCCAGCCCCCTGATTGAAGAACCAAGCTAATGAGAATTGAACAAACACATTTCTTCTATTTTCACATTTTTTCTAGCTTTCACACTTTCACTTCTTGTCACATTAAATTACCTGCAGTCAAGACTATCTTATCCTGAAAACAAACATTCTTCTCCATTCGCTCCACCGTTCACCCATCAAGCCAACGTTGAATAGCAACCCCAGTAGTGCATGCTGAATAACTACATTTCCTTCAGAACATCTAGCGCACAACAAGAAAATCACTACGAACGTTCTGTTCAAATATTTGCGTCCATTAAAGACCGCCTAAGCGGTCCATGATTACACTCCATCACCAAGCACTAAGAGCGAATTAAAGTCGGCGGCAAAATTAATTACATAACTGCACGCAATTCTTTCAGCAGGCGGTGGTAGTGGATCGCCTACTCCCAAGCCGACACAAGCCCACAGCCACAGCAGATGCTCAATTTATACGACCCATGATCTCTTCCTGGTTGGTCAGTGAGCGTCATCTTCGGTGATGCGTCCTCGTTAGTTTCTGGTCTCGTTGATGCACGCCACAAGGAGTCTGCCATCAATTGCGTGCTGAATGAATTAACAGGCAAACACGCACCCATCGCGCCACTGACTTACAGAACCTGATCCAGCCTTTAAGCGAAGATCTCCATTCAGAGCACACAGTGACCAACATTCATTGAGCGTCGTTTAATTGCTTCATTCTCTGTGGGAGCAATTAATTATGACACTCCGCGTGGATTCTGTTCCCGCATGATTGGAATTGACTGCACCAGCAACAATAGAGTCTCCCCCGTCGGCTGCGGTTTGTTCTGATTTCTTGTTAACCTTCGTCTTGCACTGCACTCTAGCGCTTCACTCCGCTCGTTCTCACGCACACGGGCCACCTTTAAATGGCTCGAGTGGCGGTAATTTATGCAAAGTACCATAAATCATGAGTTCCACTAAAGCAGCCATCGGATGATGTTGTTCAATTGGAATTGTTTCGTTAGTCTATTGAAACCTCGGTGTATTGGCGCCAAGGTTTGCCTTTTTTTTATAGCAGCCAGCAGAAGTTTATGGGATGTCCGACCTGGAGCCAGCCTGTATACTCACGATCGTTTGGTTATTACGTGAAGAGCGTTTGAATAGTATTCCAGTCGCCATATGCAACCACCAACTGGGGCCAAGGCATTGTTGGCGAGTCGTAAAGTTTCTGAAATGCAGGAAATTGATTTCCTACAGAAATGTGCCCTTTTGGCCAACTATGGTTGAGTGTGCAACTAGTCGTTAATGTCAGTCACATTGAGGGCAATAACCCGGCTGGGGAAGGAGCAGGTCTCTGAAGGGCAAACGTGGTCATTTACATGTAGACATTGTGTGATTGTTCAAAGTTGTCACAGCTTCGTGGGAAATAACCTTATGTGTTTTGATCTCGGATGGGATGCGTTGCGGTACAGTACTGATCGGGCAGGGCCCACTACTTGGACAAATAGTTCAAATTTTATTCATGGACACTCTTTGTTTACGGTTTTTATAGATGTTTGAACTTTATAGAACTTTTTGATGCAGATTTCCAAGTAAGTATCTGTCTGATTTAATTGTTAGTGTTAAGAATATTTCAAGTGAAACTGAATTTTGGTGACTTTATGACAGCCAATGCTTTCTTTGTGGCCAGTAGAGGGGTCAGTGGCCATATATTGTTGAGTATTTGAAGGTAAACAGAACAACGAATTACACGAGTCACAGAATCGGCAGTTGTTTGGGATTTTTCTAAGTAGACTGTGAGCCCACAGTCATCTTTTTCATGTCCAAATATGTCAAATGTGGTGTATCCGCACTCCGATACATAGAGCCTCAATAACTTGGGTACGTATCCTTAACTGAATGGCAAATAACACTCCTTCCGGAGATACTCCAACATGTACGCATATCTCAGGCTTAGGTGTAAAAGGATACATTCGAGGTTTGGTCGCGTACCTAGATCAAAGACGAAGGTGTATGATCATTTTTGCTTACGGCCGATTATGACAGTCATTGCGGACCGATACCAAAGTTGAGATTAGAAACTCATTCTACGATCGATACTTTTACAGTAATTTCCCTTAATGGTAACGTTAAGCTGATTAACTCGCAGACGCCGACGAACAAAAATAGACAAAGTTAACTTCTTCATACCCCAAAAATGGTGGAGAAAGAGACCGGGTAATAGAGGATTAGACATCGTGGCACATTCGAGGATGTGTGATGCCGTAGGTTATTTTTGAGGTTAACGCCGTTTGCTAGAGTCATCCGTAAATTTGCTCGGACTTTGACCGTCGACAAGATTGATCATATTGCGTTCGACATCAGATACTACCCGAGTATTATTGACTTCCAAACCTTCCGATGTGTCAACCTTGATTCAAATCATTTCCTTGTTGATGTAAGTGCAAGAATACGGGTCTCGACGCTCATGGGTTTTTATACTTCTTCTTCTGATAGTGCTACATGCCGGAATAGATCTGGCCATCAACCAACAAGCCCCTCCAGTTGGTACGATCCTTATCCAGCTGCCTTCAATAACAGATGCCAAGTTGGCTTAGGACCTTCTCCACATATGTGCGCAATCGGCCACATATGCCACTGGCTCGGAGTAGAAGACTTTTCTGGTTGGAGCAGTGTTATCCATTCTCTTTACATGGCTTAGTCACCTTACGCTTTCTATTCGTAGATGCCCAGACAGACTCATGTTGCCCTGTCCATGGTGAAATATTTTTCTCCAAATGACATCAACGCATACAGAATCAAAGGTGCCTTAAACCTCTTTTTCTGAATAAACTAATAACTTCTTCTTTTGTTATTGATATTGACTCCGTGTCATAGAGCAGGACAGGGAAGATGGGTGGTCCTCCACGAGGGATTTGGATATCACCGAGCATAAAATGCCTGATTTAATAACGAGTGCCGAAAACCATTTGAAATAAATTATCCATTCCACAGCGTTCCACAGCGTTTTAGCCACGTTACCACAACACGAACCTTCTGATTCCGTCAAGACTTCTTACCCTATGCATGAATGTACGCAGCTTAATTTATGGTCGCAACCAATGATGATGTCAAGTGACCCACATTACGTTTGCGAGGATATTAAAATACCACATGTGCCAACAAACAACAACAGGAAGACTAGAATAATTAAAGCAAACAAGTATTTAACAATTCAATGGGAATTCGGAAATGTTGTTTTAATTCTCAATAAAATAATACAAGCCATTTAATTTGCAAAATTGCGACCAACGCCACGTGTTGTTTGTGCGCAGTGCTCTTTAACACGAATGGTCTGATCGATGGATGATTCTTCGTGTTCTATTCTTTGGAATTGTTTGCGTTGTTTCGACGGTGTTGTGATGGCCCAGGTCCCAACTGACGGATTGCTGCACTTGCAATTCCTTAGATTGACATCGCTGAATTTCTTAGTGAAGTCATGAGCGTAAAAAGAAAGCAAACCTATACTCATTCGCACTAAAAATATCCTCTAGTTCAATGCGCATTCCTCTAAACACCCTGTCATCTCCGATTCCGATTTCGAGCACTATGCAATAAACCCTCAACACCCCGAACATCAACTTTGCCATTTAGAATTCTCACATTTCTTTCAAAAATAAAGCTGTCTGCCTATTTTTAGAATTTGGCGCATCGAACTTTGCACAACTTTGTGGTAAAACTGAAGCAACAAGCGCCGTCCTTGGTCCGATGAAAGAACAACAACTAATTAAAATCCACTTACCGCAGCGGAGGCTGGTCATCATCATCACCTCCACTTGCTGGCACCAAGTAAGACGCACACAATGGCAACTATACATTCTAAAAGAGGCCAACGATCTGCTTTCACTGTCATTCCAGGGGGCTGGGAATTCTTCTGTCAGGAGCTAGGCAAATGAATTGAGTCGTTTGTCTGACTGGCAGCGCTTATTAATATCCAACGCAAGGGGATCAGATTAAAAGAGAAGCAATTCGAACGCAAATGCCATGGCCCCCCGCTGGAGTACACCGTGCCGATGCTTGTATCCGCCGGGGAGTGCTGCGCAATGTGGGACTCTTGGGCGCATGCCAGAGTTTGTTTTGCAATATTGATTCAATTCAATTGCATGTGGCTGTTTGTTGCATGAATCAAGAACTAAACAGCATTTTACACTCGAATCAAAATCAAGGGGTAGCTACGAGTAGTGCTGTTTGACTAAGATGAATTGCCGAGCACTGAGGAGAGTGATGTTTGCCTGGCAAGGACTAAAGGCATTTCACATGTGTGGCTTTAAGTGGGACATGCAACAGTTCTGCGGATAATAGCGCCTTGTCAGACAACATGAGTCTTTCTTTTTTTTGCCAATTAAAGTTACATGCTGGGTCTTGCTGATCATTTGGGTCTTGTTGCATTTTTTGCGTGTGATTCAAGCTGCTAGACGTGTTTCATTCTAAAATGGTGTTTCGGAAACCGACTGTGCCTTCTTTAATTGGAAATTCGATGTCTTTTTGATCTTTCTGGAACTCGTTTGTGCTCTCTGGGCGTAAATAGATTCCCTTTCTACAGCAACCACGTCCATTGTTCAAATGCGAGTGGTGTTTCGATTCTGATTTGAAGCAATGATGAAAAGATGATTGCCTTTCAAAATTCATAAAACAGAGAAGTCAGGGCTGGGAGAGAGCTTCACCATCGGTTTCTTTCAACAGGAAGAAAAGCAACTTATTTTGGGTTATGCACAATTCACACTAGTGCATGGCAATTTACAATGGAAGGGACATGCTGAACATAGTCCAAAAAAATGCATGCTCATTTCGAAAAACTTTTTATTCATTCCGTGTGTTTTTATTTCGCTACAGCTACAATGCTGTACCGAATGCTCTACCTTTGGCGGGTCACTTCAGCCTTATTTCTTCTTAGCTTGACTGAAATGGAAGTGAGGCTTAATCATTAGCTCCTAAAAAAAAGAGCGATCTGCGTGAGCACCCAGCAGAGCTGAGGTAGATAAGGGCTCTGACTACCTTAGTTTTATATATGCGTATCGTAACGCCTCGACCTCGATGCTATGTGTTTTTTCTCGAAGATAATATGTACGAGAACTTATGTTCATTGTTTTACCTGCAGCAAACATCACATTGGCTGGTTGTGATCGATCAATCACGTCAATGTCATCTGCAAATATCGACAGATTTTCGGACATGTGTCAGAGAAGTCACTTTTCCTAAAACTTTGCTGACCTTGAATAAGCAGCGTGAATTCACTTAAGCCATCCTGCGAAATCTGACGAGTTTGGCTACGATCTCAATACATTACACTTCATCGCTACACCTCTACACTACACGCTGCCGAATGTGACATTGCTTGGTTTTCAGTGTTGATCTATATCTATTCTTTTGAAGGTTTTAACATCCGAAAAGGGCATGTGTTCGCTGACCGTTGTGTTGAATCCATTCAAAAAAAAGAGTAGAGTATAAAAAATGAAAAAGCGGTCCGTAAAGTGTCGCGAGAAATGGATCCCTTAAATATTCACTGCGTTAATCTTCAAAGTCGAAGGTCCGGCTCTGGCTCGGTCTGAGTATTGAAGGAACAGCAAGCGCTATCTGGCCAACTTTGAGGAAAAAGGGATCATCACGTAAAAAGGCTAATAAGAGTTCTTAAAAAGCACTGTGGCATATATGCACATGTATTGCGTCTGAACATACCCCATAATGACTTTAAGTAACAGTATCTAGCCAACATCGGCTCTAGGAAAAAAAAGGAGGTTTCTAGGAAAGGACTTTTTCGTAGAGGTGGATGACTTAAGATTCATATATGAATGGGGTTGGTTTTGGCATTAAGAGTAGGTCCCACGGTAGTAGCCTCCTATAAAGGACCAATAATTCCTACACGTTGCAGTGTTTCGTCTAGTGCATGCTAAAGAAAAAAAAAACAGTATCGTGATACTAACTGATATGGATTGGAAATAATTAACAACACCATTTGTACACAGACAACAGAAAAAAAAATTTACCAAACCTCGAAGGATGAAGGATGTGTATTTTCAGACATTTGTTAGTGTTAATTGTCTGGCCTCATCTATAGCATCTGTATATATATGTAAATATAGCCCATTTAATGTAGGGCTGATGACTTCAGTACTTGAGGGTAAATATGATTTTTTACAATTTTATTGCGAGGAAAATATTTTTTCCGGTTTGTATAAAAAAAAGAAGAAAATAGTAAAGTAAGCCTACGAAACTCTATCCGTTTTGGAGAAGTTTAAAGTGCGGTAAAATTTTAACTAAAGGTACCCGGATGCACCTATACGGGCTAAATTTTAACTATGTAACAAGCTTTCTTTGTGAACACATGGTGCAGCCTGCACAACTCGGTACAATTGCGTTTTTTTTTTTGTTTCCTGAAATGCGTGTAAAATATGGCGAAAAAAGTTAAAGAGAGTAAGACTTAGGTAGAGTCCAGTGCATATACATATATGTACATATGTATATGTAAATAGCCATTAATCGAAATAAGTTATGAGCATAAAAAGCAAGCAAATATAAGAAAAAAAAGAGAAAAAACGCAACACTGAGTGTTGGTGTTACCGCCCTAGCATATTCAGAGACCGAACATAGGCTAACGTTGAATGGGGTAGCTATTTCCCTTATATATCGATTTGACAGTCCTATTATGCCAATTTAATTGGCTGCGTGACAGACGATTAGCCTTTTAAATTGCCCTTCTGCTTGAAGACATCACAATTATTGGACATGCGGAAAGTCAAAACGTTCTCTGGTTATATTTAGCCTGACTGCATGTGTATTGAATTATTCTCGCTATAGAAATCCACAGGAGATACGACTGTCACAAATGCATACAGAGGAAGTGACTTTTTGGTGCGACTATTTTTGCACAAACTAGAATAGCATTGCTCTAATCGTCAATGGCGACTATGATCTATCAATAATAAGAAACTTCTCGTGGCATTAACTGTATATGTAAATACGGGTTGTCAACAACAGAATGATGATACATGTCACAATGAGCATTCCCAGCGTTTTGAGGGCAGAGTAATTTTATGCGACTCTCACTGTTCACTGAAATCGTGCCATTAAGTGTCCCGAAAATTCTTGAATTAAGGCTATCAAAAAATAATTGATGCCCTTGGTGGGCGACTTAAGTGGCCCTATATGTAAGTGTCATCCAAGCAATGCCACAGCTTACAGGAATGACAACGACGTGAATGACATTCCGCATTTAATGCGATTCGAAAAAATTGAATAAAATACAAGATGATTGAATGGGCAACATATAACTTGATTTTTTCTGCATTTAAAAATCGAGCTTCATTACAGAAAGAGCCCTCAAAACGCAGTCAAGGATATGTTTTATGTTCTCGCAGACAAGAGTGCAATAGTACTGTGCCTGAAGTCTCAAAATGTCATAAAAGCCCAACACTTCAAGGATGTCGCAATGAGCTGCGAAAATTTAAAACGCATTCTGCGTTGGACATCCGCTTTAAGTCAGCCCTTGCGCGAAAAAACATTCCTACGACAATCGTAAAGCAGTTTATAGTCGACTCATAATTTTCCATTTTAACGCGATGGCTGTCAAAGTGAACGCAACCATTTAAACCACTCGACGGCACCAGCGAAAAAATGCGCTCGCTCCGTCACTCCTAAAATCAAGTCGCCACTACATCCACGACATCTCATAAACGAGCCACTCCGCGGGCTTCCTACAATTTGACCGCTCAACTCTTGCGAAAATTAGTTAAAGTCCACTTACATTTGAGTGCCCTTTAAGTGTATCGATTTTTTCCAATCAAGCCAACGACCCAAATAAGCGTTGATGGGGGCAGTAAGACACCCATAAACTGGCCGCAACGAAAAATGATCAATAAATCATGCAATTTAAATAAACATTTCAGACGAACGCCAATGCAGCCGCAACAGTAAGGAACCACATCGTGGACCCGTGGACCCGTGAACTGCTGAGTCCCGCTCAATCACACTAAAGTCGCGCAAGGCGAACTGCTTTGTTCTTGGTTAAACGTCGAACATAGCGAGAGGGAGATGGAGAGAAACCAGGCCACCAAGGCAAACTTTTTATTTTGACCAACACCGATTCCAGCACCCAGAAGCCATGAAGTGATGTCATCTCCACGAATTACGTAGCGCTCTTACACATTCCAATGGACATGCACTGGTGAGGTTATGAAAAAGTCATGCGTTCTTTTTTCAGCTTTTTTTTTTTTGATGATGTGAGAGATTGATGTTGACGTCGGGAAGTGGTAAAAGACAGAAAACTGGGACACTTCAGGGGGATTACAATGTATTTTACATTACTTACGTGTACAGCTCTGGTGTCCATCCCTCGTAGAGGCGCAACTTTCGATCCATGGGACTGGAAATGTCGTCGGTGTGATTTGACTCTTCTGGAATCAAGTCACGTCCGTCAACGTGGGGCAGAGCGGTTCCGGAAGAACGTGATGGCATAGGGAAGGTACTGGCACTGGCAACAGTTGCACTGATATTCTCTCCATGGCCGTTGTATGTTTGAGAGACGACAGAGTTGCCGTTCATGCAGCTAAAACAGAAGAAACAAGAATTACATTAACATTTTAATTTAAAGTGTACATTGAGAGATATTTTTTTTTTAAGGACTGCAAAGATGAACCAGAAGATGTGATACCCCACTATTCTTAGATGGTTGGCGAGTAGATCTCGTAAACAAGTCATGGATTTATACAAGACTTGGCAGATAGATTCTTTACTGTCGTACATATATTCTGTAAGCTTCATTGGGCACCATGAAAACTAACTCAATTTCAGTTCGAAATCTAGTTCAGAGAAGTTGTAATGATTAATCAAGAATTTGATATACGCTATTGTTTCTTGAAATGAAGTATTACAGAGATAGCCGACTTCACTGATTGCCCCCTAGTCCATCGACGAATTTGAGTGCATTTTATGGCGGATATTCATGATTTTTTGACGGTTATTCACGAAATAACGTAAATGCCGTCCTCTGATTGGTCAATTTGGTTATAAAAAACAGTTGTCAAAAATCTTACGGGGAAAGAGAGGTTGAAGTCGGGCATCTCTGTAATACTTCATTTTTGCTAGAAATTAGCCTACAGTCACCCGGCTTGTCACATTCACATGGCATGCTCATTTATATTTTAATGGGTAATAAAATCGAGCCCCCATTAGTTTAATGATAAACATGTGTAACAAACAATTGGCGATGAGGATGAGATATCACCGGTTGAACACGTTTATGGATGTTGTCATCGGTCTCGAAAGGCAAAAGGCAAGGGAAAAAAATGTTGCTTTGGTTAAGCTGTTTTCATTTAAATACAAAAGGTTGAGTGGGAATAGCCATGCGATAACTGTAAGACAGGGGCATGTAAAAGGCTAAGATCGAACTTGGCACTACCTGGCGCTGTCGGTAGCCATCACAACTAAATCCGACGGAGATTAGTTCAAGCTGATTCTTTTTTTCCAGTGTGTCAGCAGATGAAGAAGAATCAACAAGTGGAAGTCAGACACTTAACGCACCAGCCTGTGGTATATAAAAGTAAGGGAATAGGACTTCCTGCTCCAAAACCTAATCAACTGTCAAACTGTCATAAGTCACATGAACGTTGAAGAAGATCTGAGCTCATAAATAATCACAATTTGATTGATAACCCATTTAAGTTATACTGGAAAGAAATATTGATCGTGTGTAGAGAGCTTTTGTGTAGATGCGCTTTTTATGATGACATGCTCATATCTTAATCCAACCAACAAGACATTTTTACGCACGAAATTGGGGTGCAAGCTTAAGCAACACAACACAAAAATGCAACCTGAATGAGGTTACAAAGTAAAAACAAGCTGTTCAGCACACTATTTTCACCTTACACCATGACGAATGACATACACATACATTTTCAAATAATCTCTTCTCCTTAGCTCCTTAGTAAATTGTAAGCTTATCGATACTCCACTCAATCTACTAAAACACCGTATGACTCAGGCACTTTTAGAAACAACCAAATATGAACAAAAAGTTATACTTTTTGGTACGACATGAAATGATCATTGAATTATTGAGTATATTAATCAGTAAACACAGAAGCAATTTAAAATCGTTGCTATATCCTAAATAACGATTTTAAATTGCTTTTCTGAAAATCAATCCAATCATCATCCACAAATTCACGACTGACAAAAAATAGGCATGTGCAAAATATGTAAGGTCGCAATTCTCAGTGTGGATCTTAAGACCATAATTTGTTCAACTTCTTTTCTAACTCCGATCATTGCCTTGTGTAAGGTGCAGCTTGCACCTTCCATTGCCAATGCATTTAGAGGTAGAGCACATGTAAGTAATCCTACGGTCAGCAGCATGAATCATGGATTGAGTTTCGGAACTTCTTGAATACACTCTTCAGAACTACGAGGAACTTTTCAAACACATCTTAAAAATGGCATAAATGTCAAATGTTGGCATCATACTGCGAAATTCGCAGTTAAATTGTAGAACTATAGGTACTGTGCCGTAAGGAAGATAAGATACCAGCATCACAATTCACAATCACAATTTTGTGATCATTCAATTTTGTGTGTCTTAATCTCAGACTACTGACCTGCAAGGACATAATACTAAAACGAAAGCCGCTAAAATCTCTCTGGCGGTAAATAAGGGCAACACGAACTAAAGTCTGTTCGTGAGAAAGGTCACGTTGACTTGCAAGTCATTCGTTCGTTCGGTCTTTGGCCCAATTTACGTGGATGCCGATTGAAGTGGAGGATTCATTGGCCCAAGCCCTTTCCCGGAATGCAAAGATGTGCCCAGAAACGCACGTTGCGTGCGCAATCTACTCTTGTATAAATCTAAGAAATTCGAAATTCTAAACTTCCTGGATTATTAGGAACTATTCAAGAACAATTTTAAATAAAACAAAAGGTATTCCTTCATTCATAAGATATCATAAAAACCATCACATAAGGAGCACCCCAATGAATTTCCATAGAAACATCTGTCAAACGCACAGAAAGTTAGAAGTTGACTAATACCAATACCATTAGGTTTTTGTCAGGACTAAGGCACGCAACGGACTCTTTGGGTTTGGGCCTAAACTCCACTGGTTGTAGAACGACTTGTTTTTACAGATCCAACGTTTAGGGTGACTACGCCATACAGAGTACATCAGCCACTAGGCTCAGTAATGAAAAGTCTTCGACTTCAAGGCTCACGGTTAGGTTTAACACACACATGGAGAAATGCTCGTAATGGCGCGATGTGTGGGAGGATAAAAGTCTTCCCAACATGTATGGCCATTTCGTTAATCCTGTAGTCTAAATCGTGATTCATATTCCTTTGAGCACAGCAACGACCTTTCGCCCCTTACCCAACAGAGTTATGCAATTTCTCAAACCACACCACATTCTGTGTTGAGACAGAAAAGTCCTTCAACTTTCAACCCTTACCACGGGGGAAAACAAAAAAAATACTCACACGCAACACCAGTATCCCAATTGGGACCATAAACCATTTCAAAGAATAGACGTTTTCCTGGCAAAACAAAAACCAGGTCAACCAAACACACAGCTCCCAGAACACAGACCCATATCTGGGTCAACAGAGGAGTTTCGAAAAATAGCCCCCCTGCATGAGTGACCGCACCTTGTTAAGGGAATCGATTCCAATCCTTTATTTGCGAAGATTTACAGCGAATTCGGCAGAGAGTGGGTCATGCAAATTAGCGATTAACAAGAACGTCGACTTAGGCTTGGTCATGGATGGCGTTTGTGATACGCGAGAGTGTTTGGGAAGAAATCAATTTTGAATTGGTTCCGCTGTTCGTTAATTAATAACTCCGGAAATTGCACAAAAGCGTCCTGCTTAGGGGTGTGTTGATTGAGTCGTTTGAAAGGGTTATCAGGTTCGGCAGTGGTGTAGGTTTGGTGGCGCCTTTTCGGGGTAGGTCGGCTATGAGTAATCTCTGGTTGGCAATCATTTCAGCAAATCTAAGTGGTATTATGAACTGTCGACAGGGGGTTGTTCATATGTGTGGACTTTAACCTTTGCTGGTTAGTTGCTGCATAACCATGTTGGCATGTTTTTTTTCGTATCGAGGACGTAGTGAGCTCATAAGAATGGAGAAAATATGTGACAACCCTATTTAAAAGTGATGAACGGCGCCATGTAACGCAAGATTGTCAGGGTTTTTTCCCAAGTATCTTGGTTAAGATCAGGCGTAGTTAGCCAACTTGTCCGTCCAACAAAATGAATGCCAATGCAAATCACATTCTCAGAGCCAATCGAGTATACATCGCATTCAATTTGTAAGCAACTGCAACTATCGCCAAGCGATTTCCATGCAAATCCGAAGTAATTGATATCATAAAAATAATTTAAAAAAAAAATAAAAAAAACTAGTTTCAAATAAATTCTACGATCGTACTTACCCTTGAGACGAATAAACACTTGCTGTGATAAAGTATGTTATGAGACACGCGATCAGAATAGCCAGCAGTAGGACCAGCGCGGCCAGTATGGCAAACGATCTGGTCATCCGCTCGGGCTTGCCATTGAGGACGTATTTTTGACCGTTTTTGGTTTTCAACTGGCCACCTGTCAAAATAGAAAAAAGAAAAAACAAACGATTAGTTTAAATGCAGTGCAAAGCGTACGATTAAATTAACAAGCATCGTCTGAATCAAACCCAGACTGGTTTGAACGTTGCCAGTGCTGTCAAATTGACAGATGATTTGTTGTTGGATCTGTACAGTTTCAAGTTTATATAATAAATCTTTTCCACGTAATTGCATTTAATTCGACATACATGCAGATAGTCACGTTACGCTTGTCATGTTTGAACACGGATTGCTTATTTGATGAGTGTTTCGAATCGAAGCTAATCCAATCCTTTTGCGAAGGTTTCACTTGACAGACATAATTTGCATGAGAAAATGTTGCAGTTCTCTTTGGAGAGGTGTTAGTAAGAACTTACTGTTTTAATTGCTGACCCGGGGACGACTTTTACATGCAAAATGGAGACTAAACTGGGGAGTGCATTGGGTACATTGGATACAAAAATGTCATATTAAGACTTCATGCGATTCTACAAGAATTAAGACTTGTCAAATTAAGACTTCATAAAATTCTACAATAATGAAGACTGGTTGGCGAAATTTGCTTCGAGGCAACCCAAAAGTTCCTAAGTCGATCAAAAGAGTGGTCATGTCGAGTTACATGCAGCTGTTGGCCTAAGGTCGGCATTCAGTATAGACTGTACTTGGCAGTGTTTATTGTTGTCCAAACACGCTCCCAAGGATAAGAACTCATTGCTGTACAATGGATGACCTTACGGCTCTCAATTCACTGACAACTTGCAGAGGGCATACCTGCCTAGCAAAAGATTCCCTAACTTCGATGTTCCAGTCGGTATAAGACTGTCGGTCTCCTTCACTCGAGTGTGAACAATAGCAAACCCCATACGAGTGGGTCTCTAGAAGCTACACTTACGCCAGCTAATTGATCCTTTTCCGCAAAACATTTGATAGCGGTGGACATGACTGATATTAATGATAGGTTGTTAATGTAGTAGGCTTCTAAGTGACTTGCTCTTCGGAAGGAAGAAGAAGGAAAATAGCATTTCCTCCGTCTCGTCTCGGGAGCTTTTGTAGGAGGCATCGGTGGGAAGTCCTACTTTGGATGCATGAGGCCCTATGGCAAAATGCCCGATAATGATGCCGATCGTAGTTCATTCATTCTGATCATTCTCTGTGAGCATTATTTGTTTGGATGATGAAGACAGTGTTATTATGGAAACAGTACAAACAACCAACAGTACCGCGAAAAAAAGCAGAATAACTGCGGCCAAACGCTGTTTCATTAAGCAAGAGAGGCAATTTAGTAGACCCTTTCCTTGGAGAATGTAACTTCATCGCAGTCCTGCTCTACAGCGCAGAGTTATGGCTAATTGAAAAATTAAGAAATTATTGGTATCTTCGAGGGGCAAATTGATTTCATCTGAAAAAGAAGACTCAACAACGTCTATGAAAGTCCGTGAGTAAATGCCTGGTAGCAATCCGCAGTCTCCGTCTGCGGAACAACACGGGTACGGCTAAGGACCTCAACCAACTTAGTGTGTAAGACAGGGACAGAGAATGGTGCAGGGAAACAGGACCATTTCAGGCACCTACCAAAATGTATCTACCTGGAGGAACGTGTTGGTTAAGGTTGAGATCAGGTCAGGTAGATGAGTCAATACTATTGTCCGTAAATTTATAACGAATACTCGATCTCCTCAGAGTCCCTGCATGACGCGGCATTTGAACGGAGGGGCAATCATAACTAGAGCCAACGTTTGTAAATGGAGATCGTATACGAGACATTTTAGAAAACTGTCTTATACTGGCACACCTTTGCATGGGTGCTCAAAATTGATTCTGAAAAATATTCTCAGGAGATCTCCCCTTTGTGCCATATGGTGGCAATTAGCAAAATATCAAAGACTAGACTGTTCCTAAAATTATGTTTCATTTAAGTGCTATTACAAGAAAACATCATCCTTCAGCAGCTGAAGCACATTGTACTAATTTCTTGCGCACGGCTCGTGGCTTGCACGATTTTATGAGTTGCAGTCGACCGATTATCATTTCAATCACGAATTCAGTGATGGACACGCACCTTGAACACTCATCAATTTATGAAAATGATTCATTAAGGAATGACGAACATTAGAAGGTGGTCTCTGTTAGCTACCAATGCAATTTGAAAAATGCACTCTTTGGTGGTTAATCGTGGTCTCATTTCGTCGCCCCCTCAATGGCGCCCGGAGGCTTGATCAACGATCACGAGGTCTGCAATGATATCACTGCAATGTTGAGATAATTGCAGCTCTTGACGGGTCATTACCTACCTCCTACAGTCATTACTCGTGTTATTCAATCACGAGTGGAGGCGTTTTGCTGACATTGATGCAGAAGTGGCTAAAATGTGTCTGGCGATAAAATCAAGTCTTTGGTATGCTGTCTTCGAAAAAAATTGTACATTTCTTTGTCGAAGTTGAAAAGATTTGTGTGCCATTTATAACCTCTCACCGTTGCCAGTGACCCGTAAACACGGAAGTTATTGCCATGATCCAGATTCGAATCACGGACGTTCCATTCAAAAAAACGCCCTTACCCATTACATCGCAGTCTAGGTCACTGGACATTTTTACTTCTGAGACCTAAGCTTTAAAAGAGAGAGGTTGAATATTTCAAATTCTAACTAATTTGCATCTGGGCCATCTTGCTGAGTGTAAATCTCGTTCAGTGTGAAACGAATACAAATTTTGTTAACACACTTTTATGTGTTTATCAAACCAATAACTTGTTACATTTTATTATCAGAAGAATGATTGGTGTTATTGACATCTGAAGGTTTCGACGCGTTCTTAAAAAATGATTTTCCGTCTGACACGTATTTGAAAGTCAATGTCTTGAGAGAGATTTGAAATTGGAACTTTCACACTTTTCACTTTTTGCGACATGCTTTCATGGAACTTCTTTAAGATCGTTCTTAAGAAGATCGTGTAATAATCACCAGCCATGGACGCCTGTTGTTCCTTCAAAAATTCTGCCCGAGACCAAGAATCGATGGAAAACTTGGGCCATAAAGGGTCTGAAGGATCCAAATGATGAGACCACCACTTAGGATTTCACGTCCAAACCTGTCAGAAGCGTCACAATCTTCGTCGTTCTAAGTTTGTATAAGACTGTAGACCTGACATTAGGATGAATGCATATTCCATTGAACTCAAACAAAGCCAATTGAATTTGAAGATATTTCCACTACCCGATCTTAACGTAGTAAAGGCATCAATATATAGAATGAAGTCAAACAAAGTTGGTTAAAGTTTACTAGTGCGGAGGAGCTGTCATCGTCTCATCTCTAAATGCATATGACCAAGGTAAAATGGAATCTGAGTGGAATCTCACTAACACTTGACATATCCCTTGAAGGTGTCAATTATGGAAGCATCAGTCCCCTTAAAATCACATAAAACATCTCTGTGATTTTTTGTCAAGCTCAAAAACCTACTAGATCCGAGATCAGGGAAGCTCCCAAAAGTCCAAATGTTCACACCACAGCAGATATCAGAATATACCTAAGACGTAAGAAGAAACAAGAACAGCCACAGAAAGTTTAAAATCTTGCTCTCACTATCTCTTTCTTGCCTCAGTCCCAACATGAGTTCACTTTTGCACTCTTTAAAGTACAAAGCGACACCGCTGTGCATACCACAAAAGTGTGGGAACACATTCGCAATCTTTCCGTCGCGAAAGTCATTCCATAGAACGCATGTCCCGTCGTTGTTTACACAAATTAAGTGCAGACATTGTGAAACACAACAAAATGTGTATCGCCGCCACATGTGGCACCAAACATTCATACCCGCTGCAGTTGCAGATGACAAATACCCGTCTGGCTTTATGCACTGCTGCCCCCCTATTGGTGAATTTCAACAATTTCTTCCATCTTTTCGATGCTTTTAAGTAATTTTGCGATGTCAATTAGTTTCTCTTTACACGCACGCGGGGTGTGCTGACTTATATTATCTCTTGACTCAAACAATAAATTGTTGCACACAGCCGCGTTTGGCAGTGGGAACGGCTCATTTAGACGTGTTCGCACACAGGCAGCACACAACACACAGGTGCCGCGATTTCATTCACTTCCGGTTTGCAAAGGAACTCATTTGCAATTCGATTGCGTAGATGCAATTAATTTGCTGCAGTAATGCCGGCGAGAAGCAATTAGATGCACGTACTTGGAAGTTGAGTTAACTATTTAACAATGTCTAATCAAAAAAGGAGAATGAATCATTTTACAGTGGAGTGTGATGATCGATATGAGATATGAGTTGGAGTACATATTAAGAGCTCATTTAAGCCATTTCACGTTTTCGTGACTCGACCCGATCGTGCTTGGGGTTTGCAGGTGACACGTGCTCTTTCGAAGACCGAATGACCCATTTCCCTTCACACCGACAACAGTGTCGACGTTCCACGATTTAAGGCAATTAGTATCAAGTTAACGGCTGATTTATAAATATATTTTTATCGAGAAATTGAAACACTGTTTCAGTCACGCCCTGGAAGGGTATCTCGCCTCATGCATGTTGTGGCAGCAAACATCCCATTGGGCGAAATCGGGTGCAATTTGTATGCGAATGGAATGTATTTCGTGGTAATTTAATTTGCATTCATATTGATTGCGTGTGAAAGTTAAACCACGAAATTTGTTGTACAGAAAGGTATGCACATGCAATTTGTCACCTTTATGCACATTTCCGTTTCGGAAAGTTGTTGGGCTATGAGTGGGTTGACTACAAGTGGGTGGTGACTGAACCAGATTTGAAAACCATATAAAAGCGTTACTTTGCTTTCACTGGGATTCGAACCGAGGACCCCGCTAACCAGTGGCACCAACTCTACCAACTGCGCCATCCAGTCGTTTAGCTGAAGTAATAGTTGCCAACTAATCTTCTTCTGACTTGTGCAAGTGCTGGGCATTTTCCTATATAGTATAGGTCTGCTTCCTTTTCTGGCATGATTTTCCATTACATAGTGGCCAGTTAACCTCTATCTCCAGGAGTTCTTTAGTCTTCATTTGGTCTAGTACAGACCACATCTCTTTTGATGTTCTACACATGACCATTTCTGCCCATCTTCTGATGAGAATGATATGACCGGATAAGTAAGTAAGTAAAATGTGTCTATGTGTGAGCGAGTTCTCAATAATGGGCAAATATCTTTGACACACTTACTTCCATGGATTCCTTTAACCTGGCTTCGCAGATTGAACAACATCAGAAGCACTGCTAGGCACCAGTTTCCTTGGCCCCCAGAGGCATCTGAGTAGATGAGCCCCCTTTCGAGGAACCAATATGACTTTATAAAACATTGGTCTTGTATAATGGTCTGTTGCTTGTTCTCTATGAGACAAAAATTCTGAGATTCAATCACGTACAGGTACATAAGTTGGGAATTTCCGCATTCAACGCCTACCTACCTAGTGTATGGTCCATGAAGAGGGTATGGACAACTATGGTGGTGGGTCGCACAAACAGAAGAAGTCCGAGTTTTTATATCCCTTGCTTAAATTTTCGGGTTTTACACGACTACAAAATGAACGAGTTTCCGCGAATTTAGACAGAGTTAATCTGCTACTTACAATGAATTAAAATGCAATTCGTAGTAAATTCATATATATTTTCATCAATTCATATATATTTTAATTCGATTAATGTTTGTAGGCACTCCAGCAATGATTTATATTTTCATCGCTGTTTTCACTTTCGTCGCTGTAGGATAATATTCACCATCATAGGTGTACGTTATTATTTTTTGTTTCATAGAGTATTTCTGGCAGGGTATCCGTTTCCCGAAATGTCGGCATTCTTGGGTATTACCCGAATTAGAAGGGCAAATGTCGAAATGGGTATTATTCGGGTCTGATCAATAGCACTGGTTTCAGGTGGCGCACACAAATGGAGTACACATCTTCCAACTTAGTTTGTGCATGCATTTTATGTTCCAGTTAGATGTTGAATTACCGTCAATTCGATACGTATGATATCTGTCTTGTGATGTTTGACAGTTGGAAAGTGTGGTCGCTATGAATCTATTATGAATCATTACATTAAAATGTTTTCTTGTAAGATTTTTTCAGTAGTGAATAGGTGGAAATACCTAATATACCTAATTTTCTGCGGTGAATCATTTCGTTTCGACTGTCTTACAATAAACGAACATTTTTATTGCTATTCGGATACCGAAAACCATAAATCACCAAATACTACTACGCGACATACATGGATTAAGGGATTGATGTACCATTCAAGCAGGTGGCACTGCTGAGCTTTTTATTTGAGGATGTGAGCTTCTCTTGTCCAAACCATGCCAACCTGGCTAATGACAAGGCAATGTGAAAAGATATTTTGTACCGATGGGTTGGAGTTAATCCATAGGACGTTTTGATTACTCATGGACCTCATGGTGTCATCTAATAATTTTACGAGTGAGGCATATTCCAATTCCGTCGGCCATGAGAAGTCATCTCAGTTCGACATTAGAACATTTTACGAAACATTAGCTCACGGAGCAGATCAATGATTCATGGGTTTGCAGGTTGAGTAAAATCCGTTGGTTGAAGTGAGGTTCATGCGATGCGATGCGAACAGCTCATTTAGCGGTTTATGATTAGTCATCTTTCATGACACCTAAAATTAGATCCTCCTGCTATGAGTCGATAAGTCCGCGAGAGGTTTACTCCGACCTAATAAGCTGTTTTGCCTGGTATTATCTGACTTCCCACAGAAAGGAGCGAGGTAAACAACCGAACTTTATTAAGGTTCGTTATTTGCAAATAAATACAATTTGTAAAAACACCGAACTGGGTGGAAACTAGAGTTTGGATTTCATGGGGCAGTCTTGTGTGGATCTAGTGCGTCATTAGATAAAATAAAGTTGCTTTCACAAGTTGACTCTTTTCACTCGATTTTCGCAGTGATATTAAGGGCCTAAGCCCATAGAATCCGTTGCGTGCGTTGCGTCCTGTCAAAAAAGTTAAAACTCATATGGCCAGAGAAGAGGGAGAGAAACAGCAAATGCAACACAGACGTGAAATCCATCACGTCGGATGGAATTGGTCAACTCTTAACATTCTGTGCATTTCATATATGTTTTCATGTAAATTCATTCGGGTGTTATGTGATGGTTTTACCGTATTTTATGAATGAAAGAATATGATTTGTTTTATTAAAAATTGTTTTTGAATAAATCCAAAACATATTTTCCAGTCCAGTCAGCAAGTTATCAAGTCAAATACAAATTGGTCCACGGTCATCATGATGAATTGAATGTGTCTACACATGTGGCAGACCGTTATAGAAAAGATCACAATCTGTCTGAGACGGATGGTGTCATCAATATTTCGAGCTTGTCATTCATGACGAGTACAGTGGCGCCAATTTGATTGCACAATTCGCAGTGCACCAAAGCAAGATGCATCCGTGTTTTCCAATTAAAGTCTATATAGTGTAATTGCGATCATTGTGGTGGCATTTTCCCTATTAAACAGGAGGCATAGACTTACGTCAGCTGTCAGCCTGGTAATTTCTTCAAGCAGCATGTGATACATTGGCACACGTGATTTCAAGCAAAATTCAGCGTGAAACTCACTCCATCAAAATAATGTAGTGGAATCGAAAGATTGGAAACGGCGTTTGATATGAACTCCCTGAATTCTTCATATGGAATGTTACCACTAAACCAACCACAAAGAAACACCGCATACTAATAAGCGGCCGCACACACCACCGCATTGGCTATGTCAATATCAACATGCGTGGATGCGTTGACTCAAAAACGTAGTACTCTAGTTTACAAGAGAAACATGCCCAATCGAGTATGGTAAACACAACTATCGCTTGTGTTGCGGTGCGGTACACACTTCCACCGCCTTTTTTGCGAGTAGATTTTTACTATCAACAAAATGATCGCATCTCCATCTCCGCCGGTCACACTCTCACCGCTCTTTTTATGAGTATATCGCAAGTCACAGAAATATGATCGCATGCCGATCTCCGATGAGTATGATCTTTTTCTGTAAAACAGAATCATACAAATTTCCCATATTTTCAGTGTAAACTTTAAGTGATGCATATTCTATTACAGCGGTTCATACAGCAAATTTGAAAATTTCAGCGAAGTGTCAGAATCATACAATGTATGTGATGTATGATTTGTGAAATAGGCCCCCGGAATATAAGAACAACTCAAATTCAGGCCAAATTAAAACCATTTTCAAACGAGAATCAATTCAAACAAGAGAAGCACCGATATATGACTTACAGTCAATTCATATCCGTCACCAAATTTGATTAGGGAGACTCTTTTTTCCACCACTCACGTCATTAAGCCTGTGAAACGAAAGTGATTCTTCCTAGAAGCAACCTCCAATAAGGAAATACCACGAACCCGACCCTCCACGTTGCCCAAACCAGCACCGCCCGTGCTCGTAAATTCCTGTTTCTCAGCAACACATTTGTCCATAGGCAGCACCGCCTGCCGACTCGTAAAAATCAAACCAAGTCCGACACGTGATGAAATTCTAAAAGGTTCGTCGCTGAAAAAGCCAGTGCCGCCATAGGCGACTGCGACTTCATAATTAACTTTTGCGGTATACCTTGTGACACCTCGCACAGACGGTTCTAATGGAAATTCGCATCCACTTGCCATGATCGGTGGGGAGATGGGCGATACCGAAAGCAATGACACTTCGAACTAACCATAAAAACGATTTAATCGTTCGGTTTCGCAAAAGCCACCACAAACAGCGTCGTAAACGCGCCTATCTCCGGTGTATCTTTGAAGTGATCTCTTGCATTTTAATCACGCACCCTGTCAAACACCCAACACCGCTCGGATTGGAAATCGAAAATAAATTCTCGAACAGATGCGTGTTGTCGATGTTGCCCGGTTGCCCGCTGGTGGCCCTCCCTCTAGCCGATGTCTTATCTGTTTCCACATCGCCTCGATTATACGGGAGGCCTTAGAATTATGAATCGAAGGTGTAGCGAAGAGTTATGCATGTTTCTTGTAAAATTTTTGATTGTTTATCGTTCGGTTACACCATTCTCCGACTCACATCTGCGTTCGGTCGACTATGAACTGCTGCTTTCTGGTTTATCGTAGGCGGTCGATGTAAACAGACGATCCGATGACATCAATTAACCATCGTTAGCCGACACTCTCTAAAAGACTTCCAATAATTCAGTGGGCGGGTGGCGGAGAAAATGTATATTTCCGCTGTGTCCGCTTTCGAATCCAAATGAAATTGACTAATTTGCTACCATTACCCAAAAAAGAAGAAGATACAAACGATCTCGTGTATCGCAGGTGGAAAACAAGAAGAAAATATAGGAAATGCATAAACAAAGTGACACACATGCAAAATTACAAAAAACACACAAAGGCTAAACGTTAGACAACATCTACGACATATCAATGAGTTACAAACAAACACAGGTTTACAACAACACGGAACCATTCAAAGAAGAAGATGGATGAAAATGAGGACACACATACCCGGAGAATCCTTGGAAAACAATTCAACGTGCAACCAATCGTCGAGTTTTTTTAGTGAGAATATGCCACCCTTGGATGTGGTTGATGATGATGGGATCTTGTCGCTGTTACTATTACAAGTGATGGCTGAAATAAATGAAGAGTGATTGATATTGTTCTTGTTGTTGTTGTTGTTGTTGTTGTGGTGGTATATAGGATTTGTGTAGATAAGGGAAGCGGTGACCGTCACAGGTGATATGCATGCTTTTTTTTTCAATTTTGTTTCGTGGTGAACTTAATGCTAAGAGTGCGACTGCAGTGACTGGGTGACACGGTAGTAACTGACGCAATAAAAAAATGTGTGAAACGAGAACAAATAAACATGAAATTCTACTCACTTACCAGAAAGAACTCGACGAGGACTTACTTACTTATGAGTTTGCATCACTCGATGAATCTGATAGAAAATTGCTTACAAATACAAAATTCAATCCAAAATTTTTTTATTGTGACAATGAGTAGAAAAGTGCTTTGAATATCGAATACTGTCCCCAAGGAGTCACTTGATGTCACCCTGAAATACAGGGTGACCAGATAAGAACGATTGAATGAAAATAAATTTAAACAAAAAAAAAAACCGATTTGGGATATACAATCCGTGATTCTGGCAATATTTTGAAGTAACATTCATGCCACTATTCGGTCGTAGAGATTCTCTCGAGATGATCAACTCTTGGCGGCTGGCTATGGACGCTTTTACATGGGCTAACTTTCGTCGCATCGAAATACCGCCATCTATAGGGAGTAATCGTACGAGGCTTTCACACGATCATCCTGCTCAGTCTGACGAGATTGGCAGGAATGCCAAAACTGGACATGGCGTTGTATATCTCGTCTCTATGGATGCTGTCATATGCGGCCCTGAATTAGACGAATAGGATCCGCCGTAATGTGAAGATTTGGTCGATGGCCTGCCTGAAACCCCACTGATAAGGACCTATCAAGTTATTCGCGAATGATTTCGGGCGCTCGCACAAAATGGCGGAGAAGATCTTGTATGCGATGCTCAGGAAGCTTATCTCTCGGTAGTTGGTGCAGTCGAAGGGGTCTCCTTTATCAGGCAAACGATACTCAGGTTCCACTCGTGGGGAATCTTTTCCTTAGACCATATCTTATGATGACTTGGTGCATGTACTCTATTATGTCCGTCTGCAGTAGAAGCTTCATTCGAATTTAGTCTTGATGGCGCTATCGCACTTCGTCTAGTTCGGGGGGACGTTGTCTAGGTCAGGAATTAACAAACGACAAACGTCGTACGCAATACACAACGCAAACCAAAAAAAAACAAAAAAGAAAGAAAATGTGCGAAAAGATATGCGAAAGCTGATACAATTTCTGTCCACATGCGATGCCAGTACATCACGCACTTTTCGGTTTTCTTGCTACAAAACTCAAAGTTGTTGCGATAGAATCTGGTGAAGTTCGATTGTGTAAAAGCAACATTTCTGTCCGTAAGTAAATGAGTAGACAGGAGGAAATATTTCGTTTCATCGAGTCAGGGCTCTGCATTTCGAACGGCCATCACTTTAGTTTAAATTAGGTACGCTACAGTGTCGTGTAAGCAGGCTTACTAATTTGTTAGATCAGTCTTAGCCATAGAATGAAAAACACATCGTTCACTAAATATTCACATCGATAGTCAGACCGACGGTAATGTAGGGAGTATCAGTTTTGTTATCAGCCCTGAATAGTGTAGTCATTGGTTACACAGTCAAGTGAGTGGAACGACTTGCAAGTCAGCTACAACACATAACTTACTCTACCTCCATCTGCTAGACATAGTTGTTAGACAAGTAGCAATCAGTAAGACTTAAAGACTGAAGTCACTTTGACTGTAGCCCAAACTCAGCATCGCCAATTTAACTATTCTCAACGAGTTCTACTTCCTATCCAGCGACAGCCTGACATCTTCGAGAAAAGTGTATCTACTAAGATTAATTTTAGATTGCATTGGCATTCTGAAAATCAGACACTGGGGGACCCTCCGCGAATCTACGCACATCGATAGACAGTCAAGGTGTAGGTGTCTACTCAAAACATCTGAGCATTGCATTTTTCTTGAAGCGTTTTCAGTGAAAATGATGGTGATCAAAGATGCAGTGTCTGAGTATGCAGGATGGATGGATAAGATGGATAAGACTAAATTTTGGGACAGCCAAATCGCAATCAAGTCCACTGTCTGTCTCTTTCCGAGATAGCTGAGAATTTCTATAAACCTTATGTGGGAGCCGAGACTCTGCAACATACCGGGCAATTGCAAAGCCATTGAACTCACTCATAATATGGCGCAGCCTTGCCTTTCACACCAGGACGAGATCAATTATCTTAGCCTCTCACTATAGTTCACCATTTTCTAAAGCTTCACATAACTTAGCCAAACTTAAGTGGCTAGAGGAAACCACGTCCTTAAAACAAGGAGATATGACCAACACCTAAGGTGTCTGCTCAGAGATAGCAGACTTGTAAGTCAAATCTCTGCTCGTGCAATAGTCTGGCTGATCGTAGGAACTCATACCTAGAGAGTCTACTTTTTGAATAACCTAACCAACCAGAATTTCGTCGTGAGGTCGGTCCTTATTATGTCCTCAGTGTGCAGGCGCAATTCGTCTCACTGTAAAAATTTGAGCTGAATATTTTGGACCTTGCCACCAACCAGATAGAGTTTGGTGCGAAGAAAAGAAAACATAGTTGCTGTAGCGGCCAGTAGCCCAGAAATTTCGATTCGATAAATTGAGCATGACAAGAGTTAGCCCGGCATGCACGGCTGGATTCAGGCGTACATCCATATAAGATTTTACTGACACAAGCATTCAAACCGGACAAAAAAAAAAATATGATTCAATGTCGATTTGAAGTAATATTGGAGCAAACACAATCCAAAAGGAGTAAACCAAACATCAAAACATCCGTAAAGATTGACTATTTAGTGCGGTTTGTTCGAAATGAGGAGCAGACACCTCTACCGTAACATGTGTAAAGCAATGTTAAGCGACTTTCTGTGGCTAGAGCTCGATAACATCGATATATCCGAGTTGTGGTTCCAACAAACGGCGCTAAATGGATTGCACCCTTCTAAGTTTTGAAGGAGAAATTTGGCTGCAGTGCTATCTCTCGGCGCGGGGTTCATCAATTGGCCTCGATTATTTTCTCAGGGTCTACATCAAGTCACTTAGACTGCGTTAACAAGCCAAGAACCAACCAAGAAGTTCGAGACGCTATTTGCCGGACCACTTGAAGTAATGTCAGCAAATGGCGAGACAGTCTGGGGTATTCCACACATAATGGCATGACTGTAACTTTAAAATAAAGCTCGAGTCAAGCTCATATCTCTTGCCGTTATTGTTTTATTTAAATGCATTTTCCTATCATTGTTATCTGGTGTTGTACTCCCACAGAAACTAGACCACTTGGATACATTCCAATTAAATTTCCATTGAATAGGGTTTTCTCCATTTCTGTGCTGATTAAAAAATCCCAACAGTGACTTAGAATACTGTCATCCAGTCTCCCCAGGCTTTACATGATTTAAACTAGGTCTTATCAACTAATGAGTTATTTAGTTGGTGTCTAGTTTTTCAGTGAGGTGTGTGGCAGGGTCAGTCAAACCACTGTTTTGGCCAAACAACAAATGGACGCGATTAGTTATTTGGCTTCCAACCCAGAGTTCGAACCTGTTATCAGATTCTGTGCAGTCTATCAGGTGGCAACGTTCTTTTAAAAGTTGTCGTTAGCGTCTTCACACCATCTTCTGTTTTAAGTTGTGCTACTTACAAACCAAGCCCTATTGACATTTCAATCAGTAGCCACATTCCAACGGTTGCAGTTGGTTAAACAGTGTTTTCATCGATAAAAATAGCAATGCTGCTGCGCCAGAGTATGTCTCGCCAGCAGGTTCATCCATTTAGCACCAGTGCATCCAGTCACAAGACAATACGTTCATTAAGTTGTGTACACAAGACCCACACTGAGTTATTCAAACTCGTGCATAGAAAGTCTTCATCAGACAATGGACTGTTGTAGCATATAAACAAGTATCAGGCGGTCTGGTCTGGTGGCCAGATGTTTCCCAACTCTAGACGAATGCAACTCCAATAGGCCACAAATTGATCAACAAGGCACCACAGTGCAATTGACCAGAATGACAACAAACACAGCCAGCCCAATGCCCACAGAAAAAAAAAAAAACAGAAACAATGAATATCACAGGAAATTACTACTCGCCGCCGCAGCCGACCACCTGTGCATACACGCCAACTTACAGCATGACACAATGCGAAGCTGTCATCAAGCCAATGCCATTCATATGGATAATGACAGCAGCTACCGTTGACCTCGAATAGTGTGTCACTTTCGGTTAAATCAACCGTCAGTCAGCCATGTGCACGGTCGCTGTCGCACACCACCAAGCGATTGCTTGCATTTAGCGCAGATTGTTGACCCCGCACCAAAGGCTTTAGGATTTTCCGCGTTCTAAATATAACAGCCCATTCCGAGAATGTATCTCTCACTTCTCTTGCGCCAAGCGATTCACCCACTTTCCATTCTGTTTAGATAATTGCTGTTCCAATTATCATTATTGATGATCTAACACTCCACTGCCGTGGTCGGTTGGCGGCTTCACCCTCCAAGGGTGCATTCAAAAATTATAATTATATTTCCGCCGAACCGTGGATATTTAGCACCTCAACGCAGCGCACGGATTGCCGTTTGGTTCTCGCACCTCCTTACCCCGGTTCGTTCCTTTAATGAGCTTCGCGATTAGAGATCTGTCTAATTACACAACTCCTCGTCATTTGGACTGAGATTCAAAAAAAAAACCAAAAGAAAGAACACATGTTGGCGTAGTATTAACACACGCGTTACTCACGTAATAAACAATTGAGTGAAGAATTTTTGTTCTCCCCTGATTTTCTGTAAACAACTGCACAAGCATTCGTGTTGAACACTCCTGGTGGCGGTGGCGCGGCGGCATTGGTGAGGGAAATGAACTTCACACATTTATATTTCCTCAGTTCTTGTTCACTGTTGCGATGTTTTCCGCCAAAAACGCTGTCTGATTTGATTTATTTGGAAATAAAAGGAGCAACACTGGGATTTCTATTAATTTTGAAAATTTATGACTTCAATTTGTTTTATTAACTTGGTCAAGGTTAGTGGCGCTCGTCCGGAAAGCGGTGGATTGCGCACGTGGGTTTTGTTTTGCACACGAGGGTGTTTTTATGGTTTCTTTGTTTTGTTTTTCTCAATTTATGGACATTCAATGAATTTCAATAGGAAACTCTACTGGATGGGATAGATAGAGGTGTGCTTAATGCTTGATGTGAACTTGTTTTCTGTTTGCAGACACATAGCAATTTAATGACATCCCTCTAAACGTGTCTATGCAAATCTCGTCTCAAATCGAATGACAAATGATACATGGGACAGGAGGCGCGACTCACTGGCTTTTATGGCGTTGCATAGCTTTGGAAAAACTGATAACAGGCGTGTTTACGTTCGTCAGTCTGTTAGCGTTTTGTGAGAACATGCCTAAATGGATAATAAAATGTTGAATGGAAATTTTTATGATGTTCCTGATGTTAAGGGACTGGAAAGATCAACTCGCAGATGGAGTTTCATAACTCCAGAGCCGAATTTTAAACGCATTAATGTGGAACTGGTTAAGGGGAGGCTTCATTTGGAAGGCATGTGACTTCATCCACCTGATTTAACTAAACGGTACCAAATTTTGGGTTGAAGTCTCAGAAGCTGCATTTAATTATGATGTTCTCGATATGTTTATATGGGAAAATACATGGTTTCTTGACCCAACTCCTTTCATCGGGCACTTTGAACAATTTCCGATGTTAATGTCATGTTGTGAACTTTCAGGTTGACACATTGACAAGATGCCAGATCGATGAAATGCAAGTTGTGTTCATGTAGTGATGCTTTTGCCGAGGGGTGAGCTCACGATGCAAGGAGACCAGTACATCCGTCACCTTTTGGTTCTTGTAAACTCATTAAGGGATACATAATTGATACTAGATACAGTGGAAACTCCCGAATTCGAATTGTCACGGGATACCATAATTTGTTCGAGTTAGAGGTAGTTTGACTTAGAGAGATGTTTTTGTATGGAAAATTTAGAGAAATATATGTAAAACATGGGGAAAAGTTCGAGTTATAGAGAATTTCGACTTGGGGAGATTCCACTGTAGAGAGATTCCACTATACGTGCGTTCCTTAAGCCTAGATCACAATACAAAATTTAATAAAAAATACAGTAAGTTTATTGCAAATTGATGTAAGAGAAAACAACTTAAATGCCACAATACGCAGTGTATGTTAGTGGTGAATAACGCGCTGGGAAATTTCACCCTTATTTTGACATGAAATTTCTGACGACCTAGTAAAGCTATGAATAACCTCTTTTTCCTAGTTTCGATGTCCGGCCTTAATTCACTTTCAAATGCGGAATAATGTATGTATGTAGGTTGAGGCGCCGAAAGGTATGCACCCAGACTAGACTAGTCGATTATGCTGGCACTCGCTTCAACCCCTTGAGTCACTTAGGTCGTTTTATTCATTGAAATACTAGGAATTTACATTTGCAAGCCATAACTGCTGGGTAGACGCAAAATGTGGGATACTCTCCCTTCATTCCTGATCCATGCATCTTCTAAAGTAATCGTTAGGGATAACGTCTAGCTTGGTTTTGCGATCGCCCAAAATTCCATGCGTGCAGGTTTTAATCTGTTCACGGATAGCAGCGGCGGTAGTGCAACAATGTAGTTATTGTTATATGTGTCGCTGTATGGTAATAGTTTGGTAGTGTCGGGTAGTATTCCTTTTGGAGAGGAGCAGTAAAATTGCTATATCCCTGGCTAGACTTTCCACTTTACGTGAAATATCTCTACGGCCAAGCACGACTATCCTTATTCACTTAAAAATAAACCCATATTGATTTTGCATTTGGCATTGCGTGTTTGCCAATCTTCTATTCTAGAGTGAATTGGACTTGTCCAACTGTAAAGCTGAGCGAGGGGAAATTGAATTAGTTGCAAATACAACTTGTTACTGTCGTATAATACTGTGTTGCTCATTAAATGTGGAGGACACTACTTTACTTGTAATAATTGTGGTACGTTTATCACAAGACAACGTTCTATTGCATTCCGATCCCAAGTTTTTGCATTGTCCACATAGAAAGTTCACTAACGTGAAATTTGAATGTGCGTACATTTGAATGTGTGCTACACACACATTTATAATATTTTATCAAATTTGAAATTGTTCTTCAGGGTACGTCTGTATTTGATTACCTAAGACAATTCATTTTATTTTCGTTTGAGGATTAGATTTCTCACATATAACTAGCGATACATTCAATAAGGTCCAGAGGCTGGCATGCCTCTGCATTACAGGGGCCATGAGAACTTACCCAACTGCAGTCATGAAGGTGCTATTGGAGCTGATTCCTTTGCATTTAGTTGTTGCAGAATGTGCAAACAAAACAATCACGTGAATGACACATGAATCCACAGTCTGAGCAGCAATATGCAGCTGCTCATCAAATCTTAGCTCATGTGAGAATGCTTACGGAAGCCTAAAGAGCTGAGTAGATGAGTAGAGACTAGGTCGATTTCTGCCAGTGTTTCGTAGTGTCTTCCTATCTGCTCCACGCCACAAATCTGTCACAAAACTTCCCCAGCGCACACTCCCCACTTGAACACGTAAATTTACTTTTTTGAATTTCCAGTTCCTAACAAAATTTTATTCAAGACAATTTTCACTAATTGAAATGCTGTCGAAATAACTTCAAAATTTGTATCTCTTCCTAAACAGCCCTCCCTAATCGAAAACTAACAAATTCCGATTTTTCTTAACAGATCAGGCAGTGTGACTCTATTGTTCTCTCGCCTCTTGCCTGAATTTTACATACGAAAATGAGGACATAGGAATTGAAAAATGGTATTTATGAGGAAGCTCGAGTTGCTACCACAGCAGATGCCGCCGCCGATTCATAAGCATTTTTCCTTCTTTCATCGTGATTAGGAGGTATTGTTCTGAAGCCGGAACATTGTCATCTGACCCAGTCACTTTCTTCAAAACAGTGATAATATATTTTCCCTCTGATTGGTTGCCCAGACAGAAGTGGGAAATTGGGTAGTATTCAATTTTGAAACTTATCAAGGCGACGATCTTCGACCTAGACTCTAATCATATTCCAAACGGTCCACAACTTAAAAGGAACCGAATCGAATTAGGCGTGCGATCAAAGGGACACACGTCAAGGGATTTAATGAATCCATTTCAGTCTTAGCATGAACAAAACCACACGTCTTATGCATATGCACACATTTTCAAATATTACGAGTGTATGCTAACCTCTCATTGAGCGAAAGAACTCATTAAGCACATCAAACAGGCACTGGTTGAGTTCTTGTTTGCCAATGTCGCTCCATTCACTAGTCACAACTGGAAGGCAACCCAACAGTCATCATACCATGCGACAGATCGTCATAAAAGCAGTTATCCGTAACTGCACCTAGCGAGACTAATATTTATTGCATTTTGATGTTCACATCAAGCACCCGTGCCACGACACCATCACGTCCATTAGCTTTCTTCGACCCCATTCCTCACATGAACTTCTGTTTCCATACCATTCACAAAACAATCCCAGACACACTAGGCGTGACCACTTGTAACCGGCCATGCCACTTATGACCGCCCATCAACAACGGCACAAAGCTCTCCCACTTGCTTGGGTGGTCGCAAATTGCCTAATTAGCCGTCAAATGGTATAATTTGTAATCCCATCCACAAACAAACAGAATTACTTGGCCAAACACACGACTTACGACTGAGTCTATTCAATTCGCAATTATTAGCGTAATCCCATCCGTCCACTCCTTGACGCCCACTTTCGGCCAGACAATCGCATCACTCAATCGGTATTTAGTTCCACTCTCGGTGAGGTCAATCCCAGTTTGTTTACCTTCCCGCCATGTAGGCCAATCTCTGTAAGCCGTAAGCCGTAAGCGGCAAGCACTCACCCGCCGAGCGGGCGAGATAACTTCTTGACCTTGGTATAACGTTGTGATTCAATGAAACAGAACAAGTTACTCACGGTTACGACTCCATCGTCATCGATTCAAGTTCAACAGACGGAATATGTATCCATTACCACCGAAGCGGCACCAGTACGGCCGCTGGCAGACCATGTTCGAACCCACCATCATCGCGTCGCACACATCGATTGCGTATGCCAACGTCTCGTTGTGGTTGGCCGGCCAGCCAGTTGGTGGGACTACGATGACTAAACACGCTGGTTTGGTGTCTTGTCACGTTTTGCGATCAGCCAAAGACAAAAAAAAGCAAAAAAAGAACCCGAAGACCGGTTCCACACGACTGAATTATATGGGTCTGTCCGCCTTTGGGCCGCATTGTGATCTTGCAAACTTGTTGATGCCTTTTGTTGCCGTGCGACGATAGAAAATTTGCATGAATTTTGATCGGATCATCGACGATGAAGACCATCTTTTTGTCTTCAAACGAAAGTATAATATGGAATAAGGAAGTGATGGAGTCGCCTAGACAATTAAGAAGTTTGCTTGCAAGGGCATTGTACGCAACTAAATATTTCATCAGCATCAAACCTATTTCTTTCATGTGCGGGACCTTTGAATCTTTACCGACGGACAGGACACGTGGGAAAGAAATAGGAATGATATGAGATCAGCAGACACGTTTCGTACATGTCATAATGATTTAAGAGGGATTTAATAACAAATGGCCAAGTAGTCGTTTGAATATTTATTGGACTCGCTGTTGGACGGAAGTCATGAAGTTCAAGTACACTGAACCGAACCGATGAAGATAGTCTTGAACTTGAATTTCGTGTTGAGTTGCAATGTAATCCTAGATCTGGTCCGAAAAACCGATTGAACTGGGAGATTATCCAAACTTACTTGCTAGTTCATTCCACTCACAGAAGAAGTTGATGCCTTTAAGGGAGGAACACAGTATAGGATTCTTACCACCGTTTTAGCGTTAAGTAGATGGTATACCAAGGCATTCTTTGAAATGGTAATCCAAATTTATTAGCTCCCAATTTGTAAGAGAAGTGTCACCAGAGGGTACTCTATCACGCATATGTTGCAACAAGTTGAAAGAAAGTGCATACTTCTTCTTACGTATTAGTGGGCTATTCATTATCCACTTCCTGTCTTAAAATTTAAATTAAACAAAGTGGATGTGAGCTTTCATCGGAATTTTTATCATAACTTTCATCAACATTTCATTCGTTTGAAAGTTCGTTTCAAAGCCAGCCGTTATGTAGGTAATGTACCATTGTTTAAGTTACCGCCACGGCTTCTCGGGTTGCGAGCATCCAAAATGGGCATCCAAATTTTCCATGATTTTGGAGCATAATTTGGGTTCAATTTAACTGATAACAAGGAATATGTTGGCCTTGATGGCCGCAGCAGTTTGTGGATATTCGCGTAGACCTGTGACCTCAGAAAATCCCACAAGAAGTCCAACGGGGGTCAAATCGCCCGATCTCAGTTGCCAGCTCACAACACCTCCACGAAAGAGATGACGTCAGGCGATCGTTAAATGAACGTTACCCGAACAGAACAATCATTTTGATAAAATAATTGTATCAGTTGCACGCGTTTTTGAACGCTATGTCCGCAATGGTAATTTCACAAGACAGACTGAATAAATACAATTTAAAGCTAATTGACAGATGCAGCTTGAACAATATGACCGCTGGCAACTGTGCAAGTTTGGAAGTTCCTGTTGAAAGACCCTTTATATATTCTGACTGTTCCTTTACACCAATCGGACTGTACATGGTGGTGTTGGTAATGATTGGTTTAATGACTAATGTTCATTTGTTTCACTAGATTCTGCACTAAACGGGACTTGACTCTTACTTCACATCCACCCTGACCGTAAGAAGCGTGATTAAAACAGTAATTAAGAGAACAAAGTTGGAATCTTCCGATCTATGCTCAAACTTAAAAAAGACTACAATAGTTCAATCCACACTGGTGATGGAAAAAATTTGTACAGAAAACAGCGATTTATCAGACTTATGTCAGTGCTCAATATAGTTAAAAAGTCAAAACTATTCTCTGTTACTATCATTCGCTACAAAACCTATCAAAGGCATCTTTTTTTGACCAACTAACTGACCAGCAAGTCCTTCAGAATCGAAAGATCGGTGCACAACCTTAAGAGCTGGGGACTGCATTCGAAATGAAAGTATTTAAAATTTTCAGAAGTCTGCTGGACGAGGTCACTTAATCAGTAGCAATTATTTGATTTTCCTTCACTGAATTCCATTGTGGCCTTGAAACTTGGAATAACTGTAGGAAGCAAATTAAATTGTGAAATTCCCAAAAGAAGCAAACAAGCACATTCTGGAGTTCCATTGTAGCAAACTGGTTAGTAGCATCACCAAACTTTGCCTCTTCCACTACTACACTTGTAATTTGTCCAACACCCCTCTGACATATGCATGGACAGCAACAAATCAGCAAGCTCCAAAAATCTCGAAACCATCATTTGGTTTACTGCCAGATCATTTGCGATTTGAGCCATTGCATTGTTGCTTAAAAGCAACTCCAACATTTCTGGAAAGGCACATTCTCGGCACCCGCATGAGATGATGCGAGCAAAATATTGGTTGAGACCCAGGTTCACCCCAGATGGTAGCGCCAAATAAAGAAGAAGAAGATGAAGAGCAAAATGCAGCCACTAGATGGATGGCAGGAAATAATCAAATCGTAACAGGTGATTATGTAAACGTCCGCCCACGAGCAATGATTGCTCAGTATATGGAGCATACGTGTATGTAATCATTATAAGGATGTCCTGAGAGAGGATTAATTTCGCTTGACTGCTTGGATGGTTTCCCAAAGCGAAAGGGACCCAAATGCGGAAATATTAAAAAGGGAAAAAATCTGATTCTTCAGAGACGTGAACAGACAAGCGTCTACTGGAGAATCTCCCGACGACCTCAATGAAGAGCTTGTCCGTCGAAAAAAAAAACACCCGCCTTTCCTACTCACTCCGCATTAAGTACTCAAATGCCAAAAGAGGAGTGGACAAGAAAGGTTTTCCTGTTTTAACGATTGCAACAAAAATGTGGCCACTGTCTACTGAAATCGTAGGGCAGCAGGCAACCCCACCATTAACCAGTAGAAACCCATAACTATCACAGTTGTCACATCTGACAAGCCTCGTTGCACATACCGTCATGTACCCATAACATTCTTCTGCATGCATATAAAAACAAACGAGAAACAAATTAAAGTACATATTCAACATGAATTAAAGATACATATCAACCCATTCATTAGTATTTTTTGCTTTTAATTTTCGTGAACAGTTCACTGACCCCTAATTATTTTCCGTTTCCTACAGAACATCCTCATTCTTGTCGTTCCACCGCTCTTGCGACGTCTGGCTAGTCGTCACAAAAAAAAAACACAAAACGAAATGAATGATGGAGACACACAGAACAGAGATCCCCAGTGCAAGCGGCAAAAACCACACATAATGACAGAGAGAAAGCACAATAATGACAGATGAACTTTTTAACCGGCAACCGAACGTCACCCAACCCGTGCACCGAGTGCTGCCGCTACATTGCTTCAGAAATGTTCATAAAAGATGTTTTCAGAGGCCTGCGGCGGTTGTTCTTTTCTCATTTTTTTTTTTTGTCTGTGTCCGGAATTCTGGCTGTGGTCTCCAGAGTTGCTGCACACAAAATATCGCGAACAACAATAACCAATGCGATGGATGCTAGATGAAGGGTGCACAACACTGCACATCTTTAAGACGCATTTCTAACAAATTGCTCGTACAAAGTTGAACGGTCGAGAAGCACGCATTGTATTAGGAGTTAGAAAATTCCATTCTTTCGCTCGCTCGTCTGTGCGTCTGGACGTGTTTATACAAACGCCAAACCCATTTAAGGAGTGCACTACACGACGAAAACGACGACGACGAGTTGACGATGTTTGAAAGGGAAACGCACAGCATTGGTGCTCCTCCACCACTCGCCTTCGAAGCTAATCGACGGATAAAATACGGCTCATATTTCAATCAGTTGTCAGTTGACATTGTGGAATACTCGTATATCAGATCTGCAGGCGGGTGTTTTGTCAATCTGACAGCAGCAGGCGATTTGTTATGATGTTGGCGATTGAGAGTTATGTCACGTAGTATTTGGGCGATATCGGCTTAAGAGATGTTTTTGGTTGTTCGGGGCGGACATAATTTATGCACGATTGAGGGCTTTCTGTCAGGATAAAATGACATTGGCATGCGATCCTTGCAGAACCGTGATCTGGCTGAGGGTGGAACGATAATGCTCGTATCGTACATTTTACAGACGGTATTTGCAAGATTTAGACGGACATTTCGTTTTACATCCTGTATGGGGTTTGTACGTTAGGTTAGGATAAAGATGCAGCCTCATTGCGGACGAAGGCAGAGGTCCATAGGACAGCCACGGGTGGGATGCCTTCACGTCTGATGTTAGCTAGTTTGAGTTATGGTTTATGAAATAAGCACTCTAAGTGAAAGAGTGTTACTGAAGGCAGAGCCGGACACGTCCAAATGAGATGGGTGTGCTCTCAATTGTCTTTTCTCAATAGATTAAAAAGAATGAAAATCTTTTGAAGAGCGCCCTGGAAGACAGTGTCTTGTCATGACGCCACCATGTTTTGGTCTCTTGCAGGAGATTCGAGCGAAGCTTGATGTTCTGTTCCATTTGATGTTTGTATTCTCTGATGATGATTTTTTGTGGAGTTTCGAAGTAGCCGCATGTCACATATTTGGCATTAGGGACATTTTTTTAAAGATTTTACTATTCAGTTCCATGAACATGTAAAGAATAAGGTACCGAATAATATCTGACGGGATGAGATTTATTCATGCTGTTACTAGGCGGGGTCACCCTGAACAGGTGCGCGAAGGATTATGCTCCCATGATCGATAGATGGATAGATCGATAAATGGATAGATCGATAGATGGATAAATCGTTAGATGGATAGATCGATATATCTATCGAAAACCTCGACAATTTCCGCTTGGGCATAACTTCTCGTGAGAATAGAGCGTCCTGGAGATCTTATGTAATTGCCCCACAACTCATTTAGTTGATGAAGCGAATCATTCAAATTTAAATCCCAACAGGTTCCAGTTAAACTATGACATTGATCTGCTTGTTCCATGATCTCTGGTATAAACACCACTGTGCCGGTTAGAGAGACGCAGTGTTGTAGTACGTTTGTGAAAATCTCAACATCCACTCTCTCTTTTGGCTACGATTGAACCGTGTAGATTTATACCGTTTCCAACAAATATAAAACAGAGTTGGAAGGTGGAAGTGTAAGAAATGTTTCGAGATACGCAGAAGGACTTTGTACAAAACAGCATTGGGAGTAGGTTGCTTCATTTTGGCTAATAAACAAAGCCCTCTCTCGCACAACCAAAGAAACTCTCTATAAGACCTTAACCGTCGCAGTTATGCTCAGAGGCATGGACTTAATAGGTGATGGTGTACGTAATTGGACCTAGGCTATGCTTGCGAAACAGGATTCAGTTGGCTGGAGAAGTTTGTTGGTTGAGGCCCCGGTCCATCCCCCCGGACTGTAGCGTCACCATCAGTAAGTAAAAATAAGAATAAACAATTGATTGTGGTGTCGAAACAACGCCAATTATATTTCTAAAGTGGCACCAAAACAGGTTTGATCGAAATCCCCGTCAACATCGTCAACACCATATGCGCTTGCCTTAACCAAATCATTTTCTTAAGATAAACATGAATCATTCCACAAACGCCTTTAACTTAGGTGTGAAGTGTTCGAGATAAAAATTTCAAGGGGCCTACTTAAATACCAAGCCAATTGCTTTCCACTCCACAGTTCAGGCGATCTCTAAGAAAGAGAGCACTACTGGCCCGACCCTGTCTAATCTGACGTAATAAAATCAATTTCCACATGAGAAGAGAACATGATCATCAATTGAAATGCAAACAGACAAACAGCAAGCTGAACGACATCACGCTGCAGACAGAAGAATCTAGCGTTCAGGCGTTAACGTCAACTAAACTGGCGCCTCAATTAAGAATCGTCTTGGTTAATTGATAACCCAAATATTGTGTACATCCACAATTAGGAACCGCATTATGAGACGACAGCCTGCATCAATTTTCTGCTGGGCATATCCAGACTTTTTCTCAAGTGCGCTACTGCCACTGTTCAGGTCTTTCAGCATCGCCCGAGGGATGAGGATCCCAAGTTTTAACCACTTCACTTTTCTCGAGCAGGTCTCCAGCGCACTTGTCCGCCATTTGAACGTTCAACATTCTCTCAACTACACTTTGGGCGAAGATAAGACTAGCCAGAGTAGAATATCAACAAATTTGCGGTAAGGAATACTATACTCATTCACCGAAGCACTGATTTCACTTTTTTAATGGCATCGTTGTCGTGGTCGAGAATCGTAAAATTGAAGTCGTAAATGTTCGTTTTTTTGCAGCAGCAGCTATTCTTTTTTTGTTAATTCCATTTTATTACTCATTTGTTAATAAATTTAAATTAACGGGTGGGTGAACTGTTTCCCGGATAGCTCCACTCGCACATTAATACGCTCGTATTCAATTTCCCAGACATCTACCCAAATGACAGCATAGACGCGAATAGGGATTGGACTGTCTACAGAATTTACACTGTCTATTTGACATTGACGTTGATGTTGGCCGCCACAAAAAAATAATCAATCAATCGTCTGGAACTAGATTCGGTGAAGGAAAAAGCTCTGAATGGTCGAGTTTGAACTAGAATTCCGGCACGACTTCGAGGAAATATACGACTTGCTTGACACATCATTCAGACGATTCAGAGGTCGACGAGCTTCTGAAAGCATCATGCTCTGCTGTAGATTGGGAATTAATTCGACAGAAAATGGCATCGCTTGGGATTCATTCATTGAAGGCTACTCCAAATTGTAGTGTTCCACTACAAGGGTTTTTACAGATAAATTCAGTAGCACAAAAGGAACGACTACGACAGCTTACGTAACAGCCCTAAATTGTATGTTGATTGCCAGGCGTTTATAGCCCCGCTCATTAGAGGACGTGGGCCTTTGGAAGTCTTTAAACAATTTTATGTGAGAAACTTCTTTTGAAACCTAATACACCAAACCAAGCAGAGTTTGCTAGGAGTCGCGGTGTGGGGTGGATTTTATGACCCATGAGCTAGGCGCATGTAATACTTACAACAACCACAAGGCATTCTAATGGTTTTTGGCGCGTACTTGTGATTCCGGATAGGAGAGTCGATTCGGCTTGAGACTGCAAGTTGTGGCTCTAAGAATGTGGTGTTTCGGCAGGAGATGCGTTGTCAAAGTGTTTAACTACCTGTGGGAGTTAATGTGGAAACGCTGTATGCCATAAATCGTATGCAAATAAAGATGACATCATTGCGCGATAACAACGTGACGTGATGGAAGCTTTACGACTCTGAGGTGGAGGCTAAATGAATGGAACGGAATGAATGGGACGAACAACACATTCGAACACAAGAATTGGAATCAAAATAATGGTCTTAAGGAACCAACATTTGTTGTCTTCTTATGTGAAGCCTGGGACTATAAATAGCACAGGACAACTAATTCTGATTTGGTGCAATGACTTTTACAATCACGTTCTGTAGCATGAAAAACTCAAACGAAACCACCTCAGGACGTCATGAGCGTCACAATGGGCAGCTATAAATTCGATGTAGTCAGGGACTTCGTCTAAATCGAGTCCAAAGTGAATATGACTAACAATCACCTTAAGCCGTCTCTCAAAGGATCACATCAAGCTGACTGCATAGACATTGGTCGCAAGACATTGTTCATTCCAGTCCTGCTGTATAGTGCAGAGACATAGACAATCACTTCAAGAGAAGAGTTCTAAGTGTGATTTTCGGCCCCGTTTGCATTGATAGCATCTGGAGAAGATTTAACCACGAACTATACTGCACAGCGACATGAGCCTAGCTAGGCGTCTACTGATCCAAAGACTAAGGTGGCTCCACTCCAACTTGACTGTGATCCGATGGACGATGAGCCTTCTACTTCTTAACTGTGCCTAAAAGCCAGTTCTAAGTTAGCGCACACAAGTAGAGTATGAGCTTAATCAACCTGGCAACAGGAGATAGCTAGTCAGAGACACTTAAGAAGTTTGTTTAACGCGGGGAAAATGTGAACTCCATGAATGACATCTAAGTGAGGACCCTATATCAAATTGCCCTTGGTACCCGGTGCTAATGCGACTTGGCTAAATAGCAAATCCACAATACTCGTATTTTTCCAGCCCTGATATATAAAAACAAAAGAGAGGCAGAACTGATTCTTTGTGCCATCGAATGAATAATTCGATACGCAGGCTACATCTAAGAGGGTCTTCGAATCCGAGCCTCCTGGTACGAGAAGCATCGATTCTCCTATATAAAGACAAAGTAATCGCCGACGTAAGACAACTTGGTCTTGATGATACTGCCAGTACCATCGTTCTAAATGGCCCGGCGATTGTTGGAGTCCGCCTGGAGGCAGACAGCTTGTTATTTCTTCCAACATCTCGATCCGGAAGATGACGCTGTCCACCGACCTTCCCTTGTTGGTGCTGTCAAACCTCACTCACCACTTGCGCAGATCCAACTTTGAGCAAATCATTGGGGTCAGTTCCTGTTGCCAAGTGCAGAGCTTTTCCTTCGGCGGCGATGTCGATCAGCAGGCAACGACCGGGCAAAGATATCTGCCTTATTCCCAACTTTTTTACTCAAACTTGAAACTTCTTTATAAATTCTTGATGGTATTAGTACCGCATCCATCTTCAAAAATCTCATTCAGTTTTGAGCTATTGAAGAAACCCACATTTTGACTGAAATCAAAAACCAAATTTATGTTCTCTTTATCAACTCAATGCTAACAACCCACTTTCGTTGGATACGCTTTTTGGGTTTAACGATTAAAATTCCTCACTATTAATTTTATTGTTTGCCAGAGTAACACCCGATTGAAATCATATTTAGAGCGATAAGCTGCAGACTTCAAAAAGAAACAAAAACACCATGTATCACTCATCCATGCACACAATTAGATCCATCAAGTCTTGCCTAATCAACGCTCTCGAATCCAGCACCTCGTTCAGATAACGTGTCCCCATGTCATGCACATACAACTAACTAACCTCTGATCGACACGACGACGCAGTAATCAAAATAAACCCGGGCACACACCGAAAAAATTGTCTTCACTCCAAATCGGCTTTCATTTTGTTTCAATAAATTCCCGGCCCTCAGCTGCACCCAAAATCCAATTAATACATTAAATCAGTTTTCACCAAATCCCTGATAACGCTGCACCATGGTCTGGCCTCCACAATATCGATTCAGGGAAAGTCGATTGTGTAACTGACGAACGCAGCCAAAGATAAGATACGTACGACTATTTGTTAGACGCTCTGCAATGTTTTTGGTACGATTGCGAAATCGAGATACAGAACAGAACAACTGGTTATTGCACTCGATGACAAATATTTAATTACACTTATGTACTCGAGAGTCCCTCTGAAGCCGCCCTACATTGGCTGTACTCCAGTGACTCACGTCAGATAAAAGCCACTTCTCCGGTTATCTGCCCAAGTGTGACCTAAAAAATGTACAAAATAAAGTGAGTGGAGGTGTGTTGCTTGTGAATTTTAAGTGCATAGACGCTGCGCTTTTGTATGTACGGCCATATGCACGCTGAACGTGTTATTTACTGAGTTTAAGTGCTTATATTTCATTTGTCGCATCAGTGCGTCGCATACGTTACCTCATCAGCACTGACTGACTTGAACTGCAGTTCAAGTTTGGCATTTACCTGAAAAGAAATCAAAAGAGAAAATCTCATTAGTCAAGGAAATTACGTGTGGTTCTCTATAAAATGAGTTAATTTAATATTTTGTAAGTTCGTCGCGTCTGGGCGCCCTTCAAAGCATGACATTTCACTGCAATTCCATTGATGACAGAAGTGTGTCAACCACTCGCCATGATAAATTGAGTTTGCGAATAAGTAAAAGTGTGTCATTCCCTTGGGTCACAGGAAAGCTGTCAAAAAATGCATTAATCTGCGAGAAAATAAATGCGCCCACCACTGACAGCGAGCTGTTGTCGTTTTGACAGAACGCGGCACATCCGATGAAAGGAAACGAAGGGGATGCATGAAGAATGGTCGATTTGGTTTTGAGATTTATTGTGTCGATCTCTGTTGTTTATTTTAGATTTGTTTAACGATTCAGAAATGGTTTCGCTTCTGATAAATTAACATTTCATAGCTTGTCTGACAGTTTCTTGATAAGTTGATTTGTTACTTTCACACTTTAACGAGAGCTTTGTGACGGACATTGTGCAGTGTGTAGGTGCGTCGACTGGTCGCTTCGCTTTTATAATTCACGGCGCCACCACGAGTCCCGGCTCCCATTGAGTCATTGACAATGCTCGATGATTATGTCTAAGACTGTCCTCCTCTTCTGAAAGAATAATAAAACCGGCAACAGGAATGGATGCGGCAGAAAGTAAATCTGTATTTCCCTTACATTTTTTTCATATAAATAAGAGTAAATAAGAGTGGGTCGCCGTGGCGTAGTGGGTTAGTGCGTCAACTCCTACGCAGAGGATGCCAGGTTCGATACCCGAATTTACCATCTTTCATATTTCACGGCTCCACCTCTTTCGAGTCACTGACAATGCTCAAAGAGTAGTTCCTGTCTAGGAAAAGCTTCTCTTGGCCGTTCGGAGTCGGCATTAAACTGTAGGTCCCTTCCACGCGTGAGATAACAATAGCCCGCACAACACGAGTGTTTGCTGAGAAGCTAAGCCCAGGTCCGCCTCGGACTGTAACGCCACCCATGTTATTATTATATTAAATAATAGTAATGAGCAACATTTTTTGTTGGAATTATTTTTAGTTATCCTCAAAGACATACAACTTGGACATCTCGTTGGCAGATATGTATACTATATATACTTTTAGCTGGTCAATGGCTTCGTCTACTTTGAGTATACAGTACTTACAATATCAGAACCAGGGTCAATATAGAGCAGAATAACTCAACAACCTCTGTTTATTTAGGCTGAAGAGTGAATTGAGTAGTAGAGACATCTTTCGAAGGCCCAAGCTCACTTTATATATGACATTGATCATCCCAGTCCTGCTATACTCCCAGGTATGGATAATATCAAAAACAGATGAGGAAATCTGTTGTCTTTTTGACAGAAAAGATGTCTGTTCCTGTCTGCGTTGATGACATCTGGAGTAGAAGAATTAAAATTTAATCGGACCATGTAAATATTGCTCATGGAACACTTAGCTCCACCGCACTAGAATCTCATGTTTAAGGTGTCGCAGAAAACTGGAGAAGGATTTGAGGAAGCTTGCTGTTTTAGCTGCAGGTACCTAGCCAGCAGATATTTAAGACCAATGTGCACAGGTACCTCCTCTCCCTTTCTCCCTCTATACCATCGGCTAGTGTTGTATCTTGACCCCGTACATATAAGGGTATTAGCAATCCGTTGCGCGCAAATTATAAAAAAAACAGGTATGTTTTCTAAGCCCCATGTTCATACCGGACTATAGCCTCACAAAAATAACGAGAGGATATTAAGTAATTTCAAATTAACACTTATGTTGACTCCACAGTTCGCCATTGAACTATCCAATCATATACTCTTGTCAGAGAGATGCTTTGAGATGATCATGTACTTGCTAGAGACATGAGGTTGCAAGTGCCCATACTGCTATATAATGCGAAGTTGTAATGAAAGTGTCAGTACCCACGATGCTTAGTACCCTAAAACCTTTCAATGAAAGTTAGTAATTTCCATATAGTCAAAAACTTCGTCTTCCTCATCTCAGCAGAAACCATCACTGAAAGATTCTTCAGTACGAATATCGAACACAGAATTACTCAAATCCCAGGGACCCAGGAGACCGGTAAGAACTCGTATAGACCCGTATCACTTCTTCCGATAATGTCTAAGTTTGAACTGATAGCTGTTCTTAAGCTATTGATAATGATTGCGAATTTCTTCAAGGAAAACCGTATTCTAGCGAACTAGCTCTAAATCATTCCAGCATTCAATCCCGCTGGAGTACCACAAGGAAATACTCTCGGGCCCATCCTTTATCTCGAGTCAAAGGGAATGTACTAGCTACATTTATCATTTTCGTAAGAGTATAAACCTATGAGGATCAACAATAAAATTAAAGCGTGCTCTAAGTCGGACTCACGAAAGGACGTACACACTACAAATGTGAACAACTTAGTCGTTAAGCGATCCATTTTGTAAAATGGCAGATCTTAAACTAAACATATACAGTCTTGGATGGCAGTTTATCATGACTAGAGATGATACGGAGGTGGTTCTATCGGAGTCGGAGTCGGAAGACTCATACCGCGGGATCGGAGTCGAACGGAGTCGGGCGCAGGTCGCAGATTCAATTTATAAAATATTAAATTTGGAGAATTCAATTTTTATTAGAAAAGAAAAAAAAATACAGACTAATAGCTAAATTTTTAATTCGGTAAATTATATTTTATAAATCCATCCCAACTGTTCCGTAGTGGTTTCTATTCTATATCAAATCAGCTCCACTGAATAATTGTTCGCTTGGAACAAACCCTAGCGGAGCCGACAAAAATTGTCCCGCGATTGGTTTCAAAACCTGGAAGTCTGGACTTAATTCCCACCACACCAAAGGATCTTCATTCCACTTGAGACACTTTTCTCTACTATATTAATTTATAAACCTTTACCGAGGGTGGTCCGAAAAACATTCGTTGTGATTATATCGGAACTGGATTCGAAAGTGCAATCTAAACCGGAGGTAGATTAGTCCAAGAATATATTTATTTAGGAGACGAAGTGAACGAATGGTCGTCAGAGTCTCTTATGAAAACGTTCCCGTGTCCACGCAAAGAAAAAAATTATGGCTATTTGTGGAAAAGAATCAACCACGATCTGGATAAACAGCTCCTGTGTATTCATCGCCACGTCAGACAGTATCATGCAGAACGACTATGTATGAACAAGTTCTATCCACGACATCTTGTTTAATCTAAAACTAGGGCACAAGGCTATATCCGGCAATTCAGTTTATGGTGGCGCACCAAAGTGCAGAATGACATCAAGGGTACAGGAAGCTGGACACAGCCTGCAAAAATCTTCCTGTTCCGACATTTTTTATAATGACTCTTGCAGTCACGTTTATAATGTCAGAATCACAATTTGTAAGCCTTAAACATCCCCTAAACTTTCCCTGGGCACCTTCTGGCGACAAATCGCCTAATTTTTGGCGCTAGACCTTACTGGCAACCCGGAATATGATACATGCCCTTTGGCGTTAAATTGACAGAAGCTGTTGGCGAGGAGGCCTTTAGTTAAGTGAAGACTGGACGTGTACCAGCTCCAGTGCAGTTCAGACAGAATCGCCTAACAAGGAAAAGCTAAGACACTTCTTGTTTTGTAAAAGCGTGTGTGTGTGTCTCTGAAATTTTAACATAATCGGCATCTCAAAGGTATCGCATCACCATGCCCGGCAACAGTTCTTAACTATCCCTTAACTCACTGCTTACATTCGAATTTTGTTTTGACAGCAAATGGCATCAGCTTCGGTCCTCCCCATTTTTCAGAAGACGACCGGCGGCGACGCACGTAGCAATAAAGTTTCAACGCTTCACACCGTCGTACACGCAATCGTTATCGAATCTCATGCGTAATTAACCCACGAATTACCATAATTTCATATGCAGGCCCGAAGAGAGCACTGTTCGGTTTCACGAGCACCACTCACCGGTTGGTTATGCATAATTGAGACCAATGATCGAGTGTTTATCGGCTCCTAATTTGAATTTATCTCATACCTTTTAATTAAACACAATCAATATGTATTCAAATTTCCAGTCTGACGTCTCGTCTTACACAAATCTCTCCGCTCAGAGTGTTCCCCACGCTGCAGCAAACGTGGCCTTCCAAGAACCGCCTGCAATCTGATCTGGCTCCAGGTTCATGGCGGAGATCTTGCTACCTACTCATTGATGAAACACACAACAAGAAAGCTGTGTTTACCCGCAGAAGTTATGACAGTAAGAGATACAAAAGAATTTCCAAAGAATCCAACCAAACACATTTTCATCAAATCAAAATGTTTTGATTGCTATTTCCTGTCCATTCCGGAATTGTCAAAAGGCTGCCAACATAACGTCGGAATAGATTCAGAAGCGAAGCGCCTGTAGGCGGAGCGTCTCAAGTACTACCCTGAATAGGCATCTCAGACTCAAGTGACAGCAGAGAATACAACGACGGTCGGAGCTGACAGATGGGGATCACATAATTCATTCCGTCACTCACTTCAATTGTGAATGAATTGAATTGCGCGTGCAGCGGAATAATTTGCCCAACAATAGGTGTGCAAAAAGCATGCGAAATTCATCCGCACCCCGCTGGCGGCAAGACCGATGGGTGCTTCTAAATGGTTTACAACGAAACATTCGTCTGACGTGCTGTTCAAGGCAAATGAACGTGAGTGGGTGCTGTACTTGCTCGTGGCCCTCGTGAGATTCCACTTCTAGGTTGAGCAGTTGTGTTTATCTGCTACAACTCGTCATTTGTGCGAATAAATTAGATTAAGGCGAAATTAAGGCACGAGCATGCAATGAAGGAAACGAACTTCAATTGCTAACATTCGTGAATCATGCCAACTCTTGGGAGTCGCCTCTGAGTGAATGAGTGAATGAATGAAATGTCCAGAAGCCACGAGAAGAGGAATGTGATAATGTATTCGCCGAAAAAGAAAACTACCTGAACCACGAGGAAGATGACGACTGGGTTGTGGAATTAAGCTTGACCGAGTTACTGTGCGCGCAGACATTCCCTGCCCATTCAGAACATTTCCTTCGTTCGATAACTGGAAAATTGGGCAATTCAACAGCACTTCGTGTGAGTTGCGATTCGAAGTGTGTGTGTGCTGGCATTTTAATCAATGGCACATACCAGTCGCGGCAACCGCGGCAAACTTAAAACGCGTATGAAGTACACTTTAGATTAAAATGCAAGCAATATCGATTGGAAATGCGTGTGGTATCACGTTTAGTGATTCTTAAATGAGCAGCAAGGTCTATGCGCTAAGGGGTTTACAGCTAGAAGATGTGTGTAGCTTAGCTATGCTGGAGGCAAAATTGTTGCGTTGTTTCGTAAACGTTATTTCTTTCCCAAGCAATGATATTTGTATGTGTTGATATAACCGTATACTGTTCCACTCAGAATCAGAGAATACCGCTCAGATATCTCACTCCTAATTTATCTGAATCACCTGAAATGACACGTGAAATATACATATACAAAATGTTTTACAGCCAAAATTGTAAGAACATACAAAATTTCAAACACTTTCATTCATCATCCGCAACCGGTTTTTCTGATACATTTTGAAAACAACTCAATTGTATGTTGTCCTCTGTCTTTTGTCTTTGGTTGAATTGCGTAGAAAAGAAGATTTTTTGAAGCAGTTTTTCTGAATGAATTTTATCCAGTTTGCAGGTTCCTTATTGATTGCATCTCCCACATTTATTGGAAATGGATGTCCTTTCACATTAAATGAGTTATCCATCTTAGCAATGAGTTGGTTCAGAACTTGTTTGCAATGAAATAAAATTGCTGAGGCTTCTGGTGATGCTCTTGTCAAAGAATTTCGAGGAAAAAATTTCAAAGTGATGTTGATTCAAGTACAGTGAGGATGCGAAGTTGCGTTGTTAAGAAAAATTAATATTGTCCGGCTTATTTTTTGTCCATTTTGACTATGACGCTGTTTATCCATTCTGCCATTAGCACAGTTGTCATTCAAACGCTTTCTTTCACGTTGGAATGAGACATATAGTCCACTCAAGAGAATGTTTTTATTCAGATAAAAGTAAGAATACTGTAGGTACATGTTCCTTAATAGAATCCTCCAACCAAGAGGAACAAAAGCACAGGCAAAATCATACCAGCCAACAATTGCAGTATTACACTCAGGATATACAAATCTATACATGAAATCTATACAGGATACACAAATCTATACCCATTTTTATATAACGCTCATTAAAATTGTAGAAGTTATAAAAACTGAAGATTAGGTTAAATCGTTAAATTTGTTTTATACATTTCTAGAACACTTCAAAAATTCAAACCCGTCGCGGTTTTTCCTTGTGACCACGTGAAAATTTGCAGAGAGGACCATCTCTCCTGCTATTATATTAAGCTTGCAAATCAGACAAAAGCCACAATCTAAGCGAGCTGCATCATTTTATTTTTTATATGTTAATGTAATAGGTTAGGTTAGACTGTCTTGAGTAACTGTCACTTATGAGATTCGGCTTAGTTATTCTGATCAGGTCGCGTGAGCGTTTTGGATTTAGATTAGGCCATAGTTGTTTTGTGATCAGACACCCAGTGCCAATACACCGTCTTCGTTTGGTATGAGTAAACCTTTCGAGCTTTAGTATATGAATTGCAGTAGCGATAGGCATGGATGGGGGATCTCCATCAGGAAAGAGTGTTGAGATAGTACCCTTTCTAGCGAGTTCTGAAATATTACACTGTCCCGACAACTACATAATCTGTGCCTGAAATATTTTATTGTTTTTCTACCAGGGCGAAGCTTCCATTATCGCTATAGTTCTACCTAAAAGACAATACATTGATTTAGTAGTAAGAATGACAGTTGAAAAGTCTGGTGTAGACACATCCACTCCTTCGCCCATCTTTGGTACATCTGCTAAGATTCTCTGAGGAACCATTTATCTGACGTTTGCACTTACAGTAGGCTCTGGAAAACGACTGGATGGCACAGTTGGTAGAATGCCTGCCCTGGTCTCCGGTTCGAATCCCAGTGAAAGCAAAGTTAATACGCTTTTATCTGGTTTTCAAATCTGGTCCAGTCACCATTTGCCGTTGGGATCAAATTAACGGCACTATCACTGGGTATCACAATAGGCCAATATGGCCTAAGTGTGCTCGTGAATTCACTAGCAGCCCCACTACCTAACCTAACCTAGGATCTGGAAGGTAAGCTGGTTGAGAAATTATTCTTGAGGTTGGGTGAATGAGGTCGTTTCCTGGAAAAAATCCGAATGTGTCAAGGAGCCTAGAGTGTCCGGAGCTAAGCTCGTTCCACATAAGCTTATAGCCAGTAAACCACATGAGCCTGTAGACCACACTTACACCCTATAGCTTTATTGCAGCTACATATAGAGAGCCGTAGAGGCCTTTTCGGCACGTTCCTGGATATTTGTATTAATGTTTCCAGCTTTAGAGCCTTTGGTAATTTTTTGTTTGCTACCTTTTCTTCCCATATTGGTAGCAAATTTGTTTCAGAAGTGACATCCATGTCATGGAGCAGAACACTTAAATAGTAAGTTAGATTAGATTATTTTAGATTACCCGCGAAGGTTCAGTAAGATAGAATTAAGGACATGCACTATTAGATATTAAGATAGATTTCTATGTAATTTTTGTCTAGTTTTAGTTGTCTATATTAAGATTTATAAACAGTAATGTTCTCATAGTCATCATAGGTGCAGCTGAGGGCGTCTCCTATATCACATGAAGTTAGAGTAAAAATATATGATTTACCGCACGCCATGGAATAGATGATATACCACAATGTGTGTAAAATGATGAAGAGTTTCAATTTACCACATTTGATTGGCGTTTGGTTCCTAAGTCAATGTGGCTAAAAAATCTGATAAAAACTCACAATAAAAAAACGTCTTCAGAAAGTACTTCACTATTTCAATTAATCTGGCCCCAATTTATATGATAATCGCCAAAAACGACGAAACATCGACAACACAGTATTGAAGATAAAAATAAGTACATTAAGAAACAATAAGTGTCAAAATACGAATTTCTAAAAATGCGTAGACTTAAAAAGTGTTTCAGAATATTCTCCTCGTTTATACAAATTCTCGGAAGATGTTTGTCAATTCCCAGGTGACCCCTCACCCTCTTGGCAACAGCAGCTTCTTTTGATATCGAATATGATTGCCTACGAAATTAAATTGTATATTCGGGAACAAGTAGACACTGTCAAATCAAACGGATGACCCAAAAAAGAAGCTGAAAATGAAGTCGCTTCCATTCATTTCTGGGGGCCCGCGTTGTAGAGGTAAAGTATGTTTGAATGATGTTTGATTTTGCATTTACCAAGGACCTTTTAGGAAACTTTTTTTGGTAGGTCTTAATGGTCAAGGTTGCCCCTATCACATGACAATCTGGCATTTTGTGCCGTAGTTCATGTTTATTATTTTACAGGTTATTTCTTCAAGTTCAAAACCGACGAGAGCTGATGTCAGGAGGCACTGAATAACAAAGTTGAACTTAATCAAAGATTATAAAGATTGAATGATCATTATCAAAATCTATTTCTGTTTTTAATTTGGTAAGTTTTTCACTTCTTTTTCAGCTGGTGCTACAGACCGGGATGAACCTGAGCTTCACCCAACAAGCACCCCTTTAATATGGTGCCTCCAATTAAACACTTCAAGTTGCCTCATGTCTTTCTTCAGTTGTGATATTTTTTCCCACTGGAGTGGAGACGAAGACTCTTCGGGCTGAAGCTGTGTTGCCCATGCACTCTACATGGTTTAGCTATGTTTTTCCATTACACAGTCTAAATACCTGTCAGTTCGTAGAGGGAAGGTTAAAGTTTACATAAGATTGAATAAAGAGAACCGCCTGCAGCTAGTCCTATGGTCCAGACGAGTTCGTTAATGAAAGTAACAGGTCACACAGAATATGTGTTCAGATTGCAATTTGCGCCATTTCCTAAACGGGGCGATGGACCCTCCCCCCTCCATTAGTAAAAAATGCTTGTCTTTAACCCCACTACATAATACTATTATCAGTTCATGGTGTTAAATCGTAATCGCACTCCTGCCAAAACTGCTTCAAAATTAGTCAAGCAAAAGTCATGATTGCAGTGCGATCGGAATCATCATTGCTTACGTACAGATTCAAGTATCTCCGAGAATAGGGACAACGAATTCATTTTTGCTATATGTTCAAGTTTGCAATATATTTTATGCTAACACTATGGCCGCAAAGTGACCAGATGATGATGCCTCGATGCACATTGAATGTCTCCGAGCAAACACCTTCCCCAAACCATCAAGTCGTTGAGAGTATGTCAAGAAAATATCAGAACAAATTGCGAAAAAAGACTTCCATCCACCCATAATAGGACTTGACTGGCTGCTGCAGAAGTTAAACCATTTAGATATCATGAACTGTGGCACTTTGGAACCCATAAAGAAGATAAATTCAAATTTTAAGGTCGCTAGATCCCCCAGACCTGGACTGACCTGTAAATTCGAAGCGAGCTTATGCCTCAACAACAGATATAGAATACAATTTATGACATTGGCTGAACTAGAACAGAAATCTATATGCTGGCTGAATAAATAAATTAGGTGTGTAATTCCTTCCTCACAACAGAGCCTTGTCTGAAAACAGCTTCAGGAAAAACATACACCTAATATCGTCGCATGCGGTCATATGCATGGAATGCTTCTTCCTCGTCCAAACTCAGCCAAATCTTCGCCGTATCATCTTAGTTAGTCAACTGGACCAGAAAACACAATCACTGTTATTTTATGATAGGAAAAAACCACACCACACCAGAAAGTGAATAAAGAGAAAGAATCTTATCTTATCCCCGACAGCATCTGCCTTAGTTTTTTATCTCTTCATAAGAGGCACAAAAGAAGAACGCATATTTTTCAATCCAACTGTTTACACTAAAGTCTGTGTTTTCCCACATCCCCAGTGTCGCCGGCTACAATGGTCTGCCCCTTGGAGCCATTCAACGCCCATGCACTGGGGCCTTACCCGTGACTTATGCAGATCTGATGCATCGACGAACTGGAACCGGTTCAGAGCCGCCTACATTTCTCAATGCCCGCGGTTCAATGAATTCATTAGTTTCGCGTCTGCCCCAGGTTTGTGTACCTTGTGCCTATCCTTCTTTTTCATTTACCTAAGGTCACTCAAGGGCGGTACATTCATACACCCGCTGCATGGGACAGATAACGACATTACAGACTCACCCTCTGTTTGACGGACACAATTAACTTTAAACTCGACATCGCCGTCGCCGCCGACGCCGTCACTATCGCCATCACCACAGCCGCGGTTGTCGGCCAAGTTTGTGTAGGTTTAGCTGGCAACAGAGAAAAACAAAATACAAAACAGAAAAAATAAACAAATAAACGTCAGATCCAAGTCGGAATAGATGACGTTATGCCAGACGATGAGCAACAGAGATGGAAAGTGTGAAATCGTGCGCTTCGCTGTAGTGGTCGACAATTCCCATGCGAACCCATTTACAACGTCATGCGGCAGGGGAGCTGTTGCCGCTGGTCATCGTGCCTTGCCGCACTGTTGGCAGCAATTAAATTCATTCATAAAAATTAAAAATATTACAACAAGAACGCGCACCCTCCTGCCGGCAGAAGGCGCAGCACTGACATAACATACGTGTGTTGGGAGCGTGTGCACTTGTCGTTGTGTCATGTTGATCGGTAGATGCTTCTGCTGGTGCTTAATGCTGACAGCTAATGCGTGTAGTTGTGAGTAATGCGAACGGCGACGCTTTAAGCCATGGTGTAGTGTGCATGTAGTCGCACTCAAAACCATGCGATTTTCGGTTCAGTGTATCGATTTGAACTACTTGCTTTCTGACGTCAGACGAAAGTTGATGTGGAAGAGATGTGTAGCACCGCATGAACATTGACGACTTTTGTCGTTATTATGACAAGTGACGTTATTTATGGACAGCATCTGCCAAGGTAACGAACATCGTTCGATCATCGGTCGATGAGTCAGAGGAAAGAGGTTTTTTGCAATCACCTTGATCAATGAATCGACGGCAGTCATAAAAGGAGTTCAGGCATGAAACTCATTTATGGAGGCGGCTTTTTGTCCTAAATAAGATTTATGATGGGGAAAGGCTCACCCACTCAGGGCGTTGGTATTGGCCTTATATTTATTTCGAGTTTTTAACCTTGTAACGAAGATAAAGTTGGCCTCAAGGTTTAAGCGAAAAATAGACTTCAATGGTGGGTAATAGGCTAATTGAATGCGAATTTAATTGAACTTGAACTTTTAAATTGTAAGAGAATTTAATTTATTTCAAACAGTAACGCGATGGGTCATTGATGGTCATGTCTATAAAGATTCCAAGGGAGTGGAGGAAATTATGAAAATAATCTGTGTTGAGTTTTGTATTCCAGGTTGACAACGGACTGTAGCGCTGAATAAAAACAAAGTTTTGTGTTCGACGTCGATATTTTTTTTAAATACAATCACATTATTATATATTATATATAATTTATATATAGATTTAATTATTATATGGATAGTACAGCGCTATTGATAACGAAAGAAGTGTAAGAACTTCACAAACAACAACATAATCACCAACGGTTGCCGTAATTCTAACCATTATCCGGTCTGGATGATTCTTTGCTTATTTCAGATGAGGACCAACATACAAATTGTGCGGAAAGTTTTTCTATGGCCCTGAACCATGCAGCAAAATACATCAAATTGCTGCAAATGCACCCAGTCGATATGAGATAACAATCGCATTTGAAGCACTGAAAAACAACAAGGCCATGGCACTTGATGATACCCTCCACACAGCTGTTACGAACAGATTGAAGAGATTTGACTAAGCTACTGCCTCCACTTAACCTAGGGATCCTACACTTTTATGCAAAAGTTGCTAGGCTACATTATACACGTTAATGTACCCAAAAAATGGTATATTTGCCAAAATCCCAAAAGAAACTTCAATAACAATTCAAAAATTGTTTTTTGACACGAAAATAAAATACAATAAAATTACTTCGCACACGTTGGACATACATAGTTTATTTTGGTTCTGCTACTGATTGGCGTTTTGAAGATGTCTGCGGTACGAGAATGCTCCAAATAGAATTCCAGGGTTAAAGAAGATGCTTGGCAATCCAGTAACTTTCGACGAGAAACGATAGTGACCTGATCGCACTGCATTAGGTGTCGAAGGGTAAATATATTTTGCCTGCTGTTTGCATAATAATAGCGAATACCACCAACAAATATCTGTTGCTGAATTGGGAATTTGCTTTAGTGGATCTTCCTGCGTTCATCATATAGGCACATTTCGAAAAATTATCAATCGTATTCATAGTGTCGATTGTGAATGGAGTGTTGATCACAAGCGGAATACCGAAAAAGCTTTACAGCTTTCGACGTTACATACAAGGACTCAAATGTCATCTGGTGTGCTGAGGTCAATTGTGGGGAGAATTCCAAATTTTGGTAATTGTAGGCAGAATTGCATTCTATCATCAAAATTGTTTTCTTTGCTGCTTCGGATCAACAAGGAACTGAGGGATAAGACAAATTCTCACGACTAAACTACTTTACATAATATAGTGGACCTCCACGAAACCGCAAGAAATGCACTGCACTTCACTTAAATGCCAATTTAAGTCTGTTTCGGAACAATGTCCGAGGGAGTTGCCATTCATGTTTCCAGAAAACTACAAACGTGTACCAATAAGTGCCCATCGTATAATATGCCTACATAACATCTTTCAGATTTTCTGGCCCTGTCTATGGATTACTTGATGATACAAAACTGAAACAATTGCATAGATAATCTGGCAGTGCAATCATCAGTCTAGGAAAAAGCTTGACGCTTGACAGTGAATAATGAAGCGTCGAAAAAAGGGATATTTTGAGGAGAACTAAAGCACATTGCTACGGATTGAATATAATGCCGAGTAGTCATAATAGAGGTCCGGTTCCCCACTAGGGAATACTGGACTTCGTTCGAATGATTTCGACCTGGAATGCAGTCAGTGAACTTATGTGTAAAATCAGGTGACTATTCTAAAATTATTAGTAAGGCCGGCCATTCAGTAGAAAAAATTACTTTCCCATTCAATATGCAAACACACTGAACTCAAAACAATTTGCGCAGTTATTTTGTGTGGTTAATGACCGGCCTAAAGGTTATCAAAAAATGAGTTAACAACTCTGTGCCATGAGTAGGGTTATCAATTCAAATCCTTTCTCTACCAGTATCTCAAAAAGAGTACGCTCGCTGTCCAAATGGGTGTCCTGTCTTTTCTTGTTTCGAGGCATTGCACTGTTCTATACTCCCAAATGGACCAAAAAATACAACAAACAATGCGCATTCATCTCCAACAAAACTTAAAATCATATACATCGACCAGAAATAAGAGAACAAGGAGATATCCTACGTCGTATTCACAGACACATCGTATAAAAAACGTTGGCCCATGAAATCTTGGGACACATTTGGATTTGAATATCTTCTTGCTCTCTTATTTCTGATATCGACTCCAATCACTGACGAAACATGCTTATATTAGGAAAAGCCATTTGCCGTCCGACAGCACCCGCACAATTTCAACGTGATGTTACATACATAAGTAGCTCTATAATAAATTGTTATCAAAAACTGTCAAATGGCGGCTAAAAGACGTCATCCGAACCCGACACGAGATGTTGGTGAAAAACCAACGACCTGGAACGTAAAAAGCATCCATTGCTTTGGGTCTTAGCAACTCGACTCCGTAAACAAATCGTATAACCTTTGATTTTGGTGATATGATTTCTAAATCGAAAAAAAATTCATTCCCTTACCAAATCAGGTGAAGATCTTGCGACGCATAATTCTACACCACCATGCCGATGCTGATAAAGTTGTCAGATATCCGTAGGATCTTCATTAGACTACGCCCGAAGAATGTCTATGAAGATGCTTAAAATGCGTAGCTCGTTCATTGCTCTCATTATAAAACCAGTTTAGGCTACTAATCGAGTATAAGTTGACTGCCCATGTCTCTGTGGAGCTGGGAGAATATTCAAACCAGATAAAATCTTTAAGAAGAATAGCACGAGCTCAAACTAAGCTGAGCTCATGTGTTAAGCCGATTTACTGAAGGAATATTGAATCAAGATGAAATCTTTAAGAATGGAGCATGAGCCCGTCCTAACCCGCTCTATCCGTAATTTGGACTTGAAGAATTTCAAATCATGCATCGCTAATCAATCTGCCGGCTTGTCTTGAATAATAACGAAGCTCCGAGTTGCTTGATTCTTGACAAAATTTAAACAGATTTGCATACACTAATGCTCACATCTTTCTGTACTATTGATGTATGTGCCCACAATCCACTCCTGAAGTCCACACAAATCACTCATTAATCCGCTTCCTGTATTTCTCACCGCCAAGGGTCGTAAAAGCATCGTGCTCCTCAGCCATGCTCCACAACATTTTATGTGCGCTGCACTCATAACTTTGAAACATCAAAGCGCACAGATAACCACACGCATTACGCTTAAATACCCCTCAATTTCGAGCAAATCAACTGGAATCCATCGCGCACAGAAATATCGTAAAATCAAATTCCTCTAACGAGCACAAAAGGCAGTCTGCTCGTGCCTTGTCCAGCATCTTGCCACTTAACACGAGCTCAAGTGTATCTAACTATCTTATCGTGTATCAATGCAGCGGCGAACAGGAAACGAAGGCGCTAGACCGTTACTAAATAAATGCCTCACGGTCGATTCGTTACACTCTGCCAGCTGTTAATCATGGTTCCAAGCTCCGGGTGCGTTCTTTGATGAGGCTGCTGCCGATCAACAGCCCACGGTTGATGGTTGGTTATTAGTGGTCCGCACTTTGATACTTCCAACGCGACCACAAACTAGTTAGAGGGATAAAGATACAATACTTTTTATCCAGAGCGAGGCAGAATTAATAGTTTCTTCAATGTGTCAACCGTTTGAATGGCATTGATGCGTCGTTTATCAGTGGCAGCAGGGCATCTGAAATCCGTAGCTCAAGTGGGGATATGTTTTGTGGTTTCTCCTGCACATTTCGCATTTGCATGTTTCTGTGAGTAATCCAATACGAAGAATCAATGTATCTGCTGTGATGGCTTCATGCGATAATCCGAGATTGATTTTGCGGTTCATTTTTGCAAACCCAGAAGTCATTGAACTTTTTACGTGTGTTGTATTATATCCACTTCTGGTTATTGCTATTTCAGTGAAGAGATATCCGTACTTTAATAGTCTCGCGAACTGGATGAGTACCAATGAATCATGACGATGTTACGACGGTACAATGGTCGGTAAAAAGCTTTTGAATATGTGGGCGTTGAGGCGTGAATAAATTCATCAGGAAGTGATTCATATGCTCGACGTGATGCATAAAAAAGTGAGGCGCAATGGGATTTTGATTAATCATTGAAATTGTTGTCATTTTTAGATTACTGCAATCAAAGACTGTCCGTGTGGAATTTGGATGGGAGACCTCCAGGAAGCGAATGACTTTTGGAAATGTAAGACGAGGGAATTGTGAAACTGTTATGATTTCAGAGCAATTCCCTATGGATACATATGACATTAAAAATAATCGTTTAATTAGTTTAAAGGCCGAGTTCACAAACTTCACACTCCGGCAATCCTGCAAGATTTATGTTCATAAATGTAAATTCATAAAGACAATTTGACAGTCAAACTGCGACCAAATTGGAAGTGATTTTTGTTTTGTTGCAGGATTGAGGGGAATTTAAAAAATGGTCCTATTACTTCAAATAAAAGAGAGAGAGCATGAGAGCTTTATTCATAAATGAGAGCAAGGGCGATGTAAGAGAGCGGGGGAGTAGGACAATGATATTATGTGTATAACAACATTAAAATTAAATATTTTTAAAAGTTGGTCCATTTATTATTAATTAATTGAATATATAATAATTGAATGTATAGTAATACATTTTGACAGTGTATACTATATTATTTTTAACAATTCAACGTCAATCAAAAAAATTTTGTATCGTCTTGGTACTGTTGCATTTGTAAATATTTTTTCGACCTGCTGCAAAGTTGCGGCAGTATTTGTGTTAATAAATGTATTGAGGAATATTTTGTGCAATGCCGGGCTAACAATGTTGCAATTATGAACTCAACCAAGCTAAGCTAAGATTGTTATTTTATGCTTCAGGTCGACTTGGTTTGGGCACCATATGAGCTTGTTAGATTGAGTTTGACTGTCGCAGCCAGTGGCTGACAACGGTTTGTCATTCTGACTGCATGACTGCAGTTACTGCAGTATTCCGCAAGAATGCAAGAGGCAATGCTATATTATCTACTGGGGACAAGTTGGACAACATTTAGATTTAATTAGACTATTGAAGTTTCAACGATTCGATGATAAATCAGTCAAAACTCATCTAACATGCACATTTTTCAAAGACATTTTTTTTGCACCAACATCGCTCGTAAGTTATTTTCGGTCGTTTTGTGTGCCCGCCTTAAGCCGTTTATAAACAATCTTGTTGGTCCATATCATTTTGTTGTTTCAGGAAACGAAAGTCTACCCTCGCCCAGATCATCACACTACGAGATCCACAACCTATTCGTTGTTTTCAAAGCCGCGTGTACCTATAAGGGTGAGTTATGCAACGCCATGCATTACATTCCAGCCAAATTCGTCATATTGTACAGGATGGCAATGAAGACCTCTTGGTGCTCCATCAATTTCCATTATTTGCTTTCAATTTAAAAAAAAAATATAGACAAGGCAACGCGCTGTCATGTGAGTTCTTTAACATCTTCTTGGAGAAGATCTTGTAAGACTCACGCGCAAACACCGGCAAACACTTCCAGAAATCCATGCAACTGCTACCATAACTGGATAACATTGACGTGGTTGACAGAACACAGCGAGCTGACAATGAGCCATTTGTTGGCATTGAGGCGGAAGCTCCCAAAATAGTTCTAGCTTTGAATGAGGGTAAAACAAAATATATGCTCCGAATACAACACCGACGACTCTGCCAGAACATCAATGGAGGCAGTTATAACTTCGAGGTTGTTTAGGACATCGTCTACCTGGGCTCCGCACTGACAAATGACAACAACGTCAGTACCTTACCTAGGTCAAACGCAGAGGCGCCTTTGACAACCCCTATCACCATGGACTCAATAGGGAATTGAGTAATCTCTCGAAACTCTAATGTGACTTTATATAAGACACTGATGAGCCAAGGGTGTACTCCGCGGAGGCATGGACAATCTTAAAAGCGGATAGAGAAGTCTTTGAGAGATAAATTCTGCGTGCGATATTTGTTCCTGTTAACGTTGATCGTATTTTAAGATGAAGATTGAACCACGATCTACACAACTCCATAAGCCTAGCCAGGAGTCAACGGATACAACGCCTAAAGTATCTAGGCTATGTAGAGAGTATGGACAACACAGCTGCAGCTCTTCGCCACAATGGGACAACGCAACAGAGTACGTCCACGAAGCCGATGGCGCACATTTGGACCTCAGCCAACTTGACGTGCCAAATTGTCCGTCTTCTAAGATAACGCAGCTTGCTCGAAAGTGTAATAATAATAATAATATGGGTGTCGCTACAGCCCGTAGTGGGCCAGGGCCTAGCTTTTCAGCAATCACTCGTGTTGTGCGTGCTATTGTTAATGCCGACTCCGAACGGCGTAGTTGAGAAGCTTTTTCTAGACAGGAAATACTCTTTGAGTATTGTCAGTGACTCGAAAGAGGTGGAGCCGTGAAATATGAAAGGTGGTCAATTCGGGTATTGAACCTGGCACCCTCTGCGTAGGAGTCGACACACTAACCCACTACGCCACGGCGACCCACGCTCGAAAGTTTATAGTACAGGGGAATTCAATCTACCATCGGAATAATTTTAGCGATTTTCCCACACACTCTTCTTGGTTCGAAAGAAATTGTCATCATCAACCCAATAACCACAGCCCCTAACCAGCCGGCTTTACGGCAACATTCTATGCGAAATTGCTGAAGAAGCACCAGAAATCAGCGAAATTCATATGAAAAATGTCTTTTTCACGTGCTCCCCATTTCCTCATGACAACTGGCGTCCACTTGACGCACAACTAATCCCATAACATATGTTAAATGTCCACATTAATAAAACAAAATAATATAATTCATTAAAAATTTCATAAAAATAAGCACTCCGTACTTTCCCGTTCGCCATATTTGGAGATTGAACATCCAGCGGATTAAAATAGCTTTTTAGGAAAATAAAAACTGTATTTACATAACTCATTCTTTAAAGTTTAACATTTTCATTTGCAAACAATTCCTCGAGATATCAAATTCTTCATCGAATCAATCTTTGAGCAAACAACCACGTGCTTCATCTATCCCGCCATTATACTCAACGATTCTTTTGCCAAACTATAAACAAACCTACCTCAACTCATTCGAAATGTAAATATAGCTGAATAGAAAAAACAACACTCACTCATGAACTCACATTTGAATAAACAGCGCCAGCAACCGCACAGCTTCCCTAAGCCAGCAGCAAAAATATTCTTTTCTTTGAATTCACAATTTATTTCTTATTTATGTTTCTTCGTAAGGGCCGTCTGCGCAACTAGGAGACGCCAAACTATTTTTGTTATTTTTTCCGGCTTTGTTTTTACTGAAGTACTGACCTTGTCAGTTTGCCCTATTAACTCGCATTCTTACTCAATTTAATTAATTAAGGAATTATATAGTTTTTTTTTTTGTTTCATTTTCACAGACTTCTGACATGATCTTGGGGATCTTCTTAACATGTGTTATAGATATTCGCCACATATGACATCAATGATGGCAATTCATTGGCAAGCCTTTGGCCGAGCAACCCCCTCAACTTGACACACATTTCCGTTTAATTGGAGTTAATGAAACACACAAATGGTGTATGGCGATTGTCAGCGAAAATGGGTTACGAATAATTTATTCGAAATAAATTAGTCCGGACTAGAGGGGAAGACTTTTGTGAATAGGATTACTGTCAACAGTGAGTGATGGTTGTCAAGAGTGAAATGTCTTGTCTCGTGATCTGTCTCAATCTGTTACCGGTTTCTCCTCATGTGCTTAAATATATGTTTATTTTTATTTTAGGAAGAAAATTATGTGTTTCGGGTTTTTTGTATCATTTGACAGCTGTCACTTTGATTTTGCTTTGTTAGAAATAGGTAGACGAGAGTTACTTCTCATGTTTCTCGATAGGTGGTCGAGTTTAATGATTAAGTAGTATAAAGAAAGTAAATTTGAAAAAAACCTTTAGTAGAGATAATTATTTTATTAGGCATCTATTAAAATTAGGCATCTGAATGTCAGTTGCCCAATAAAAATGCAAAAGGTTAAGATGTGGATGCGAATTCAATCAACAGTGACAGGAAGTAAGAAAAACCCCCAAAAAAGTTGTGTTGAAATGAAGCACGTGCATGAAGAAGCATCCCATCCCAAGCAGCAAAGGCAAACAAGTGTGGGTAAGAACAATGGAACGTCTATTGTAGCTGCCGAAAATATACACTAAGTGAATCGTAGTTATTTTGCAATCACCTCCTTATGTGTTCCTTTTAGTTTTGATACCGCAACTTGAATCCCAATTAAACGAGACTGTAAGCATTGAAATGACGAACGCCATAAGCGACACATATCGCAGATGGGCAGAAATGGATATACCCGATCATTGAAATCGACGTGGCGTGCACTTAATCAAAAGAGACTCCTAGAGTAAGACAGGGAGAATATTAATAAACTACAAGGCTACAAGGCAGTTGTTACTTTAACTACCTCGATGATTTGCTATACATAAAAATATGTGCTATCCTACAATATCTTAAAGACACAAATTCGTTAGAAATAGTCGAATTAGAGATCTTAAATGACCAACTGATCTTAAAACGCAGTCAGCTCAACAGGAAAACCAGATTTGCAAGGTCGCATAGTGGCATAGGAGAACAGTGGACCACAAAGGTCTAAATGGATTATCTAAGCTAACTACATAAGACCAGACTCACATGGCGAACAAATTTGAGTACAATCGATGTTAGTTCAACATATAAACTCACAGAAGACTCAGACAACAGCTGATGTGAAAAAGCCGAGTCGGCCATTTTTTTTTTTTTTTTTTTTTTTTTTTTAATATAATTTTATTCAATTTATTCTATTTTCTTACTTGCTAGACAAAATTACTTAAAACTAGCTTAACTATCTTAAGAATTACAATTGTTCTTAATACTAACCTACTGACCCTATGCGGGTACTCTAAGCTAATCTGATCTATGTAATAAATGTGCCTTTCGGCTTAATCTACGTTTTTTTTTTTAGTCATTAAGACAATCTTTTATTTTTCATTTGCCAAGAAAACTTGTAAAAACTTGGCTAAACTTAACTACTTAAACTACCTTATTCTAACTTAATTACTATTTATTACTAACTTAACCTAACATAAAACTTAATACTATCTTAACTATGTCCGTAACAGTACGGACACGTGCACCAGGGCGTATATGTTGTGTATATGCATAACATATATAATTTATACGCCGTGATGCACCTTTTTTTTTGTTTTTGTTTCATATGTATATTTTTTTTTTGGATTTAATTTTTTATTTTTTTTTTTTTTTTTGGGTTTTTTGTTTTAATTTTTTTTTTTTTTTTTTTTTTTTTTTGTTTCTCTTAAAGCTACCTTAAAAACTATGTAAGCTGGCCACTATGGTCAACTACCTGATCCTGTGGAAAAGCTAGCGGTGGCGGAGGCTGGTTTTGGTGTAACCACCAGTAAAATTGCCGTTCTTTGGCAGACTCTTTCCTATCTCGAGCGGGGATCGCTCTACTGAACCGGAGGAGATCCTCGTGGGTGCGAACGACATCCGGTTCGTATTGAAGTCGCCTATCCACTGTTCGGCGTACGACATGGAAGATGATAGGACATCCTTGTAGATCCTGTATTAGGCCACTTGTGTCTAGATAGAGGAATGCTTCGGGAGGAATAAAGCCGTTAAGGCGCACCCTTTCATGGTACATACTATTGGGGTAGTAAGCCCCAAAGATCAGACTGTTGGACGAGGTCATAGCTCGTGCAGTGTGCCTTCTGATTAGTTTAATAATAAAATTATCTACCCTATTCACGTTTGCCTCGTTGTACAAGACCTCGTTAGGGTAGTACTTCTTGTACTCAGACTCGGGTGTGCGATACAGACGGAGACAGCTCCTAAGACACTGCCTTTCGAACACCCTCATCTTTTCCATCTGGGAAGGACTCACGTTGAACCACAATGGACAACCGTACACCATAATAGGCCGTACTAGGGCCATGTAGCAGATTACCTTCACTCTGGTATCAAGTTGGCTGCTGAAAAACAACCTTCTTGCCGCAGCAAAGGCTTTTCTGGCTTTCGTCAGAGCAATATCTATATGTTTGTCAAAATACAGATATTGATCCAGCCAAATGCCTAGGTATCTAACTACACTTTTTACAGCTAACGGCCGACCATGCGGGTCAACTATGCCGAACTTACGCCAGTTTTGGCGCGTATCCCGCGATGCCCTGTCCAACGGGGTTCGGAAAAGACTAGTTTCGCATTTCTGGAAGTTGATAAGCAACTTCCAGTCGTCGCAAAATTGCTGGATTTTCTCGAAGTCACGCTGCAACAAGATGTTTATTACCTCGACCTTCGGACCTGATCTGTACGCAACTAGGTCGTCGGCGTACGCAATTAAGTGCGGCATGGAACCTATAAGATCTGCAGTGAATATGGAAAACAGGATCGGGGAACCAATGGCCCCCTGTTGCAGACCGTTTTTAATGTTAAAGACCGTAGTGGAAGTTACGTCACCATTTTTCACAACGAACTTTCTACCTGTTATCATGTCATAGATCATGTATAGCAATGGTTTACTTATGCCAAGCCTGACCAACTTGAGGAAGAGGCCCTCTAACCAAACGGTGTCGAACGCCTTCTCTAAGTCAATCAGGCAGGCACCCGTGCACTGATTTTTGTTTTTATTCCATTGTATGTCGGACACCAGTTTTGACGCGGCATTAATGGTATCATGCCCCGCTCGGAATCCGAACTGGTTGTCCGGTATGATTTTCTTTTCATCAGCCCATTGCTTCAGAACTCGAATGACTATCTTTTCAAAAACCTTGCTTATGCAGGGAAGTAGACTGATCGACCGAAGATTTGTCGGAATGGACTTATCTTTGTCCCGTTTAGGGATCGGTTGAACAACAGCTGTTTTCCAGTGCGTGGGGTAATGTGCATTACTCAGCGCATTGTTGAACAGGGTTGTGTAAGTTTGGACCGCTTCGGGGGGAAGATGGCGAAGCACAATGTTCGGTATTCCATCGATTCCCACTGACTTTTTCTTCTTCAGCGAGTGGAAGATACCCTGGAGATCTTCTTGAGAAATCAAGATGTGATTCCCATCATTGGCGACGGCACTATGTGCCATGTTCTCGTCATTGAACCTGGTGAACCCTGGATTCTCTGATCGCCATTGACTTATCTCATTGCGGAGATAGAAGTGGTTTAGCAGGGCTCTGTTCTCCAGATCGTGATTCGGCCTACTAACCTCGTTGACCGTATACACTCTCTGGAACACTGCACCAATAGCTGTAACCTTCTCCTGGGGATCTTCCACCGCAAAGAAGTCATTGTCTAGCACTGCCTCATCTGGATCGATGCCAACTGAAGTCAGTAAGTGTTCGTTGTCTGTCGTCCTGGGAAGTCTTACGATTTGAATGTCGTTTTGATCTTTCCTCCGAAATATTTTATTTACTTGCGGGAACATACCCGGGTTGTTGGATCGTACAGCCCGGATTTTGTTGCCCCAGTGCAAGCTTATAGCCAAGCTATAGTTTATTCGAATTAACTGTTGGAGGTTCTTGATCTCCGACTTCAATGCTCTGACTTCCGCGTTTTGCGGATCTGTAAAACGCCTGTGCAAGAGTTTGAGTCTTGACAGCAGCCTACTTTTGTGCACGTGAAGTGCGTCGATGGTAGCATTTCGATAAACATCGCTGTTGTCGATTTGAACTACCTTCGGAATTGTTTTGTCCATCGTACGTTTGATTACGTCGTCCATTTGTATGAGGTACCTGTCAACCTCTTCGTTCGTCAGGTTTCTGTTTGTCGGCGGATTGATCCCACTCGAACGTAGTTCTGTGGATAAAGTCCTGGAGAAGCGTGGCCAGCGGGCCTTATCATAATTATAAGGGTGCCTCTGGACATACTCTTCCAGTCCTTCCACCTCGTTCGGGAGCTGAATAACTGCGAAGAGCCCGCAGTGATCACTCTCGTACTCAACAGCAGTTAGACAGTTCCGTGTGCGTCTTTCCACGTCTAGTATAGTCAGTCGTTTGTCTATCAGCATCAGATCCAGATAGGACCCGCTTCTGGGATACGATGGCCTATCGGTTGCTAGCAAATCTAGCTTGAACTCGACATTGTGTTCTACCAACCAGTTATACAATGAGGTCCCCCTGGTGTTATGCACCACATTGCCCCACTCTATATGCCTAGAGTTCAAGTCCCCGGCTACTCCGAGTCGGCCATATTCGTATCTTCGTTGCTCCGCTCATAGTAGGTGCTTATCGTCTGGCAGGCCCCTATATCAACTGTTCATTTTTAACAAGTACGGTTGGCTTTGTGAATTCGATTTCTTTTTCTCTGTGTTCACTTTATTTCACAAGCAACCAGCACCGGATATATTTCAAGCCTAACCCAAGTACGCACCACATACATTTAATGGGTGGTGTGAATAAAAACTGAGAAAACAATCCGAGTAAGAACACATGAGTTTAAAGGAAGTACTCAATTTGGTGGGAATAAAAAATTGCCTCAAAGTAGGTACCCTCCCTTCAGTAGACGTTTGAAAACTAGTGTTCTTGGCGTTAAAGGGTAAGTGCAAAGTCAGGTAAAGGTGGGTGCAAAATGTATGCAAAATCGTTTTCAAACATAGAAACGCGAAAAACAAACCATTATAACTCATGTCCTTTGGGGGACACAGGGGATCATTTCAAGAACGTGTTTAGATTCGAGTTTGATAACATGAACTGGTTAAGTACTCAATTCCTTTCCGATATTTCGGAAGAAATCCGTGGTGGTTCCCCTGTTCGTTTTTTGTTCTTTTAATGTAATGCCTTTTGATTTGACGCAGGCTTTCATGTTATCAATTTTTTTCTTTATTTTCGAGATGCTTAAATTAATGCCATGGATTTGTTTTTATTTCTTCTTCCATAGCTTTAAACGCAGATTGCTTTTTATTTTTCATGTCTCGAGTTTGGCTTTTTTCCAGCAAGCACGGATAAAGTTGCAAGCACTTGATGAAATCGTTATAGTCCATAACATATTTAGTTTTTTTAGGATTAAGGTTTAATCCGTCAAAGTATTCCTCTTCCGACGCCGTATTTTCCATTATTTTAAATTGTTTTCACTTTTTCCTCTCTTGAAGTCACCTCCTATGCACACTCAACTTCTCCAAGCGATATCTGAGCATATTCCATCTTTATTCACACCAAAACGGAGAAAAGACTCAGCTGAATATCTGAGCGGAGAGGATTCGATAAACTTAACGAAATAAATTTGTAATCACACCACATGGAGCATTTACTCCAAAATGCTGAGGAAATGCTTACACTCAGTTTTTATTCACACCACCCAATGTAACAGAACCTCACATTTCTACACATCTATGATACCAGTCAAGATTAACAAGGCAATATCCCCTTTCTTGGAGTGTGAAATTCTGTTCAACCAAAACGTACATGCATGCGGTAATCAAAATATTCCCTAGTCGCACTTTGGCAGTAGTGGATAAATGTGTCGACTTGTATGTATACTTGTATGTATATGATTGGTACCTAGGCTCAATACGAACGACTTTCATAAGTCCCTCCAATCACTGACTATGTTCACATAATGTTACTTTTCCAGAACTTTCGCCATTCAGATTCTGCATGAAACTATAGGACTCTCCCAATCGTGATAGAACAATAGCACTCATAACATGAGTGGGTGCTGTAGATCAACTACATCTATTACTGCCTAGCCACGAACACATTGTCGTTATGGAACAACACTCCTTCTACGCCAAATGTGGTCGTTACTGTACAGACAATATCCCTCCTGATCACTGACGGTCAGCAAAGACTTAGAATGTAAGATTCTGTTCACCCATAGAAAACATAACACAGTGCAGGTAATGAAAATATTTCGAATTTGCAATCCATAGTGGGTTCCGAATTCTGGGCAAAGTGTTCAATCACTCCAGTCACTGACAACGTTCAGGCACTATAATCGTCCAGAAAAAACTTCTCAAAATTTGCTATAGAAGCATTATATAATTCGGCTTCACGTCACAACATTTCTCTTACTTTCTTTTTTTTTAAATAATGCAAGCCATCACAACTCATCTTAACACATAATGCCTCTTTACATCCACAAAACAAGAAATATTTTAAGCAAACATCATCATGTCCAAAACCTCCCTTCCGCCTTTCCACTGCAAGACAAGGAAATTGGTTATTAGCATCGACTTTACCCACCTCCGAACTTTCAACACGACAGGAGCCAGAAGGTTGCACATTGATACCCATTTCTTTTATAGATATTTCCAGGCCAGAACTGACTCTTGGACCAGAGTAGGTCGATCGTGCTACCGTGCGGATCGAGAAATTCTACTCCGTAAGTCCGTTGGTGATTTTGACAAAGCGAAGGAAGCTTACACTAATATTTCCTTAAGTAGTAAGTCCCTAGGTGTTGCAATTACAGAGAATATGAACGAGGCTGCTCTACTCTTTCTCTTCAGCTTCTGCAGAAGATATTGTGAGGCAAATTCAATTTAAAGGCGTCCAAAGGCGCTGTACCCAGTGATGATGGCAGTCGAAGTCCTGAGATTTAAACTGGTTAGTCTGATCTGATTAAGCTCAATTATCGTCTCGGATTGAGAGTAGGCCGTAATTGTTTCGTAATGAGGCAGCATGTGCCGTTAGACCATCTACGACTGACGTGTTGCAAGCATCAGAAGATGTTTTCCAGTAGCTACTGGCATGGATGGCAGATCTGATCAGAAGTAAAGTTCATCACAAATTCGTACAATACACTCATCATACGACATCCATCAGCATGCTTAACAACAGATGGCGAGGTATAAAACCTAACAATTGCCGTAAGGACATTTAGCCTAGAAAGAATCGAATTTTATATCAGTTTTATAAAAGATTTTCTAAACATTTCGACGAAATAGGCGATTTGATATCATCATCCTCCGATCAAGTGCCAACTTCTTCAGAACTCAATACAAAGTCGCCAAATTGTACGTCAAACCATAAGAACGAACGGTTTTACTTAGAAGTGTAGGATCATCAAGCTCGTGGTTCGCATTTGGCACCCCTATACAAATATATACATATACGTCAAGCCGAGCTGTCATCCGCAGCTAGACACATTTTATGCTAAGGCTTTCATATTTTACAATCTAGATAGTTTATCGATCGCTAAACGTGTTGAAATTGTGAAAGCCTACTCCAAAAATCGTGATTCTGAAGCAGGCGTATGGTTGACATAATATCAAATGTTGTAAATCAAATGTTGACGCATTCGATTGCGTGGGCTGGGAATTTTTTGCCGCACTGGGTGGATGAACAAATAAGCCCGCTGATTTGCTTTCTAAACTTTATGGATGAGAGATAATGTAGATAGTCGAATGTGGTGGAATTATACTCGTACTGACTGACGAATTAACTTGCAGACAGTCCAATGTATAGTGTCTTTACAAATAAAAGAGCAATAAACATGACGCATGAAAGACTGGCAAGCACTTATGGTGTTATCTTGAGTTGATAGGAACGTGTGGCCTCTATAGGAAGGAAAACCTCAATTGTTAACTTGAAAAGGGAAAACTATTGAGCACCTTGAAATAAACGAAAATAACAGATCACACCTGAATACACACTGTTTTGGGAGACCCAATTTAAAGTTGGTGTACATGGTGTAGGACGAGGATTCACAATCAAAATGAAGATGGTGTCAAGGAAACCCACTTTAATGCCGGTAGTTGTTCCGTGGAAAGTTGCAAATTAAAGAAGTGGCTGCAAAGAGATTCTTCGAAGAGGAACCCTCATTAAACGTGCACCACAGCACGATGTAAGAGTTTGTACGAACAATGCGACAAATGGTTGCCCGCTATCGCTGTGCACACCAACGAGAGGGAACATAATTTCCAAAGAAGTGTCCTTTCCACGATTGAACAAGCCCCCTCCATCAGATTTACGGAGAAAGGAAGTTTCTTGCCACTCCGACTGAAGTAACATGAAGTTCCAACTGGCGGCAGAGAGACACGTCTAATGGTCGAGAGAAAATGCAAACACAGAGGTGAAGTGAACCTTCTCGGCGTCGGGAATAAACATTTCTCGTTCATGTAACTCACGTAACAAAAATTAAGGCTCCACTGTGAGGTCGCCGAACGTTTGCACAGAGCAACCATAAGGGAGACGAAAATCCTCTACCCGCAGAGGGGCCCGATACGCATTCGAGGAAAACGCGTAAGCCAGACATCGAGCCATTAATCACGGTGATACCTTCGACAACTTTGACATCGCCACAATGAAGGGACATATGGCGACAGTGTCGTTCGCAATGCCAAGGAAATCGCACCGTCACCTTCCCCCAACTTGGCGACTGTTGTTGTTCGCAGACACTCTCAACCCCGTGCCACACCTCTTTCGTTTCTAACCTTTTTTCCTTTGTCGAAAAGACCCCACCGCATGTGCTCATTGAATTCTAATTAATTACGTGTGTCAAACAATTGATGGTAACAGTTCTTTCTGACTCACCTCACCGGCCACGGAGGGTTCTTGACTAATGGTGGCGCCCATTACGGCTTCTATTTGGTCACAATTATCACCATCGCCCATGGCCAGGGACGACGTGCCACCTCGGTGCTCATAATTTTCGCTATTCACTGTTCACACTTAAGGAACTAAGCGTTCGGTGTCCCATCAGTACGGTGTGCTTCATCCTCAAGATTCTAAAAATAAACGATTCAATCATGCAGACCGTTCGTTTTCAGGCACCACACGCAGCACAGAAGAACCAGAATGTAAACAAACGCGCAGACACAAGGAATTTCTAATCGGTTCACCTAGTTTTCGAACATACTCGCACTCGTATCTGGAGTTGATTGGTGCTCTCGGATGAAGACGCCTGGAGCATACTTGAGAACTCAATCACTTCAAATGTGTCGATGGCCCACCAGAGCAGCGCACGTGAAACCTGATGCGATCTCCATCGGCCACTTCACGGCTGATTGGGTGTTTTCCTGTCGAAGATTTCGTGAGGAGTCGGGAATGTATGCCACCTGACATTTGTCATGCAAATGAAGCCAAGACACGGCGCGCTGCATAATATGTGGATTAATGTGTTTATTACCGGCAAATGATTGTGGATATAATGACTTTTCGATTCTCTCTTCCTCGGGAAGGCCTATACGTGCCAGCAGTTTAAGTGGTATTTTGGGGACCGTAAAATGCTGGGGAGATTACACGCATCGCGGCCATCCTGGCACGTATTCTTTGAGGGATTTACTGTCATTTTATTGAGCAATAACTTTTGAATCGATTTTATTAGAAGACTTAATGTGATGTCCGTTTGTTGGAGCTGCCGTCTTACAACCAATTAATGCGGCGTCGGGTGAAAGGTCGCCGGGGCGGACAAGTGGGTTGTTAACACACCTTCTTCTCTTTGATCAAGAACCAATATGCAACAAGTTAATCTCTGAATGGGATGGGACAGGTTTGCTTGTGTTGCACAACGAGAGGCGTAAAAATATCATTAAACAAAAACAAACTCAGACTTTCATTTTTACGATCTTCAACACAGTCGATTCTGTGGTCGGTTTTTTATTTATGAATTTAAGTAGTCATTGTGATGTTGTTAGATGCGAGCGGGCTTGAGGGAAAACATCGATTGTGTTAAAGATTATAAGTCGGTCGCCTGATTTGAAGTCGATTTAATTTGAGACCGAGGAAAAGCTTTGGAGATGTCTAGACGAATTTTAAGGTGAGTAGATGTCCATAATTGGATGTAATCTTATATAATAGCTGGATGAGCCCTCCTCATCATGAAAACCTTCCTTCGTCTCCTGATGCCGAGAGTAAGGGTTTAAGGTGGGTGAGAAGTGTACCAACTGATTTGGAAAATCACTTTATTTATTAATAATGACAAGGCGTCTCCTTTCTAATAGAGTCCGCTTTATCGAACGACGTGGAAAAACTTGCAGTAAGGGCAGTGGCTGCCAAAAATTTACGAATCAGACCCATTTTTCACATAAAAAATCAAAAAATGCCCTGTCTCTAATGTCGTATACATGACCATCTCTCACGTTTTGCAGCAATAAGTAGCTTCGTGGCAGTTTATTCAGGACAGCCGGACAGGAGCCGGATTCAGCGTTCATAAGCAACATTGGCTACATTTTTGATTAATCCACTTATCCCACTGTGGTATACGGACGGAACGCAGAAAGTGGAGTAGGAACAGGATTCCACAAGGTGAGTCCATAAACAGCCGGCCATTGTTTCAAGAATAGGAATCTACTCAAATCAACAAATCAATTTTCTCAGACAACCAGGCTTAAGACATTATACGGTTATTAAATGTACTTAAATATCTAATACGGCTATAAGCTGTCCCAGACTAGGGCTGTCCCATCAAATACACTTGAAACGCTGACAAAGAAAACAGACTAAAACGAATATGGGCGCCGGAACATCAAACCCACAAAAAGGCAGACGTCCAAGCAAAAAAAGTAACAAGAACTCCTTATATTGGGACTTTCCAATTTATCGATTAACTAACGTCGACATACAGCAACACTTAAACAACTGGTCAAGTAATAATGCCCCCAATTCTTTAAAAGTCGGGAGGGACACACTCCAAAAAAGTGCGTGAGTGTCTTTACTAGAGTAACAAATGAGACCTTAAAACTGGCAAGCCTGATCTGAGGATATTATATGGCACTGGTCACAAAATGGGGTAGAGTAGCACAGAAAAGTATAGTATATAAAACTCAAAAAATTCAGATGTTAAAGTGATTTGATTGTAATTGTTCTTGACAGCGGGGAGTTGTTAGGATATGTTGGTTGCTTTTTGGATACAAACAGACAAATAATGCGAAAATGAATGACTTTTTGTGCTCGCTTCTGATTTAGAGGAGTTAAAGGAATGAATGATATGATCAGCCACCTTTCTCTATCGAAGTTTTTGATTTTTAAATTGAAAATTATTGACTTCCTCAAATAATCGTCTGTTTGAAAAAAAAATGTAAAAACTTATTGCACTTATTTGTGCAAGTAATGAATTTGTTATAAAGATTTTATTTAGAGCAATTCCAAAATTTTTCTTAGAAACCTTATTTCTCAAACGCACGCCTACATGTCAGGCCTTATGTTAGGCTGCCGCGTTCTGACACAACATTCTCGTAAGTTCGATAAAACGCTTGTCAAAGACTGACCGCGCGAACTCGCTGTTGCGCTTGAGCCTTTCAAATTGGATGCTCGTTTAAATACAATTGAAGGGCAAAGAAGAGCATTTTAAGCAAAGACTTACCCACTAGAGTGGGTGAAATGTGAATGTTAACCCAATTGTTTTTTGTATTCGACATGTCTAACAGTTACACACATTGCGTAGAATTCGAATTCGATCAAATCAAATCGCTGAGTGACGCGTATGATAGAGTTTCAATTTTCGATGACCCTGGAGCATAGATTAAGCTGGATTGAAGCGGTGCCGCTAGTAATAATGGCGGCTAATTGGCGACTTAAACTCGACCCCGTACAACAAAAAGTTGCGTTGAATCGCGCAATCTCTATGATTATTCTACGCCACTCTACGTAATGTGGTAATGACCTCAAACTACTGATGTGTGCCACGCTGCGACTTCCTGTTGGAACCAGATGGCAAACAGATCTATATCAGCCAATATGAGTCAGAATTACTCGGTATCATCAATCAGCAGCGCTCTTCGTTAATAATGACATAGTCGGTTCTGAAGGACTGCGTACCGATGACGAAGCCGCGACTGACGGCCAGCAAACATTGAGTTTCAGCGAGTGCAGTGCAAATCGGTGTGTCCCGGTGTGGATCTTTCCAAAACTGGAAATTCTGATGGTTGCTGATGGCTCATTCAAACATTTTTTTGGTGATGAAATCGGATGTTCAAGAAATGTATTTTGCCACATACCATCTATGCGTCACTTTAAAGGTCACACATAGTTTCCAGATAGTTTGCATAGAGACGAGTTATACACCGCATTGCATAATATTGACATTCCTGCAGAACTTGTCAGAATTTGCATGATGACGATGAAGAATGTGCGCTGTTCCATCAAGGCGATAACAAATTTATGGAAACTCTCAATGACCACAAAGGTTTAAAGCGAGAAGATACGCTATCATCAGAAGATCGGTTATGAGAGAGACTAGAGGTAAAACCTTACTGACCCTACATTAATGTGATTGGTTTATCACAACCAGTCACCAATGAGGCGCTTGCTGACAAAATGGGACAAGGGCGCATCAAAGTCATGCGTTTTTCAAAAGAGACGGGTTGACTTGGACAGTTCATTACCTTATGACGCCATGTTGTTCTAACCGTTATCTGTTTATTTTTTAGTGTCCAGTATTCTAGTGCAAGTCACCATTGAAAGCTTTAGCTCGAAGCAACAAATGCAAGCGATCGGACTTTGTTATTAAAATATTTGTTTGCCTGCGTCAAAAATCACATTTCCACAATTTACATAGTCGTCCTCAACGATCAACTACTCTCCAGTTCGACATCCATTCATCAATTATTTTCTGGAACAAAAAATAGCCAAACGCAGCGCAATAATCAGTGGATGGACCTGGGTCTCAACTCTCAACCACCAAGTCTGCCACTAGCTAGATGCCGTCAGTTGGTCGACAGGGACGAAGTGCAAAACTTGTGCCAGCATGAGACTCTGCATCATCGCTTTAAGTCTGCCTTTCTTAAACTAAGATTGATTACCTCACAAGTTACGTAAGCAACGGCCGAATGTCAAGTGAACAGAAGGACGGCAACATTTACAAAAGCCAAGCAAGCTTCGTCATCCCACCGTTGTCGCCCCTTAAACTACAAACCAATTCAATTCACATGTCTACATCGATTACCGTATTCATCAAGCCTGTCTATATCCCATCTCGCCTCTACAGCACCACCTCATCACCGCCAGTCAATGCAAACTAATTTCTTAATTTACTGAATCAATTTTCCAGCATGATGAATAAAATCATTCAGAAACATGCGCCACAGTCTCCGATCACCGCCTGCCATCTAATTCCATTACACGGGCAGTAAGCGTCTAATGGAGCGTATGCCGGCATCGGGTTCTAGCGTCGTCGGCGGCGGCGTTCAACTATACACAATACCGACAAAGAGCTTTGTTCAGCCTGTGCTGTGCACAGTGCACATCGCAAAAGCTTCAAAGCATAATTATCTGGCGCCATTGAGTATAAAGTCCAGTCTTTTATTTCGGGAAACAGCCAAAGAGCACGCAAACAAACACCATCGGCAACAAGTGATTGTAATCGCATATCGGAATTAGCATTCGTCTTGCATCATTGGACACCGCGAACTGTCACCACCGATGCCAGCCAATAAGTCTGCGTCCACATGGTGGAGAGGCCTAGTTGATGAAGCGAGCGGATGACTGCCCAGTGGGTGCGCACAGCGGCGCGGCTGGACAAGGGATGGCCACGTATGGTGTAGTGTTGCCCACATAAGGTGCTTCGCAAATTAGCGGAGAGGACAAATTAAGCGAATGTCCAATGGATGTTAGAATGTGTTTGAAATTCAGTGCGGAATATGAGCAACACTGTGAATACTAATTGTTGCTGCAACAAACTCACAGTACCCGTGACGCGGCGCTGTCCAGCGATGTACAGTGACTGTGAAGACGAATGGGAGATCTAATCAATTTGGTTTCATTAGATTAGTTATGTGGTCTTTGATTTTAACTTCCGAAAGTCAATCAGTGTCCTAGAATCGCACGCTCACGGTGAGCCTGCCTTTAACTCTAGGCTAGGTACTGGCGTATGCCGGTATCCAAGGGAACGAAAAGAGGACAGCCTTTCGAAAGAAGGACCTAAGTCAATTCAGGAGAAAAAAATTGAGAGAAGTACTGGATAGAGCCAGAAATCAATGACTCAGTCTGGCCTGGACAGCTGGTCAACTTCGAGGACTCTATGGCAACGAAGGTTCATCATCATGGTCACTGTTAGCCAAAAGGATGTGCGCATGCGTATAGGAATCCTTACAAAGTACTACGGCATTGGTACACAGTCCAGCATGGACTCGAACCAGCTTCTTCAGGAACCACACATTTAGACAGTTGTATGCCATCTAAGCATAATATGAGCAACGAGGATACGCTCTTTCTTGGCAGCTATGCACCCATTGTCAGTGTCTCCGGTAGATGGTGTCATGAAATATGAAAGATGTTGCATCCGAAATCCAACAATTAATAGTATTTGATGATGATTATAATATGCGCGCCCACATCTTAGATCACAGGTCCAAATTCGCAAGCATGTCCTCTCATGTGCAGATTGAGGGAGAGAGAGGGAGAAAGGGAGAAAGGGAGAGAGAGATAGAGAGAGAGAGAGAGAGAGAGAGAGAGAGAATACAGACATTGGTCCACTTCTCACTTGAAAACGCGGGAATGAGTGTACCCATTGGATGGAATCTCTGCTGTGGGACAAGTACTCGTTTATTGACCGTGAACAACAAGTCAGTGTCACAATCGTGTCTCACTCACATCCCAGTGTCGAACAGAAGGCAGAGCGTACATAGGAATAAAGGTGCCCTAGTGACCCGCAGCATGCGCTCAAAAGATACCTTATTTCAATAAGACCACGCCTTCTTGAGGTTTTATGTCACTTTATTCCACGAAATCAGCAAATGGCATATCACCCACTGATCCCTACAAAAATCTACTCAAACTTCGCCATTCTCATAGGAAAACAGTTACACGCACAAAACTAGTGGCTACTAAAGGTACACCTAGCTCCTGTAGACCAGATTTAGTAAACGTCAATCAGCCAAAACGAACTCTAATCAGCTGCAAAGTCAATTATCCGCAAAAAACTTTAAAAGGGGAGAACAAAAGAAGGACTTGACACACACAACAACGAAGATTTAAATGAAATTGTCCATATGTTCCCGGAAGTCCCAGGAGTTTGCGATTGTGTCAAAGATTATGCAATATCGTGGCTAGTAGATGATAATGACACTGCCTTTAAAATTTGTAAATACCACCAACTTCCTTCATGGAGGAAAATCAACAGGCAGTGTGGGGATACATATTGCGGATGAAGAAGACGAGGAAAATGGCAAAAGGACAAATCATGAAGAAGCTTTCTTTGGACCCGGGCAACAATAAGAAAACTGTCCCACTCAGCTTCTGCTGTTGTAGAGAATACCTGATTTGGCTGCGAAGAAAAGGCAACAAAAATCTATTCAAATTTTTGTCATTTTTTTTTCTTTGGTTTCAGTTACATGACTGCACACCTCTTTTATTCAATTCGCTTATGTTTTCGATTATTCCAATTTTTTTTATCAAATTTGATTATCCTTGGTCCCAATTAGTTACCATTACCATTCCTACGCTCGTGTTCGTTAGTTTAGTGCTTTAGTTCCTGTGCAAAGCTTGACAAAACATGTTCATTAATATTTGTCACATCCTTTGGAGACATCAAAGCCAGTTCTGAGCAGTTGCATAAAGATTCCCCTCCTCTCTCTTCCTGATTGCATTTGATTATACCCAGCGTGCGATCCATAGAAAGTCTGAACCGGAGCTACAGCTGTCTACCATCTTTTACGCTGGACGGTAACGCTACTTCTAGTCACCAAGACCAAGCTATCTTGGGGTTCGCGATGATACCGAAGCTAGCTGGATCATTGATTTTCATGGAATCGATGTAGTCGACGAATTTTTGCTTTCCGGACTGCGTCCACATCCGCTCCTGGAATCTGAGGTTGTGTCTGTTTCTCCTTCCTCGCAGACATGGCCGTATATCCAGTGATGACGTCGGTTAATCAGTTACGAGTACATTGAACTCTGTATAGTGAGAGAACATAATTTGCGCTCTGACTCTAAATAGTCATCGAATTTTTGGCCCGGATGGTGCCCCTGTATGAATCACGTACCTTCTTACGTCAAGCCGCACTGCCATCAGAGACTGTATACGTTTAAGCTAGGGTTTGCCATTTTACAATTTCGATAGTTTATCGATCGTTGAACGTGTTAAAATTGTGAAAACTTACACAAAAAAAGTGTGACTCAGTAGCAGGTACGCTTTACGCATTACGAGTAGATTATGTTCAACATAATGCGGGTAGTCAACTTAAGCTTTTCTGCGTTTGAAGAATAATAAGACACGATGATAAATCAAATGTGAATGCGTCAACATTTTGGAAATTGTTGCCACAATAGGTGGATGAATAATAAAGTCAGCTGACTTCTTTTGTAACCTGTATGGATGGAGAATGTTCGTTTCGGGCGTTATGAGCAGTTTATAATTGTCCATCTGAGCGAACTGAATAAAGGGAAGACTGTAAACGGATTCAAAGACACTGACTCTTTTATGTCTTGATGTCTTCTGTCATCGAAATATCGAATCGTCATTGAAATTATTGCTGTCCTCAAAATCGATCGATTTCACAGCGAGTATAGAAGTTGGTCTTGCCTTCGGCCACATTATGAGGTATTTTGCACTTGAATTTACATCTATGCCCTTGTAGATTGTATGCCCAATCACTGTAGTCGGACTTACTAGCGTCGTTATTTTTTTTCAGAAAGTAGTCCTATCCTAATTTAGTTTAGTGTCGATTTAAAAAAATTATGAAGGTCTCCCAAATTTAACACGAATTTTGAATTAATTAAGAAACATAAGAAGTTTTAAGTTTTCGAATCATAAAGTACGTAGGGGAGGGTTACTTATTGAATGACACATCGGACAAATGATATCCACGGATTTATTAGCACAACGCACTCTTTTTTCGAAATTTCGCATTACCATTCCTTGACATTTCGACATAGATCCTTGACTTCAAATAAACTTATAAAAAGAAATCGTATGCTGTTAAATCAAACAATCCAGGGGCTAGTTATTTTCACCGAAACGAGAGAGTACACGACCTTATCCACGACGCCGAATTCATGTTCCGTGATATTCACCACCACTCACACGCACTCATTCGTTATAAACATTTGAAAAGCTTTTTTGGAAAACCAGAGTGTTTAACGTGTCCACCTCGTTCATTGTTTTTTTTTTTTCAGAGTTGCTAACAATTTACTGGGATACCCATCAGCCTCTTGGACAGAAAATTATTCCCGGACTCGGTTGCCAAATGAACTCCTAACTCAGCTTGCAGCACTTTCATTGCCCGGAATGGTGGAAGTCTTTCAAAAACTCTTCTTTGAGGGCTATTAGTCTATAATTAAATAACTTACGACCACAGAAATTTCGTCTGGAATTATGGCCTGTGGACTTATGACCCTGCACCGCCCGGAATAATCCGCTCTTCAGGGACAAAGTACTGCTGTTCGACTGAATCATTGATTTGATATTATGATTGAGGAAGGCTTTAAGGGCAGGTTGACTTTCTACAAAGATATTCACCTGCAAGTTGTGATGAAATGCCTATTAATGTTTCAAATGTGTTTTCTGATGGCAAACAATTCAGCCAAATGTCAAACTAAGGAACTACATGTAGTTTTGAGAACTATTAAAAATTCCTCCGCCAAAGCATGGTCTTGTCTTCCTGTGATTATCAACACAAATTTTTCATAACATCTATAAGCTTCTAGTGGTGGCCTTGGCGTTGTGGGTATGTACGTCAATCCCTACTCTCGGCCGATACGACCAAAAATTATATTCACGGTCAAACCTCTCTGGAACCACTGACAATACTATATACAAGGATTAATAACTGTCTAGAAATGTTCTCAAATTTGGCCGTTCGGAGTCGGCATACAATTGTAGGTCCCCTCTAATTATGAAAGAACAGTAGCACGCATAAGACGATTGGCTGAGAATCTACGCCCTGGCACTCTACGTGCTGTAACCATATTATTATTATTATTATTACTATAAGCTTCCACAAGGATAGGATCGAAAGTGATTATTAATTTGTGCTTTATTGAATCAATTTACACTTATAGGTTGTCTGACTATCAGCTCTTCTCTACGAAGGCATGTAATTTTGTGCTGTTTGCAATTAAAAGATGTACGAGTGACAGTCAAGAAATATTCCGTCCACCGAGCTGTGCCGTGCAACCACAAGCTTGTCGGTCTCTTATTCTTTAACAATGAAGCTACCTCTCATTGACTCTCACAAAATGGTACATAATTGCAAGAAGTGTATCATATTACTCTACATGAACGCGTACTATCTCCTACCCCTGCGGCACTTCTTCGGACGATTGTCGGCTGATTTGACTCTACCCTGAATATGTCCTGTTCAGGATGAAAAACAGGAAAATACCTTTTTAAGGTAGCACTTTGTTTCATGGTGTCATACGTGACAACAAACTCAAATAGCCGCCTAACCAGCACCATATAAAGAATCGTCACTTCATACAAGTCGAATCGCTCTACGAATCAAGTGAGAACTACGCAGTGTATGTAGGCAGCAATGGCGAAATGATCATTTTGGATTTAAATGTCCACAAAAATACATTTATCAAAACTAATCATTATTTAAAGTATTTTGTGGGCTGCTTGGTGATATCAATCAATTGGGGAAATTTTCTTCAACAGGCATACTTTTTGGGAACTATCTGCTCTTTAATTTGCAGCACCTCCTTATTTTCGCACATTCAACTAATTAGCACCGTAAAACCGTTCCATGACTGCCCACAAGAAAAATATAGCAAAATATTTGTACAATTTCAACTTGCATCCACTGTACCCAACTAGAAGATGTTTGAAAATTGCACACGTCTGCAATCGGTCGGTGGTCTGTTTTTTTGCTTGCTTTTTTGAAATCTGACGACAGGAAGTTGATATCAAATGTTGTACCATCGCGAGTAACTCGTATAGAGTGGCATACTTTATGATTGTCGTGCCATCTTTGGCTGGCTGGTGTGGAGTGGCTTTCTTAATTAAGTCCGCCGACCAGAGATTAGCTTACGTGTGTACCTGTGTAGGAAGACAGCAGGCAATCGCTGATATTCAGCTGATGAGATCATTAGTTCTTGGAATTAGAACAAAATCAAAACGAAACTAAAAGGTTCTCCGACAGTGTGTTGAATGAAAGCAAAAACAAAAAAAAATTGCTAAGTAGTATCCTTGTCTGGCGGATCCCGGAGGGATTTGTTGCTCAGCGTTTAGGCATGCGGCTGCTTCACCTCTAGATCGTCTAGAGTGTTATTTATGTGATAACATGTTGATTTTGTTTGCGCCAGAAGCACAGAGCAGGGAAAAAATGAATGTAATCCTAATTTATTGAGGTTCTCGTCTGGATCTAGAGATGAGTCTGCTGTGTAGACAAGGATCGTTGTTCATTGAACTTTTGCTGAGAGTGGAATTTGCAGGTGAAGTGGGGATTTTATGGCAAGAAAGTGAACGCTGTAGTAAGTTGAACGGTTTTAATCGGATTCGGTTGTCAATTTATTCGGCAAGTGTAGAGGACACTGAACTTGTTAACTGAAAATGGGCTACATGAACTGATTTTCTGAAGAATGCTTGGATTGCAATTAATGCTACAAAAAACTGCCACCTAATCTATAGCCCATCGAATAGGCTAAAACTCATCACTTTCAATAAAGAGAAAGGGTGTATACCGACTTCGAAGCAATGAGGAGCGACATTAAACTGGTAACAACGGCTAATTACGTCATCTTATGCAGATGAAGAAGAACAACAGATGAACTGATTTCAGTGAAAAAACTATGTATCTCCGAATGTACAGGACATATTCAGTTTTGAATGTACAAACACACTCTCTGTTCACGAGCAACACAAACGCGTTGATAACAAAGTAAAATCTGCCAACTATAGTATCTCGACCTAGTCGAGTATATGGACAGTAATGCTGTAAGAGTGTCTTCAAACCTCGAACCCTAACACTAAGGTTTTTATACAGCAATTTTCTACATCGTACAAGTCTATCTTTACGTAGACTACATATGAAAGCATTCACAGCAAGTTCATGGTAACCCTCGTGTTCTGAGGAAACGACCCCAAGAACGCAATATGTATAGCAATATGGAGACTGGTTCTCTTGGTACGTTGCTTGACGACCACCTGCATTTGAAAGGTAGAATAGGAACTTGTCTGAGGAATTAAAAGCAAGGTCCCTGGATTGTGAACGCTTGTTTGGCATTGTATATTTGCTATGGGAGAATGTCGTGGTCAACCAAGTTAATTTTGTGACATTTCACAAGTCATTGTAGGACTTTTACAGTGCGTATTTGGATATAAGTAAAGTTAGGACAGGGTAGCTGGCTGAAGATAGCATACACACTTTGGCCAAACTTCTAAACTGGGAACCAGTTGGTGCATGTGACAAAGCGGTTAAGCTGGGTACGGCTGACGCTTTTAAGCTCGTCGAGATTATTGAAATAGTAGGCCCCTCGATACTCCCATCAGCTTATGGCTTCCCAGAGCGCTTCTCAAGCAGAAGATGTGATTTGTGGTTTCTACTTTCATGTAGCTTCTGCAAAAATTATTGTTTAGTACATACATCCTGTTTGACTCCAATGAGTGTCCTGAGGTCTGCTTAGTCTAAGCAGCTTGAGATTTAGTCCTGGCCATATTGCCTTCGTTTTAATGCAGATGGTGCCTTCTCTGGTTGTTTGTTTTAATTGCGTGTTTGTATTTTAAGAAGATGGTAGCCTGTAGCCGTCAGCATAAGGGGTGGATCTCCTCCTGCAGATAAAGAAGACGTCTTACCACACCCAGCGAGTTCATCGGCTTTGAAATTTACTTTAACGTTTCACTCCTGTTCGAATTTTCCAGCTCATATAAGTTTTTGACAAGAGATTTCACTGCATTTTAGAGCAGATATTGGAACAGTGTGAACTTACAATAGAACATCGATAATGATGCCGTCTTGTTCAGCACCAGCCCACTATGATCTTATATGTAACCATTCAGGGAATCTAGAGATTTCTCTAATTAATCAGAATTATTTTGCTACTATATACGCCCTGTCATTGGACTGCAGTATGCCCTGCTCCCTAACAAAATTTAAAATTCTTTACCAAAGCTAAATTTCGGTCTGTAAAACTTGACCAGTCTGAATACTCGGTACTACAGTTCTGAGTGCCGTCTCGTTATAGGACAATAGGACAGTAAATTGGTCGATTTCTCTCTCTCCCACTTCTACCAAATGTACTTCTATGAACGTGGGCGGCAATCGTCTCTTTCTTACAGTGATCTTTCAAAGTGGTTACATAAGACTTCTGTACCTTTTCTCAGACACTTGCTTCGATCGGGCTCTCCAGCGACAGGATTGATAGTAAATGCATTTTAGTCTCTTAGAACGGAGTACTGGCTAGTCTACCATGATCATTTGGCAACCTAGTAAGAGGAGACCTTATGGAGAAGACCTTATGAAGTATCCCTGCATCAATACTTGATTACGCAGTTCCAGTGGCAATCGCACGACATCGGAAACCATCCAAAAGTGGCTATCAGGACTTTGAGAAGCACGACTGCTGCAACGATTCCTGAACCGATTGAATTTTTTAAGCGAGCAGTCATTCCCACGAACATCAACCAATGGACTTTATCAATTCTAGCAAAGACTGCCACACCACCACCTTAACCCTAGAGGACCAACAAGGATACATGGACATGAAAACCCCTATGTCGAAGGCTTGGCATTTTAAAATTAAACATGATTATAAAAAAAAATTGTTAAGTCTGTAATAATTATACATCCGTTGGGCCCAATTTTTGAGCCAACACTATAAGACAAATTGTTTTGTGAGTGCTTTCGTGTAAGTAAATTTGAATTGGATTACATTTGAAATGGACACATGTTCATAGGATAATCAAGGAGTATAGTGAAGTAGCACAGTGAAGTAGCCCCCAGATTAAAAGATCATATTTACTACAAGTGCGTGTCTTCAAGGTTGCCATTGATAACTCTAAATGTTTGATAATTAGATTCGTTAGCATTTCTTGAACGTACCAAAGCGACATCCGGCAAGTTGACTATAGACCAAAATATTCAAGGGAAAATTCCGTTGAAGGCCAGAAATCTCACATGTTATAGATTTTAAAGCCTCGTGCGACAGCATTCATCGCAAGGAACTATTCGATGCGATGGCTGATATATTCGTTTGTTCCACACAGCATACCACAGACCAAATCTTTTCGACGACTTCGTGTATCCTTTACAAGATTTCAGAAAATAGATGCGTTTCGTGTGATTTATTCAATTTAATACTGAAGAAGCAGCAGCCAATCCAACTGTGAGTTTACGCAAATGTTATCGACCGCTGCATCGCTTTCCTACGTGCTGTAGTGTAAGCTTTAAAATGCGATCAATGAACAGGCAAAACGAGCTGGTCGCAAGGCTAATGACAAACTTGGAACAAAATATTACAATAGAAAGCAATCATTTTGAGGTCGTAAAGCTGTTTGTCTGCCTCGGGACAAACACCAAAGAATCGCCTTGGCAACTGGTGCTGCTACGATCGAAATAACTACTCTCGAAACTCCTGACTCGCTCCAAAATCTTGTTTTACAAATATTTTATGTTGCCAATTAAGTTAAATGTAGCCAAAAGGTAAACAATAAGCAAAACAGCCGTGCTGATACTTGGTCTTGCGTTGGATTTATGGCCCTCTATGTGAGGTCAGACCCACTGGATCTTGATGATTGGAGGTAACCAAAACTATGGGAGGCAGCAATAGCCCAGGCTTAGGCCCTCCATGGTTGGCAGGCCAGAAAGTACAATTTTCTTAAGACTTCTTAAGACAATATTTCACTGAGCTTCAGGCACAGACTAGTCCAATTGTTCCACGGCTAGTAAGTGAAATTACGTGGGAGAGAAAAGAAAAGAAAAAAGCACTAAATACAGTCCAGAATCTCTTCCGGATATCATTCCACTGTTCTACTTCTCGATGTAAACAGTGAATATCCAGCGTTCGCCTTTATCCGGTTGTATACGTTTGTTGCCGCATCGGTGGCCGCCTTCTATGTACCTACATACTTCTCAATAAATTTCAAGAAAGAAAAACAAACTTGAATTTATCCTCAAAGCACTGCCACACTAGTACGTTGAACTGCACAAATTCCAACCAACCTCCCAACTGTGCTTCTTCACGTCCCACACTCGCCGCTTGCTTACTTGCCCACCACCTCTTCAGCCAGGCACTCAACTAAAGTGCACCTGGTGCATGAAGTACCACTCCGTAGGGCTGCAATCAAATTCAAAACCACCAGAGTGCTGCTGATAACATCCTCCATCCTACAGTATTTTAAGCGCACAAAAATATGCTTCACCTCGACAAGGGGCGTACCAGCGGACTGGCATATTTCTTCCGTAATCTGTACATGCTAGTCATCCAGAGACGGAGAGAGAGCAAATACAATCGAACGCAAATTCGCTCACTCAACGAGGGGTGTATCGCATCGATTCGCTCCCATTAGCGGGCTGTTGAATTTATTGGGTCACAAGTATCTACGACAGAATTCATATTTTCGCTTAAATTTATTTCACTGAAAAATAATCCCTCTCTGCTCGTATCTCAGTCAGTTTTACTCTTGACCTTGATCCAGTGATGTTCCACCATGGTGATGGGCTCTCTCTGTGGGTGTCGGTGTGTCTGTGTATTTGCACATATGCGTGAAGTGTTGTATCATCTATTGGAGCAGCGCCAATTGAAAAAGAAGTGAAATTTGAATTCGAAAAGCCGATCAGGTTGTAAGCCGCACACCTACATAGTTTCCCTCAACTCGACCGGCTCTAAAAATAGTATCCATTGAATTACAGTCATTCGCGGATCGTTTCTACAAAATAATCGCCCACGCTTGTTGCGATTGTTTCTGGTTTCGTAGGTGCTCATTGGAAAGTTGCGTGAGTATAATTTACCGATGAAAAGCCGAGGTGATGATTAATGATAGAAAATTCTCGAGTCCGATTAAGTTTTATCTTATCTCGCACAACAAAGCCAACCAACATGTGTACTCTTGTTTCGTTTGCGGAAATTGGATTCGATGGCGTGGGGGTTGATAAGCGGCGGAATGATAAGATGACATAACCAAATGTGTTACCTCCAGATTTCTTATCTACTTGCGAAAAGAGTTTGTGTTTGACGCACATTTTTGCTTTGCTTTACGATTGACATTAGATACCTCCCCAGGGAGGGCTTACAGTTACACAGAGAGTACGGAACGATTGCGTAAGTTTTGACAGGTTGCTCTGTGCCGTTGTGCCAGTGGAGCCGGGGTGACTCGAAATTGGCACGAACCAGACCTGACAAGATGGCGAATTCACTAAAATAAAATATGCTGAATTATGATCTTGATTTTAGTGCTTTTTGTGCCATTTTGTCTTTTTGTTTTGCGACTGGTTGGCGGGTTTAATTAAAACGGTGTTTATGGATTAATGGACTGGAGCTATTTCGTTTAACGATTTATGATGTGGAATTATTGCTGCTTTCCGATGGTAGTGCGGTGGTGGACCTTGTAAATCATGAGCGATTCGTGAGTTCTTACTTAGCTGGCCTGAGTCATGTGATTTATGCATTCAGGTATGACGCTCTATCTGAGAGCAATCTCTGCGAATCTTGGTCTCTGCGGAGTGATACGATAAAACTTAATTTGTCATCTGTTGTGGTGTGGTTGTTTACACACGTTTAAAACACGAACATTTCAATTACGGGCTCGATAATCAGGTTATATAGACTTAATCTGAATATTCGAGAAAATATGCACACATAATGAATTCTCAAAAGTGGACTTGAAACCGAATCAAAAGCCACTAAACCAGCTGTGAAATGCGACTATTAATAAATCTTGCGGCGCCATTCTTGATGGATCAATATATGTAAATAATTCTGATCATTATAGATTGTGGAGAGCCAATGCCTAGCTTCCATCGAAACTACTTGAGCGTGGGAGAACAATCAACATTTCGAGAAGCTTACCATGACAAATGAATTCTCTCGGAGCATTAATAGTGACTCGTGTGAAGTAAAAGCCGGTTTTTACCTGATTTAGACCTGATGAATGGGTGTTCAGTTGCTTCTAGTTTATATTTTATTCAGTCATTCTGACATAAATGATGTAGCTCCGTCACGTGATTTCGGAATCTGCGGAGGCATAGTAATTCTCCTTCCTCATAGACATGATCTAATATCTGAAACAGACTCATCAGGCTTATCACTAAGACTGAGGTTTGTAGATCAGATCAGGGCATACTGAGTGAGTCCTCTGTTGAGCATGACTTTCGATTCTCGACTTGTGATTCAAATCGGTTAGAAACTAGAAAATGTCAACACTGACAGCGATTGTTGGACTCCACTTAATATTAATTTGAAGAGCTTACGTTTGTGCCTCGATGGACGACCTCCATCGAGGCACAAACCTTACATTCCTTAACATTTTAGCTAACGACCGTGATGTTATCCGCTGTGCAAATTAATCCCAATCAATTGATGCACTTAAAGTGAGCATATCGTAGATCATCCTTTCAAATTCAGCCAAATTTTTGAGACTTATATAAAATTTGAATTACTGCCTGCACCGGAAGACCTTGCATTTTATAGGTCAACAAATTTTACATAATTTTGTTAGTTGATCAGACAAACAACATGTTTTTATTCACATTTAAAACATAAGAATTGAATTCTATCGTCCTTGTTGACTCTTTTTGTTACAATTATAACAAGGCCTTCAATGAACATGCAGAAGCAAAGCCAAAGGATGCCTTCGGAGAATCCTAGAATGAGCAAATATACTTAAAAGTATATCGAACTATAGTTAGTAAGGATAAAAACATGCTTACATTTATCTCTGTTATACACGCTTGTCAGTAGCAACATCATACATAAGAACTTAAAGGAAAGATAATCAAACAAACACCGAACATATCGAATGTCCTAATTGTTATAGTTTCCTTACAACTTCGAGTACATTAAGTGCACATTTTCGTAGTCAAGAAATTAATTCTTTGCCACACGTACACGAGCGTAAATTCCTACGGCAACTCCAATAACACCTATTGCCATTAGTGGGTTATGTGCCCACGGTTAGACCGTTGCTCACCCTTACCCTCCAACAAATCCAGTGAAAATGCGTTTGCTAAGTAATAACCAGAGAATACAAAAAGATTACGTGCTTTTGAAGCAGAAATAAAATGAAAGTTAAGTAGCATTGCATTACAATTGAGAGCAAATGAAGAAAAGGAATTCTTAGAGATCTCATGTTACGAAAGATATGTATACTTGAATAGGAATACGTCGCTCCTCTAATGCATTTAGTCGGCGTTCTCTGTCGTGTTCACCTTGGTGCTCGGATTCATATGGAAATTCACTAAAAAATATGATCGCAAAAATATGTCGCAACTTTCCCAATCTCCGTGTGAGTCCTGATTAACTCACAGTTTCAGATTTAGCTTCAGCTGAATAAATTTTTCGGGTGTTCTTTTCTGATCATAAAAATTGTTACATCATAACATAAACATTTTGAGTGAGGTGATGGGTTAAGGCAATTAAAAGCGTATATTCGAAGCTTGAACTTCTTCTCAGTTTAATATAAATGTTCTAATCTTCTAATAACTCTTAATACGCCTTGTATTAATGTAATTCTCATACGCTTCACTTCACTGATTTCCCAAACTTCAGGAAACTGCCGATTTAACTCTAATTACAAAACAACATTTGTTTCCGGTTGACGTGTCATATTTCTTTAACCTGTTGACTAGACTATTTGTACTTAACGACAAGTCGGTCAGGCAAGACAAAAGAGCTTCTATACTCCAAATTTAAGCGGCATGAAGTATGAGCGTTCACATTGCCTGATTTATTCAATCAACAAAATCTCAGATGAATCATTCAATACGTACCGTGCCGCTCTTTGGGTTAGCCCCCCGATTGTATATAGGTACTCCACTCTTTAAGTCAGGTGGTTGTAACGAACACACTTAGCTGGCCAAGCTGGACTCAATATCAGAGTATTTCAGCTATATAAATATCGACAGTTAGGGGCGTTGTTTTACACTCCTTTGGACCACCAGAGCACTGAACGAGCAGAGGAGATGATGTATGACTTGAGATCATCTCCACCTCCATAAAAGCTTCAATTGGCAAATTGTACTGCCTTGTGATTGTGTTTATGTACCCTCAAGTAATCAAGAGGCCAGACATTGCAAATCTAAACTATGCTTAGCAAAATTACACGTTCATCGACGTTCATCTTTAACTTGTTTGTTGTGGGCTTGCTTGTTGTGGGACAGGTTGCACTATCCTTCTGGAAGTTCATCTCTCGGACCGTCATGCCCTTCCATCGGAGATCGAGAAAGGTGACCTCAACAAGCTGATTAGCCTATTTTGCTTATTTGGTCCGATTATACAGAACAGAGCCTGCAGACTGCACAGAACTGTGCAATTTTCACGTAGATTGTCAATTCAAAAGAAACCTCTTAGCAGCAACTTCTTCGACGTTAGCAATCATGACCGCATTATCAATTGCTCAAACTTGTTTTCAAATTTCAATTTCTATTTCATCCTTGTTCCGTGAGGTAGAATATCGGACATATTATTTAACATGAATGACTGCGTTTTTACAGTCAATCACTTGAAGCCAACCTCACCTAAGTTACACATCGAGTCGATTACCATGAAACATTGTTGGTAATTTTTGATATTTCAATCAGTTGTTTGATATTTCAATCAGTGGATCTAATATCAGTTGAGTGACATATACTCATTCCACTTCAATTGATGTACGAGCTGGGCTCTGTAAGCCTTTAAAACAATATTTTTGAAAACAGTGACCCAAAGATCAAATAATTGAATCGATCAAATTAAATCTTCGTCAACAGACTCCTAATCAGGTGAATCCTCTTATGTGTCTTATTGACACTGCGACTTGCCAAGGAAATGTTGAAAAAGAAATAGTAGTCTCTCAGAGTCGACTACGTCTCGACTACGACGTTTGTTGCACAGAAACATAATTTTTAGATCAAATTTTTAGAAATTGTAACTTCGACAAAGTGTGTTTTTCACGATGGGTAAACTAAGACGCTGGCTTAAAATATGGTAGTATTATAAGTGAAGCTACGAAATTGTAATAGACGCACTGTCGGACAAAAGGAAAGACAGCCGACTGAAACGACAGATGGACATTCATACGTTAAAACAAGCAAACGGACAATCACATGGACAAGACGTGGAAAGAGACGACCAGCCAGATGGAGGCCACTTCAAACTTATTTGGCACTGGCAGTTTGGAGTATATCAATAGCTTTTCATTACTAATGCACACCCCTTACATAAGTACAAATGAGAAGTACATGACACGTACTATTGTTTTCGATTTTTGTTTTTGAGCTTTATTTTTTCACTAAGCCCAGTCAGACAAGTTTGCCAGGAGTTTTAAAGCAGATACTCGAATTTCCACTTTCACTTGTTTTGAACTGTCAAGGCTGAATGCATGATGGCTCTGATGTCAAGTGGTATGTGGTGCAAGCAAACCTCAATTAATCGATTACTTGTAAAATTTAATTCGCAACAGATTACATAGTGCAAGGAGTTCTTGGGGAAGGATCCTTTTCACGGGTCTACAAAATTCAGCATAAGAGCACAGGCGTACAGTTCGCTGGGAAATACCTCAAGATGGTATTCAAGGGGTAAGTACTATCAAATCGTATGTCACCTCAAAACGCAACACACACCTCATTCCCCGCAGGAAACAGGACATTATCAACTGCACGGAAATAAACGTGATGAAGCGCATAGAGGACCACCCAAACATTCTGAATTTGATTGATCTCATCTGGTAAGTACGCTCGTGTGGAGCAACTGTCATAGCCACTGATCCGTGATATCTCCTAAGCAATAGGTTCCCATGCAAGATTATCCTGGTGTTCGAACTGATGGACATGAATCTCTTTGAATTCCTCCGGGGCAAACAGAGACCCCTCTCCGAGTCGATAGCGAGGACTATCTTCCATCAGATAGTTTGCGGAATTCAACATTTGCATAGGAACGGCATTTTTCATCGCGATGTCAAGCCGGAAAATATCTTGGTCAAATTTTGCAACACTTCCACCGGCTTGACGCATGTTTGACACATTTTCTTGGGATTTGGCGAAAACTTGTGAATTTTTGTCCCGTTTGCAGGAACATAGTCAAGCTCTGGTGAAGTTGGCAGACTTTGGTTCAGTGAAGAGCATTGACAACGAATTCCCATTGACGGCATATGTGGCCACGAGGTGGTACCGACCGCCCGAGTGTCTGCTAACCAACGGTCACTATGGCCCCAAGATGGACGTCTGGGCGGCAGGTTGCATATATTATGAAATGCTAACACTAGCACCCCTGTTCCCAGGTGAAAGCGAGATACATCAGCTGAGTTTGATTCACAAAATTCTTGGTTCGCCCAGTCCCAGTGTTTTCAAGCGATTTCGGCATTTGTAAGTTCGAGATTTCACCCACTGACCATGGAGTTGATTAAAATTTAAATTACTTTCTAGGAAACATGAGTTCACCTTTCCAAATATAAGACCCATCAAATTGTCGATGTTAGTTCCCAGTCTCAGCAAACTAGGGCTAAATGTTCTGAAGGCATGCTTGAGCTATCTTCCAGACACTCGCATCGATTCTACACGATTGCAAGAGCATTATTATTTCATTGACGAGCGGTAAGTAGGCGATATTTGTCAACTATACCTTGTACAATCAATCTTCCATCGCAAGACCTAGAGCAACAAATAGCGCTAGAAGGTATAGTCCCCCAGAGAAGACTGTGAAAATGATGTCAAGTTCAAGTAGTAAACTGGTCAAGCCACAAGCCAATCCAAAGGTAGTTCGTCACACAAAGCCGGTGAAGTCGAAAATATCGTTATCATTCACACAAAAGCGAAACAAGAGAGATGAAACTAACAACCCGGGTTGGGTATCTAAAGAATCTCAGTGAACTGAAGACTGAATGGATTGAAAATATCCTTACATGAGCTATCAAATCCAAGCGACAACGTAAGCCCGCATAAATATGTTGCACATATCCAAGCATATATATATTTTGTTACATTTAAGATATTTTAAATCAACTAAAACAAATAAACAACTCCTTGTTGGTTCGAATTTTTTTGTCTGAGACTTGTGACGCTACACCGGAGCACTCAGAAACTGATGTGATGAAAAGCTTACATCATCAGCTCTCACCTCACTAGCAGCGAATAACTGCCATATGATCCGACAGTGGCAGAGGAAGTGCTCTGGATTATCGTAGTCACCGCTTTCATCGCTTAGACCTAGCACATTTGTCGTCTGCAGTCTTTTTTGTCAAGAGATAACAAAGATTCCGCGAAAAGATTCCACGGGAGGTGGTTGTAGTCAGTACCTAGGAATCTAACGCCACCAATGGACCTCGGACCATTGCCGACTATGCAAGGTTTAAAACTTCCCATGAAAAATAAACTTCTGGTTGTGCTGTCGAAAGGTTCAGCCGTCGATGACAGTCATAACCAGTGACACAGGTAGTATCAACGCATGTGCCGGTCCTGAGAGTGTCTCATCTGATCCTTGCCTAGCAAGTTCATCGGCGTTTCGTAATCCCATGGTGTCCTGAGAGTGGTTAAAGCGTTGACCAAAGCTTCATGGCTGCTAGTGTCGCATATAAAGACGCATAGAAAACCGATGCATCGGAGAGAAGGGACTTATCATAACTGTGTAGTTCCAAACGGATCTTTTTGGTGGTAAATACTAGGACTTATCGCAAATGTCCGCTTGGCGATTTTCGGCTCGATGCATTTTATTCGATTTTAGCCGTACATTCGAATGGCCGAGGCCGAGTTCATACACCTCTCACTTCGGCAGCCCTGCAAGATTTGCGTTCAAAAATTAAAAAGCCGCTGTGACTATGCATGAGAGCAGTCACAATTGTGTTTATAAAAGCAATGTGACAGTCAACCTCGAATCAAAGTTTGTTTTGGTGCAGGATTGCTGAGAAGCCGGTAGGTGCCCTTCTTGGAGAAATGATTCCTATTTTGTTATTGTTTCTTTCTTTAGAACTTGATCCGTTTATTGTATCAACAATAAAACGTAGTATTATACTTCTTTTTATATTTCCCTCTTTTTCTTCTTCTTATATATTTCAGTCTTTGCTCCATCGATGTTGAGCCCGAAAATATAAGCACATCTATGTGGACACCGTGGGGTATGTTTTCCTTAAAGCGTCATTCCAACGTTCACACTGCACTCCTCGTTTCTACATCCCAAAGTCACAGTAGTTCGTAATGATCTGATTTTATTCTATTTGATGGTTTGCAGATTTGATATAGAAGTGTACGCCAATGAACCTCAGAGTTCATATCTAATCACTATATCAACGAAATGTAGACATATTGAGTAAAATTGTCATGGGAAGTTTCTAGCAATTCATTTCCCCGAAATGGTGTTTTACACATCGCATGTTACTCTCGGAAAAGCCCCTCCTACGAACGTATCCCTACAACTGTCATCACTAACCGCCTCATCTGTCACTGAATTTATGGCGTTTTCTAATGTGACACGCAATAAACAGTATTCAGTCAAACTTTTCTTTTCAATTAACGCCAAAAACGTATGGACTCTCAAACCCTTTCTGTAACTCAATCCTAGCACGTATTCTGGAAGCAACAAAACGAAAGACGACCCACTGCTTAAGTCATTGTACAAAAGCAAAACGAACACTCGGTCGAAATTCGGGTCACGATTGAAAAACATGAATAGACTCACAGAAAAATAATTTAACACATCGTTATCCACTAGACGTACATCTTTTATCGACCGATTTATTGATTGAATGCCAGTCAGTCTTCTCGCACACCAAGCAGTCCATCATCGTTGAAATTCAATTACCATAAAAGAGTTCAATACTTATTTTAAATTCCTAAATCCCATTAAGTAAGCAGAAGCCGAAGCGGAGCCATCAACAGAAGCGTTGAGGTGCCTTAAAGTCTCCTCGAATCTGATTGCATTTCCATATCAAACAAAAGGCTTCATTGTTTTACTGTGCATTGTAACCGGAGTAGGAGGAACACAGCATCGGCGGTCTGCATTAATGCGGCAGTCAGTTATGCTTAGAGAGCGGCGACTGGATGTGACGGTATTGGCTGGGTGCCATTGAAGGGTCTATCATCTGTTACATGTCAATTGTCTCAAGTGGAATTTATACTCAAGCTGAGTCTTGGACAGTGCATCTAGATTGGTGAAGAATTGATGAAGTGCAACATTATAATCCTAATCGTTATTTTATATTATTTGACGTACATTTCTCGTCTTCTGTGGAGTTATTATCCATTTGCTTGCTTCAGAGAGCTTTGAGTTCAGGGCTGGGTAGTAATGACTATCCATGGCTTGTAAACTAACCTAATTTGTTAATGCTCATTGAATTTATAAACGTCACTGGCCGATAAATAGTATGAAGGTTAAAAGGGGGCTGCTCCTTTTCCGTAGTTGATGATGTATTTTGGGATTGAATGGCTAAGTTCTTAACAAAAAACCCCTGCTTACAGCATGAGACTGTAAAAATCATAGATTCAGAGCAAATACAGTGTCGTCCATTTTGCGGTTTCGAAAGTAAATTTGAATGAAACACATTTATGACTCAGATAACGATCAAAGCTTGTTGCAGCATATTGCCAGAGGAAGCGATGCGTGCTGGTGTTAAGGTAAATGGGGGCAAAACGAATATATGCTGCCGACCAAGAACCATTCCGTCACACACCACGTAGGAAAAAAGGTCACGCTCAACAGTAGTTTGTCTACCTCTGGGCAAACGTGAACTGCACAACTGATATTACAGTGGGGATCCGACTTAGAACTGTCCTTGGAAACCGATGTTACTTCGGATTTTTGAGACAACTGGGCTCAAAACTCATGACTCGAAGGATCATGCCTATAAAACTCTTATTTTGCCAGTCCTGGTATATGACAGGCAAAACTGCAGAGCTGATTCTTGGTGCCTTCGAAAGAAAAATTCCATGTTGGATATATGGTCACATAGCCGCAAACTCTATGAGCTTTGTCAGGCTGCGGATGTATTCAAAATTCCATCGACTGCAATGGCTCGGGCACATACCACATACCAATAAAGCAACTGAGAGTTTTCGAATCCGAGTCTCCTGATTGACCGTCCATGGGTCGCCGGCTTGATAAGTTAGTAGTAAGTATAGCATCTTCGAATGGAGTTCTTGCAGGACCCAATTCTGAGTCAATTCTCGATAACTTTACGACATATACGACTGCAAAGTATGTGTATAGACGAACAGGAAGGTACACAATAGCAATCTTGGTGATCAGTTCATAAACAAAAAATAACTCGATCAGAAATATTTTGTTTATGGTAATAGAGACAAAGTGGGTGTTGTGTGAGATGCGGTACCAGCTTGTTGAAACCACATGTCTTCTTAATCACATCTTCAATTTTCTGCCAAAAAAGGTGTGTTAACATTTAGCCAAAGTGATGAACTTTGGGAAAGGGAATGACAGTTAACCCTTCCTCAGTTTATAATGGTTTAATTTATGGATCAATCGGTAAAGGTGTCATATACCATGTACAAGTAATTTGTTTAATTGTTGTGGTGGCCGTGTTGACCTTAAAGACGAGACTAACGCCGAGAGCGTCCAGGAATGAACATCCAGAAGTTTTGAAAAATTATGCATCCTGATACTGTCAGCGAGACTTATTGTCTCATCATAGTCTATAGTATTCTCAGATAGCCAGGCAGTAGTTAAAGCCCCCCAACAACAAGGACTCCTGCTCTTTTGGGAATGCCAAAAACGCTTAACAAAATGGCAAGGGAATAAAGGTTAAACCTAATATGGCTGCCAGGATTTGAAAAATAGGTGGGATATGAAGGGGGCAAAAACACCTTTATTGGGCCTGTCCCTCTTTATGGATTATGTAATGTGGACGTACAAGATTTAACACGGCGGGCCCCATGTGTGTCACCGGTGGTACATACACACAAAAATTCACATCGGGCACATGTTAGGCAACTGTTCAAATAAGTTTACTCATAAAATTCATGAGAACGACGATCTTAGGAGAACCGAGGAGACCCTGAACCTGAAATAGACTGATTAAAGGATACGCTGCGGTCCATTTACTGCCCCCTTCTCATAAAATTAACGCCTTCACGAAATGGGGCACAGCAGCTCAGGAAATTGTAAACACTGTGGACATTCAAAGGAAAGCATGGGACTCCTACTCGTTGAGAGTTCAAATCTGAGATCATGCAGATACAAAATGACGAAAATAATCACCTTAATAGGAACGGACTACCACATCCATCTAGAGAGATTATCAAACTTCTCAATGTAACTCTAAAGCCCTAGATCAATGCTTTGCCATAGTCAATCTACACTTTCTTCAATTCAACGTAGTCCATTGTATACATATCAAATTTCTTTTCCTGGAGGAGCAAAAAGATTTTGAACCCATTAAATTAACCAAAAAAGGACCCTGCATTCAAGAAATCTATTGTGACTGGCGAGGAAACGTGATGCTTCCAAATCAGGCCACTCAACAAAAGCCAAAGAGAGAAATGGCAGAAGAATATGATACTGATGCAAACGATTTGAATCAAAGTTCCTCACCAATTCTATCGATTTCAATGTCTAGGATTGTATGTAGTATGTAAATTGTGAGGCAGTATACATCGTGTTCGACCGAAGTAAAATGCAGTTGGTTTTGTTACACGACAAGTGCAACGTCACACAAAGTTCAAACTTTAAAACTCCTTTGTACAAGGTGACCAGATAAAAACGATAGGAAAATAAATTCAAATAAAACCACAACGATGTCAAGTATTAAATTTGATTTTGACATTATTTTAAACCTGCATTCAAGTCATTATGTATGTTTAATACCGACTCATTCAAATGGTTGCATTTTCTTCGCTGGCAGTGCTTAAAATCACCGGTCCTATTTTTATTTATAATACAGATTGACCTTTATTTATCTATGTTTTATTCTATATATTAGGGGTTCTGCCGAAATTGTGTGCAAATACGTGAACACAGACTGCGCACACAGCAAAAGGGTGTCTTCAATCAAAATGTAAATAACTTACGCCTTTTTGGCAAAAGCAAAAATAAGCAACACAACCATCGACCACCCGTCGTCCTCGTCTGATTTAGCACCATGCAGCTTCTGACAGTTTTATAAACTCAAAGTAGCATGGAAGTGGAAGATCTACACTATGATTCCTACCATTCAAAAGGCCTTGATCGATATCCTCATGAGTATTCTCCCCTTCGAATAGCACACACGCCTCAGCAAGTTTTGTGATCACTTAAACGGCTGTATTGACTCCAAGGGGTTCATTTTGTATAAATGTGTTGAAAGATATTCACTGCAATTCATCTTCTTCGTGACCTTCTTGGCCTGGCATAGATGGATGATTACGTCGTTTTTGTAGTATGACAGTTCGTTTCGACGTATCTACGTTTGGTATACGAAGATTTATGCGGGCGAATCTATGCCATGTGACAGGAATCTCAAATCCGGAACATGAATTGAGCGACCTGTCATTTAGTGAATACTCTCTCTGTCATAGCGTCAACCTATTCTCCACAGAAAACAAAACGATTGCACACTTCCATCACACTTTCAGCTCACCCAAGTCGTCAAATGCCCATCCATTCTTAAAAAGAGATTGCCATAAAACAACCCAGATAATGATGAGGCGCTATAAAGTGACATTTAATGTCTAACGTTCAATTAGACCCTGACAGTCATTACCCATATTTAATGACATTTTTTTCATTCACTTCTTCTATTAGAGCGAAGCATTTCATGTCATTCATGTGATTGTTGGAAAAGTGCGTTCATCGACACACTCCCAAAACTCAATGACAAACTTAAGTAGTATCACTCAAGCAAAATTGAAATGATCTTCATCAAATTAGAAAGCACATGAAACAAACAAACCAATAACTTCAATGTGTCAATTTATGAATGATGACAGACTATAATTCCAAGAACTATTTTTCTATGACATTTGCATTCTGCGCGTTTGACATTTGTCCACTTGTTCATTGACTGAATGTTTCCGTCGCTCTTGATTGACGAAAATTGGAGCTAATTTTAGGATTGCCATTAACCAGTCACGTAAAGTAACGAAAAACCAGCTCGTTGACAGTTGCTGTCATTTCACAGGTACACCATGTTCACATGTGTATTGTAATTTAAAAATGAATCATAAAATTTTTACTACTCATTTTATAGACCCGATCTCGAGGTTTACTACGGCACACATCCCATTATTCGATAAGATCAAAAACACGAAAACCATTCCATACACAAATGACACCTCACTTTTTTGTTGACGAATTTAAATTTAAATGTTACCACTTTCCATTGTGAATGACATCATATTACACCGTGTCGTCGCGATGAGGTGAAAATAACGTTTGGCATACATTTGCACATACCGCTGCAATGCATTTTCAAACGGGAGTTGAGACTATTCAGTAAACGGTGACTTCATAGCGTGTGTCATGCGCGCGACACGTTCTTGCCGAATTCATTGGAATTCTGTCAACTCGAACGAACAACATTTTCACCTCCATTCGTACGATTGACTGTGCGAATCAACTCTTGCAGTGATCAGATATTATGATTTTCTGTTGATAACCGGTCCTATTGAAGCCTATTGAAAATTAAAACGCTGATTGAGAGTGATCATGGTTGATTTTGACAGCAATTCTCATACTTGTCTCGGCACGGAATTTTATGGGCAGACTTTTACTGCAGTCTTGTCGTAAAAAGTCGGGTCCACTGAGAAATGCATAAAGTTGAGTATGTTTTATGTATCGTTTGCTTGGTCGGCGGAGAATGCATTTTCGGTATGGAGACGCTGTTGCCATTGTCTCGTTGACGGACAGACATGATTAAAAAGTGTAAGCGTCTTGGGCGCATGATTATCGACTGTCCCATGTCGTGGCTAGTTCTTTGTCATCTGTTTGATGTTTTGCAACAAGTGGTATAGAAATAATAAAAATATCTTAAATATTCATAAAAATATTAATAGTATTTTTATTATTTCCAACGAGACATTGTCGCCCTGCAGAATGCACCAGACTATGATGCGGAGCGGTGCCATTTTATGTCCCGTTGAGTGCTGACAGCGAAGTGCAACAACAAAGGAATCTCAACGTAGCCTTGCGTAAGACCTGCGAAAAATAATAGTTTATTTTGTGACCACATTTAAATGTAAAATTTGTATAAGGACTGGACTGGACTGTAGTCGTCGACCATTTGACATTTATTACACCCTCCTTCGAATGCATTTTAAAAGCTTCTGAAGAAATATGCGAAAGGAAACATTTTAATGCTCTCGGAAGTAATTCGATTGCGCAATCATACTTCGAAAAGAGATACAGACAGTCGAAGTAGCAGAGTGCACTTCAATTGATTGTTTAGAATGAATCATCGCAACTGATACTCGCTGGCTAGCACTGATAGCCGATGCTAATGCAGAGCAAATTTGTTCTGATTTTACGAGCATCATCGTAAAGTTTCGAACTGAAATTCATTAGTTCCGTTATCAAGGAATGCATTACATTTTTGCTCGCGCCCTTTGATCTAAATGAAGCAGCAAACAGAGTGAATCTGTGTGATTCACATTCAAGCAGGAATTGTAACGCAACACAGAATTGGTTCTAGGAAGCGCGCATAGTTTAGATAATTTAGTCTGCAGTGAAAAACGAAGTGATGGATTTTAGGGGCGTTGGAAATATCTGTTTATTTGCTATTAATCGAATAAAGCTGATACGATGAAGTAGGGCAGTGCTAAAAATCGTATTTGTTTACAATGAAACTCCATCAGTGGATTATAGTGCTGCCCGGATAGCTGTCTTTAAGCTTTTCTATAAAATTTAGAGTACATGCCACTTTGATGCAGATCAATGAATTCGATTACTATCCGCATTGATGTTAGACACTTGGTTTGAAATAATCTTTGGTTGAACAGGAAATTTAATGTTTAAATCAGCTGTAAATCACGTAACTATGCGGACAAATAGTATAAGTTTCAGATTTGTTTACTTGGTCAAGATGGTCGTTAAAGAAGGTAATTTATGCCAGGGTTTTTAGAGCTTGACATTTTTGGTTAGCTAGCCGGGCTATACAGTTAAGCAATGGAGAAACTATACGACCAATAATGTGTATCGAAAAGGAAATGGAAATATGAGTTTAATCGCGAAATGTCCTTCACAGCTCGAGTAACAAACATTGCATGTACTAATCATTGATATCGATCTTCTGTTCCTTGAGACGTAAAACTTCAAGATAGACCACAGGCTCAACCAACAAGCCTCTGTAGAGAAATGTGGTGTTTGTAGTAAGAGACTTCCCGTTATAGGTGACTGAGTGTTAAAACCAATTGGTCATTTTAAGCGAGGTTGACGGTAACTGCCGCGCATACGGACAGCAGACACACTAGGCCTAGGCCCATTTTGTTACCACGCGGATCTTAGGCTACCTATTCCGCAAACCAATCTGTGCTTTTGATAAAGCGAAGAAGAGTGCTGTTTCTGATGTTGCTCAGTTCAGCCAGACTAACAAAATGTGCCCCAGAAGTCTGAATCTACGGGATGAGAGAGCACTGCAGCTACATAGCAAGTATTCAATGGTTTCTTCCTCATCCTCGTCCATGCAGCTTCTACAGAAATCATTATAGGGAAGGACTAGTCTAGAGGCGTGAGTTTCGATGGCTGAATGCCTTGTTACAACGCTAATAAGAGATCTGAGGTTTGGCCTGCTTAATGTGATCAAGCTAAGGGATCGCTTGGGATCGATTATAGGCCATAGAGATTTGATCGCTGTCTAGCTATCGGAAAAGATGACGATATCTGTGCGCGATATTACTTTGTTTTTTTTAGAAAGGACAGGGCTGCCTATCGGTGGCAGGTTGAGGAATATCTTTAGTGCTTCGCAGGAGGTAGTCCTTAGCGCCCCGCTAATGCATATACATGCCATCCTCTGCACTCTGTGGGATGATGTTGATTCTCTTATCGAGTGCGGTCCACCAAATTGCGATACCATACAGCAGTATGGGTCTGACTACTGATATAAATAGAGTTGCAGTCCCCATTTGCACCTAGTGGCCCTTTTACAGCAGTAAAGACCCGTGGAGGCCTTCTTGACAATTTCCTGGGTATTTAGCTTCCAGCTTAAATTCGTGTCTATTATAAGGCCTAAGAATTTAGCGCTGTAGCTTAGCACCAAAGGGGTCCCGCATAGTGTGGGAGGGTCCAAGTTCGAAATTTTATACTTCCTAGTAAAGATGACTAGATCCGTTTTTTGCGGATTGACACCTAGGCCGCATTCGCTAGTCGATTTCACTAGCTTGGATAGGTCTGATTGCATAATATTCCTTATCGTGGATATATATTTATCATATACAGCAATGGCAATATCATCTGCATAGGCAATGACCTTACACCCAGTCCCATCTAGTTTCACAATTAGTTCGTTGACCGCTATGGTCCACAGTAGAGGGGAGAGTAAACCACCCTGCTGTGTGCCTCTGTTGACAGATTTGCGGATCGTGGTATCACCAAGCTTCGAGCTTATCACTCTGTTATTGAGAAGTCGGTGGATGAAAGTCACTATAGGCTTTTCGATCCCAAGGCTGTTGAGTTCTAAGATTATTGCGTGAGGTTCTATTTTATTAAAGGCTCCCTCGATATCGACAAAGGCAGTGAGAGTAAATTCCTTGAAATCGAGGGATCTTTCTATAGTGCCAAAAAGTGAGTGCAGGACTGTTTCCACAGATTTGCCCTTCTTGTAAGCATGCTGAGAGATTTCGACTATCAACTATATTCCACTCTGAATAATGTGATTGAAAATATAACGTCTGTTGACAACACAGTTCATTAAAAGGGGTTTTTTTTTACATTATTTGAAGTTTTTAAAACGCCTATTTTCTTTTGGCTTTTTTTGGCTTTTTTCTCTTTGGCTTTTCATTTTCTTGTTATTGATGAAAAATGATTAGCTAGCCTCAAAGGTCTACAAAGTCTTTTCATAATAGTTTTAGACTTGCCATGTTGCAAAAATGGATGTCGTCTTTAGACTTTTCACTGTATACTGCAATGATAGTATTTCATAGCATTGTTGCATAATGTTGATAACAATTTATAATTTTTTGTTTGCTTTAGTGGTAAAATAATTTTATTGCATTTGTCTGAAATATTAACCTTGAACTCAAACACATGAAAACGACACCAACATAGCTGTCGCATAAAAACAAACAAATTTGCGATTCTTGAAATGCCAGTCACACTACGCAGAGCAAGAAGCATGAATGCGATAATCAACGATCGCAAATCGTCATAACCGGTTCACAATGGTTCACACAGATAACAATGTCACAGTGAGTGACAGAGAGACAACGAATTCCAATTCTCACTAATCTGCCCGTACCCATTAAAGCTCCCACATTTTCGGGTATTACCCGCCCACTAACAACTTGGTGACCGGCTAAGCTTTAATTTCAATCGATTCGTCTGGTAAATCAGGAAAGGCAACAAGTAAACACAACATTTGTGTACGAAAATAAATTTTACAATCCCATCAACAATAAGCTGACGAAATAAACAAGTAATAAAGTCATTCACTGAAAAACATTTTTTTCGTCGATAGTGATAATCATAAATGTAATAATAATACATGATTGTAACAATTGTACGGTCTTTGGCTAATGACAAGATCGTTTGGTTCTTAAAATGTTGCTTGCAGCGGAAATGCAACGTTCTTACGATTATTATTATTGTTGTTGGGGGTATATTGTACCACGATCTTTAGATCTATCGTGTCCCTTTTTGATACCTTTGCTCTATTAAGAGTTATTTTCACATGGAGTTATTCTCAGAGTTTGATTGAGGGTTATGGCTGTAACACAATAGTGCGTTTGCGCAGGCGTTGTCTTTTAACGCAAACAATTCAATAAAAATACAAATAATTCAACGATAAAAGTCACTTGAAATGAGTGTATGCAGGAAGGAGGCAATTTTGTTCATCTTGTATTCGAGAGAGAAAACAGATGATAAATTGAGTACTTATTTCAAAGCAGCCTTTCATTATTACATGAAGTCGGCTGGCGTAACGCACGTTGGTCAAAGGTAGACGAGATTTATTCAAGAGCATTCACTCAAAGCCAGTTTCCCTTAGGAATCTGAGAATGAAAAATGGTTCTAGTGACCGTATTTATTTTGTGGGCTAGTGTGTGACTGTCTATAGAATCTCAGTGCGTGTTCTGGTCCCTAGATTAACCATAGTTTTATTACGTGCTTCCCAAGAGTGTGTAGTGCCCTGTTAGCAAGCTTATTAGGTTCTTCCTGTACATTTTGATACATGCCATGTCATGAGCTTCGTTCCAAGTTTCTCTCCGGTTGCTTCGGTATGCTTGCAAGAATCCTCCTCTGAGAGACATGGACTCCTTCAGCGTAGAATGGTTCGGGGCCTGTGAAAGTTTCCAACGCACCTTTCCCAGCTGGGGAGATAGCCATTTCATTGCCTTCTATGCCTACAGGTATCTAGCAGAGCTTTCCTTCTGATAAACTCTTCAGGCTTCTGGGGGCATTCGGATTTGATTATGGGAGTAGCAGCTCGACTGTCTTGTCGCAGTTGGCATAGTGCCTGTCAAGATGTTTGAACGCATGTGTATGGTGTATATTTCTACTTGGAAGATGTACGTGCGCCTACTTATTGGAAGTCCTGGGTCGAAATACCTGACCCAGTTCCTTCAACAGTTTTTGATCCGCCTGTATGCCACTTTACTGTATTGCTCCTTAATTTGTTGACTATGAATTTATTGTTTAACTGAGGTAACAAATCGAACTCTTTAATGGTTTCCCCATAGGTCTTTTAAAAATCCACAGCACTACGTCTCTTGCTCACAGCTTCTGTATGTCTACACTCAACGTTTTCTAATAAGCTCCACACGTGTTTCCTCATAAGTAGTCTTTCTTATGGAACCTCAAATTACAAGTTTTAATGACTTAGATTAAGTAAATTTGAATTTTGAATTTCTGATGAAGCTGACACTCCCTTGATAGGTTAGGTAGGGGGGCTGCTAATGCATTCACCAGCACACTTAGACCATGTTGGTCGGTCTATTGTGATATCCAGTCAGACTACTACCACTGATTGACCACTCTGGTGATAGTGCAGTTAATTTGATCCAAACGTCATATAGTAACTGGACCAGATTTGAAAACCAGATAATAGCGTATTTTTGCTTTCACTAGGATTCGAAGCGTGGACCCCGCTAACCAGGGCCAGGCACTCAACCAACTGCGCCATCTAGTCGTCCGACATTTTCGGGTCATAAGCACTCCCGAACTTGCTTATCACCCGCAGTGTCTGGGTACACGGGTATCCGGCTAATTTACTAGATGTGTATTACACGGGCAAAACATAGGTCCGTAGTACTTATGAATGATAAGGACTTGATTATGCCTTATAGTGCCCATCATAATCAGTGGTTGCGAATTGTTTGCTGATTGCGAGTTTCTTCTCAAAAATTGTTAATTTGACGGATTTCATGGAAGCAGTAACCTAATTATCTTAATGATCAGTCTCGCGTGTAATTTTATGGTGAAACCATCTTTGCAGATCTTCTTCTCATTTCATTGTGTCCATCTTTGAAATCTCTTATCTGCGCAGGTAAATTCTTGGTTCTAATAAAGAGAACCTTCGTAAAGTTCCTTCTCTATGTTGAACTCTCAATTTAACTTCATGCATTAATACTCAATTCTAAAATCCATAATTTATACAGCTTGAATAGTAAACTCCTTCTTTTTCTTTTTATTTTCAATCAAATTACATGTAAACACTCACAGTCACAAGTTTCACATAAAATAATCAAAACAATTCACAGTTCCTTAGAAAAATGTATGCACATGCATTTCAGTCATACCTGGGCTATCCACTCCAATAATAGCATCCGAATCCTCTGTTGATGTCAGCATAAATAAGACAAATTTACCACAAGATTAGCAAGAGAATAAAATACCAAACAAACAAAATTTGCAAAAAGCTACAAAACACAGAAGAAAAACATCTAAAAACATGAGAGGCAAAAATTATTCAAGAAACTGCATGCCAAATGAAACGTATACATTTTGAAATGCATTCAATGCATTCATTCATAGCTGCGAAACGCTCAAAAGCAATTCAAATGTAAATGTACTTCACATCTGTTTGAATGATTGATACATGAATGTTGGTTATGCTCAGGGTGAACATTTGCAAAAATAATCTCCTTCTCGCACACATTTCCGTTTTGCACCGTAGTCTTCGGATGAATGCGATGTGACGTGTCTTTTATTTTTTGAAGTGTAAAATGACATGAAAAATGATTGAGGAGGAGCAATCCTTTTTTTTAAAAAAACCCGTGTCAAATGAAAAAAAATAAAATGCGATCTTTAACATCTACGAAAAACTCACTACATAAACTGCTATCCAAGCATTAAGCATCTGATTCTGAAATCTCATTTCGAAGGCATTATACATGTGTGTCAGACATTACATTTTTTACGGAAACTTAAGATCCAGGATGAACAAGAGTCGGTGACAAAAGAAAAATTATCTATTCTGGGTGAAAAAAATCGCATTAATTCGCTATGTGCATTCATTCCGAAGAGTTGAAGAACATGAAAGTACAGTGGCGGGAATATGTGATAGCAAGGGACTAAGGTCACTCTTTCCAGTTTTGATCGCCTTCAGAGTTTTCATACAAGCTTTGAAACACCATTCTAAAGGTTTCTTCTTCTTCTTTAAGGGCTCTACAGTTTGGGGTGGACCTAGGTCTCAGTCAACAAGCCTCTCGATCTGAAGCCAGCTGCCTCCAGTTTTCCATGCGAAGAAGGTTTAGGTCCTTTTACAGTTGTGTGCGCCATCGGTATCGTGAGCGTCCTCTATTGATTTGTCCCATTGAATCCTAGTCAAAGACACTTCGGGCTGGAGCAGTGATGTCCATGCGCTCTACATGGCCTAGCCTTCTTAGGCGTTGAATCCATAGACGCATGGCTAGGCTCATGTTACTGTACATGAATTGAAAATTTAATCTTCTTTCAGGACCTCTTCAAACAGGACCAAAGATTGAACGCAGAACTTCTCTGTGGAATCTCTGAGATTGTCCAGACTTCCGCCACATAGAGCAGGGCAGGGATGTTCAAGGTTTTATATAATGGGGAGCTAATCCAAAATTTGGCCCTTCGAGAGTGGGATATATATATATATATATATATATATATATATATACATGATATACGTCACGGGAAGTTGAACTGATCGAATATTGCACTTGAATCATGGATTGTTCAGCCTCATTGGTTGTTCGGAAACTATTCAAAATATAGCTTTTTTCAGCATGAATATAATTTCATATGTACCGCACTATATTATTCCAAAGATATTGTCAGCGAGCTGTCCTGCATAGAAAGAACATTAGGGCCAGTCAGTCAAGAGGGAGGTCTAGGCCACCTTACACATATGTACGCTTGAACTACACAGCTTCTTTAGATGCCATTTGATATAAATCCAAGTCTACTGGTCGACGCCTACCATACAATCCGGTTTTTGATTGATCCACGCTATGGTTCAACTCGTTTTGTTAAATAATACTAGCGAAAAAAAGTTGAGTTTCGAAATTGGGTCTTGAAAGTGAAATGGGGTTGAATATTAAAAGGCTACGATAAAAGGCTCTTCAAGAGAGAAGCTTATCTGACAGTTGTTGTGGTCTAATTAGCGAAGTGATGAATCATCCCGAAAAGTGAATGTGAACAATGGAAAGCGCTTAAAACATAACCTGAGCGATATCTTGATACCACTTTTGAATTGCCATTGTCAAGCTGAATATTTGGGTTACATTCCCTACACGAAAAACTTTTATAATTTATAATGGAAGCGTCACCTCTCTCGAGTCACTGAAATTGATCGGACATGATTCAGGAGCAGACAGAAATTAATCATATGCATGTATATAACGTCATTAACCCGATCATTAGATTCTGAGAAAAAAATTTCAGCAAATCAGGATACCACCAGGAAAAACTTCTCGATTTGGAACGATGCCAATCTCGACAAATTACACCAAGTGGCCTTCTTCGAGTTGCCATCACCACGTTTGGAGGGTGCAGCCAATCGATGTTAAAAAATTTCACACACAGTCCACTTTGGAGACTTGGGAGGGCGCCTTGGAGATATTGCGTTTTGAACACGATCTAAGTTATCTTGTTGGGCGTCATTAACGTTTCGTTAAGCTATGCTAATTAGCCGCCTTAGCCAATAAGATCGTTGCATACAGACTTGCTGATCTGGTTTACGGACAAGATTAATCGAACATGGAACCTCGGATGAATGAGCCTTTTGAATCCATGCCATATTACACCCATACACAAAATTCTATCATAAGGAAGATATAACGCCATATTGTTATTATTATTGGTTATCCATAGCTGATGCCATAAAATGTTCATTCAAATAGAACAAAGTTCGTTGACACCCAACACACAACCAGTTTTAGTCCTATTTATTTATTTTTATTAACATCTGCCCTTTCACATTGGGAAACACCTTAGCGTCAAGTCCCTCCACAACTTTCTTCTATAAGGCGGAAGGATATTGGGGGATGTCGAAATAACATTTCCGTCTTAAACAGAAACGTTTATCAAAGTAATTGTCCGGCAAATTATCGAGAAAATGTATTCGCTTTTGAGAAGCCTAAGCATGTGATTTCTGTAAATCAAAGACCATACATTTTTCTTAGAAAAATTTATTAACACCCATCACCTAAGTCATAATGTTCTATAAATTCATTAGACACGTCTGTCGATTAGCGCCAACTGGCGGCCCCATCGACTGTTAGTTGTGCAAGCTGCTGCACGTTCGTTCACATAGCGAGTCTTTATGCGAGAGACGTGTGAAGTTTCAAGATTCTGACAGCCGACATAAAACCAACGATAAACTTGGCAATTTTAAGTGAATTTGCATGGCTTATGGGGCAGAATGTATTTACATGTTGGAAGAAAAATCACTGCCAGAGCAAAACAAATTCCCTATCTAACATCGGACTCAGAAGAATCAACACACATTTTTCATCGTGAAATTATCCAACCAACTGATCATAGATATCACAGGGCAGACGACACACAGCAAAGACTCTCAGATTCCGATGCAAGAAACAAGGAACCGGAAACACAATCTGCGAACATGCCAACCGAGGCGAACTGATTCAACAGCATGCAGTGGAATTCCCACTTTGCCTTATCATCTGCATAGATCACTGCGATGCCTATTAAAGAGATAAATACGAACCTCCAAAACGACGACTCTTGACCCTCTACCAAGCCCCCACAACATCAACCACACAGAATAACTTAAGACTGCTATGCTAAGCACAACAACAGCAAAGCACGAAACTATTCCCCGCTTGCATGCAAAAGCTAAGAAAAATAAAGGAAAATCCGATGAAAGAAAGAAAACAAGTACATAACTACAACAAGATGCCATCATCGATAACTACTGTCAACGACATCGAGCGTACCTTCATTTATGTATCCTCCATCCATGGTGAGTGTGTGTGTGTGTTCGAGTCCCTTGGTCGCCTTGAATGTATTCTCCTTCCTTCCCTCACCCACTTCCTATTGAAATACAATCTTCTTTCTGCTTGACTTGTTGCAGATACGTCGTCGGGATTCAATTGCACGGGTCAGCGGCGTCTGCGGGGGCAGCCCACACAAGCAACACGTTTAAAAATATCTAACTGGGCTAATTGTTTTCGAAAACAATCGCCAATAATTTCGATGGGCACTCAAAACACTTCAGAATTTCACAAATTCACGCAACAGGTACGCGGGTAATTCCCTCCTTAAAGGCACACATCAAGCGAGCAATTCACTTCGAACGAGTCGTCGCGCATCCGATTTCCATAATCTTTATGCTGCTGTAACCGCGCTACAAAACGTTGTGTCGCTTTGCGAATGATATCTCCTTTCGCGATTTTTTTTTTTCAAATAAAACGACTCTATTCCTGCGGTTGTGTATGTCTGCTGCAGCTTCTCCCAGCGGATGACGTCCTACTTGCGGTCGCCGTGCTGTGTAATGGAACCTGGAAAGAGAAAAAAAAAGTCGCATATGAATACCAGTGTACACAGCACACGCCATTAGATCATCTCTGGACGGACTGTAAATGCAAACATTAATTCGCTGTCATGATCATTTCCGCGCAGGCTGAAACAAAACAAAAGCGCTTTCCTTTCGTGGACTTCTTCACAGTGACTGTGCGACTGCGACTGTGACAGTGATATGATTGTGTGTGCGTTGGGATTTAATGGGCCGCGGCCGCCCAGCTTATGCAGCCGTCTGGGCCTGCCTTGACATTTGCATTCATAGCTGTGCACCCTGCAACCGAGCAATTTCAAAGTTTATTCTGAGAGAAGGTCGCTTCGCGAATTAAAATCCAGTGAAAGAGTCTTCGTCTCATGTCTGCATGTGCGTCTATTTCGGGTGCATTCGCAGCGCAGTGTGCGCACAGATTGCAGTTACTGCTTCAAGTGAAATTATACACAAGTCAGATGTGGTTGAAGTTTAGGGGAGATGACATCACAAGGAGCGTTTGATCTCTCTGGTGGCTGTGGCTGATACAGCGGAACAGAAATAGATATTTGAGAATTTGCATTCCCTGTGCGAGTGGAAACTTTCCATGCAAGTGAAAACAATTAAAGACTGTGCTGGATTGTAGAAATGTGATGGGGCGGATGCACAAAATCCACACAAAGCCCACACCCTCCAACCGGCATCCTAAAAGCACTTAGTCCACCACCCAAATCGACCATATGCGGTCATTTATTGCCCTAACTAAGCATAAATTTGCAATATTCAACACACGCACACTCGACCGCACAGAACAACAATAAATGTGCTTCCCTTAAGTTCCCCTGATGCTAGAATCAACGTCAAATGTGAAATATGATCATCGCCTTATGGAAACACGTTCGGCACCATCGTTCTTTTGCAACCACCCGAAGTAACGCAAACAATTCTAGAGGTGATCCATTAGTGCGCCAGCAATTTATGGAACATCTTGTGCAATCTGCCTGTTGTTGCATCTAAATATAGAAAAACCAATGGAATGCACAAGTAGGCATACGTATGCATGCCCGAAGAGGAGTAAAGATTTCAAAGAGGCGCTAGATTAGTATCGAGGTGGGGTTGCGCTTCATTAGCACAAAGCAGACGTTGAATTTAAGGAGCATGTGAGAATTAAGATGCGCTAACGAGGCGTGTGCCCCAATGAGAGTGTTCAACTTTGTTTTAAAAATAAGAAAGGGGTTTGTTGTTAAGTATCTGACAATTAAAGCATTTTACGACAGTGGAAATGGGAATATCGGCAAATATCACCAGCCTCAGTTGTAAGCATAAGTGGGAGCTATGAAAATGAATCGTGATAAGGTCTGCCATAATCAAGTAATGTAAAACGGCCACGGGGCAATGGAAAGATTTTCTGGGGTTCTTATCGCTGGACTTTGTTATTAAGAAAAGATGCAAGAACTTCGAACTTGAAAGCTTCTGGATCATCTTGACGGGTGGATTTATGATTCAGTAAGGCCGGATGGTGAGGAGCCCTTTAACACCTTAGTTTACCTAGAGTTACCAGGTTATTAGAGTGAGGCTTACGTTGAATCACTGAATGTTAGAGGAATGTCAGACTCAGGAAAAAAATATGTTAATTGCACTAAAAATCAGACTATGTGTCTAAAACGTTTTTTTTTAAAAGACAACAAATAGCTGATCTTGCAGAAGTGATCGACAGAGCATTGGTGAATTACCAAATTTGGACAAAACTGGACACTTGTTGAACGTTCAAAACATTAAGTTAGTTAAGGTAAGAGTGGCTGACTGAAGAAGATAGTCACACTTACGCCAATCTATGTCCATTGTAATACGCAACAATCGGATTGATGTTCTTCTAAAAAGGGAACTAGTTGGTGCTTGGGCCAAAACGTCAGAGGGTCCTTGATGTTTGAAGCCCATCGAAGGTATGGTGAATAGCACCAAAAATACGAACGTTTTCACCCATTTGACTTCTGACCAAAAATGAGATTTTCCAAGAAGGTCTTGCGGAGAAAATGAAACAATTCTTCTCGCAGAATAATAAAAATGTTGTGGAATGGCCCTGCAACTCTCCTGACCTCAATCCGATGGAGCATCTGTGGGTCACCATTAAAGCCAAGCTCAGCAAAAAGGACTGCACCACCAAAATCAAACGATTTTCAACAATTATTGAGGTATGGTTCCATGACGAAGAACTCAAAAATATTTTCGAAACAGGGTAAATGCACAACAGGGTAAAGGACCTCTTAAATGAAAAATGAAGTCATATTAATTACTTAGACTAAATTTTACTGGCACGCGTTGCTACGCATCTTAAAAAATCATATTTAAAAAAATATCAGCAACAAATCTGTTACGAAAGTACTCACATTACAGTCAACTCTTTTTTTAGTTAAAAGATCATATGAAGAGATTTAAAGCCCCAATAACGAAATTAGGATACTAAAAACCAAAACCAACACCTATTTCACAGAATTCTGGACAAAGTTGCCAAAGTCTTCAGTCCTCTAACTTTTACCATTTAAGAGTCGATAAAGCCCAAGCGAACAAACATTGATTTTTATATATAGAGATTTTAAAATAGAGCAAAATATCGCTACTCTTGAGCTAGGACAGTGCCTCTTCTAGCGCAATGATTTCTGTCTGAAAAACGCTACAGTGGTCAGTTTAAAGAGATTGAGAATAGACTCCTACACCCTCTAATTCGTCTTCGATCCGTCGGTGTAAATTCGCAAGGAAATGTCCAGCGTCGAGACATTCAATCCGATCTATTTCGCTTTTTGTAGCAAATCCATGATATTATGTTGGGCAATCCCCGGACAAGGTTCGTCAGATGGATGACTAGTTGCACATGAACAAATTTTGCGCAAACAAGTACTGAGTCTGACAAATCCTTGCATTGAAGAATATCTTTGGGAAAAGTGTATCTCCGAGACAACGTTGAAAACTAAACAAAAATGTATTTAACTCCAGTGTCACTTATCGACTCAATGAACGCTCCTGCTACACATGCCTTCCTGATAGACCAACATTTCCTTCACCCACCCGCATCTACAGCACTTTTTGAACATGGTCCAGTTTCATCACTCTTTTCACTTAGCAATTTATAACATTTCGAAGAAATTTCTGCAAATTAAATGTGCGATGTGATTCACTGCAATTGCAAATTCCTCAACATATCTTACTTCGCACGCTTTAAGACATTTTAAAAAGAAAGAAACAGAAAGGAATGGTGTGTTTGAGTACCTCACCCATTAAAATGAGATATTTGTATTTGTAGTCATATTTTGAAATTTTTTAAAGTTTAGGGGAATGTTATTAACCGTTGTCTTATATAATACGGCCTTTTCCCTGAAATTACTAAGTGATGATTTTTTAAACATTTGGTTTTAGTTGGGAATCCATAGGCTAATTAAAAAAGTTTATTTCATGAATATTACTAAGTGGTGATATAAATTTTAAGTAAAAAAAGTTTATTTCATGAACATGTTGACCACGACAATTCTAGCCTAACTGTACGGATAGTCAAATTTTGAGTTACTTTATGGAGCACTGACTTCTATCTCACATATACCAAGTGTAATGTTCTTTTGTAAGGCTGCAAATGGTGCTGGCTTATCGTCATAAGCGAGTGCTTTGATGTATCCCCCTGAAGAACTTGTATTGCTTCATCAGTAGGCCGATTATGACGAGCATATTATGCCACTTTTCACAAAGCACGCATTTAAAAGAAATCAATAACATGTAAAATCTGTTCCTGATACCCCAAACTCAAGCAACAAAAAAAATCTGCTTCATTTTCACTTCTACATACATCAAGTGAACACAGGAGATCCTCGTAAGCCATCAGAAAATTCATCAATTATTGCCTTTTAAAATCTACATATGTAGGGTTTCTTTTCCTTCATTTCATGTGTATAGTGCTGTGTCCAGGATTCAGCATCAAGATACTAAACGCAGAAATCTTCCATGTTTCATTGTGGAGCTTGGCACTCGTCAGCAAAAGAAAAGTGTTTCTGAGTGTTTCCCGATCGATGAGTCAGAAGCAAAACAAAACGAAGTCTCGAGAGGTAGGTAACTAAGAATGACTAGCATATTTATTGTAAAAACCAGAAATGAAGTATTACAGAGATGGCCGACTTCTACCTCTATTTCCCCTTAAAATGTTTGACAATTGTTGTTTATCGCGTGTTCATAAACCAAATTGACCAATCAGAGGACGGCATTTACGTTATTTCGTGAATAACCGTCAAAAATTCTTGAATAGCTGTCAAAAAGGCACTCAAGTTCCTCGATGGACTAGGAGGCAATCAGCTGTGAAGTCGGCGATCTCTGTAAAACTTCATTTCTGGTAAAAACTATGCTCCACTTAGACCTTTAAGGTCCTTTGGGATGTTACTTTCGGCTACTTTGCCCTGACTGAAACTGAAACTTCTAATTTGCTATCTGTCTAACTCTAGGAGAGCTTTAGCTCTTCTTTTTCTATTCTTGTCCTTTATGGCGTTTGTCAGAAGCCATGATTTCATTGCTTTTAGCGGGGAATGGGGTATCTTCTGATTCTATGCCAATGGTAGACGCTTCCTCTTACCTACGGCTGAGATTCACCATCTTGGATTTTGTGGATGGTGTTTCCAGTACCTTCATTGTCGCCTGACTATCTATGCTCGCTGCACACACTATCTATGCACTGAGCAGCTGCATGTGGAATATAATGCAGTGTCTTGGTAGAGAAAACTCCTGAAACTGTACCTTCCCCCAATATGGATTCGCCTGTGTAAATTTTCAATGCATTCGTGCTATGTACCTTATCTCCGTCCGATTCCCCTCCCGTAGGGAATAATGTTTAGTGCTTCATTTCGAAATCCTCAAACGGCGTTAGGTAATCCGATTCCATATGACCTTCCATGTGAATTTTACCCCATCGATTGCATACTGATACATAGTCGTTGATTCCCGTAGATATTCATGAGAAGAAGATGCAATAACATTTCTGGGGCAGCTGTGGACGATTATCAGAATGTACTTACAATACAGATCCATGCTGATATTTGTATTCTGCATACCTTAATCAGATTTTGTTTACTTGTAGTGCCGCCAAACAAACAAAGACACCGTGTCAGCATTAGTCTTACTATGGCAGTGTAGGAGACTTAGAATATCTACAGATTTTTTGTGTGATGTTCTTGATAGAGGCTTCACCAGCCAATCTCGCTAATGATCATCAAAGCTAGATCATCGAACCCTGGCAGATACACAAAAAGAGCAAGAGCGAACTAGACTCATTAGTGACATGGTTAAGGGTAACTACAGGGTGGGCCATCTAGTGGTTTGTTTTTTAAGTTGTCAAATCTTGACAGTATCATACCTCCGTGGAACGAAATGAATCGCTTCAACTTTGAACAACGTGTAAAAAGTTCGTGATACTGGTATGCTAGTGGACAACTCTCATGGTCCTTGTCGTCGTACACAGATGGGCGCAGATGAGAATGTGGCTGCTGTAGCTGAGAGAATCACTGGACCATTTTCCATAGAAAATGAGGCTGGGAACAACCTTTCGGTCAACGGTGGGTGTTACTAAAATCGAGGACATGGATTTGGACAACCTCTGGTTCATGCAGAAAGGCGAGCTATGGGACACAGACAATGCCACAATCGATCTTTTGCGATCACCAAATTTCCAAAACGTGTTATCAGCCATCAGACGATGCCAATTGGCCCCCTGGGTGCTGCGATTTCTTTGTGGAGTACTGTGAAGGACCGATGTTTTGTCAACAATCCGTAAACGATTCAAGCACTTAAGGCGAATATTGCAAACATTGCATGAGGTACATTCTGAAACAATCAACAACATCAACAAGGTCTTGGCAAATTGTAAACAGAATGCGCTCCTGCGAAGCCGATGCAGCAACTTGATCTACGTTGTATTCCATAATTAATGGCAATGTTTGTTCTTACTAATAAAAAGTCATAATACATGGAAAAATTGGAGTTTGTATTTGAACCGCTCTATAAAATAAGAATGCAAGACCTAATAGTCTAGTATAATAAATAATTTTACATTTTGGGTAATGAAAATTCGGTAAGTACATTTTGGTAAGGAAAGAGCGGAAGCAGTACCCAGGCTTCGCTTAGCTACAATAGTACAACCAACGACAAAACCGACCGAAATTTTCTATGATAAGCTGCCACGTAAGACCTAAGATTAGACAGTTTTGATGAACACCTAAGGAGTCATGGAAGCAAACAAGCTTTGAGCAACACTGAACGAGAAGTCGTCACACACAATTTAAGTCAGCTGTTTTGATCCAGAAAAAGGAGAAATCCCAAATATTGTGCCTAGATTCAGACAACGGACACTGGACCATTTGTGGTAAATATTTTAAAAAGGCTTTTCTGGAAGAACACACACTTTCGCAATGTTCTACTTTTAAATTCCCAAATGTGGAATTCGAATGTATTTCGAAAGCCCCATGGGATAGTGCACCATTTGAGGCAATCCCCAGGCAGAAATCATTTGACGGGTAAAGGATTTCATTCGACGGGTAAAGGATTTAGCAGACAAACCGATATCTTAAAGTGTGGTTGGTTATTCAAAATATTCTGCCTCTCTCCAGCATGTTCCACTAAAGGATTCGCGGACATTTTGTTATTTTTTTAAATTGTTGTCGTTCGACATTCACGGAAGGAAATGGTTTCATATTTCATCCAAAAACTTAAATAAAGCAGAATCTATTTTCGGTCCGAATTGCATAGCGCAGTCTCCGACTGAATAAACAATTTATGAAACAAAAGAATATTTGAATTCTGTCACATTTATCCGTTTATCAAAGTCGCCAGTAGTTTAGTCAGCAACAAGAGATATACCTACATTTTCTTTTTCCAAGAAATTGATTCATCTTGTGACAGCTTCCTCAATTTATGGAAGTCAAGAGAATGTCATCACAGAGATGAGCACGATAGATACAAAGACCGAACCACGAATGCCTTCGAATGCAAAATCCCATTGAAATGTGATTCATTTTGGCTTTGGCGTCGCTGTCGGTATCAATAAATTCAACCCCTTCCCTTGACGCATCCCGTACACGGGTACCGTGCCAATTGCCGTTATCGAGTTAATTAAGAAAATTCGTCAGTTTCTCCTATGCTTTTGGAAATCAACACCAAACCACTGACACTCAGCGAGACACTCGCACTTTGAACATTTCCAATAAATTATATTTAAGTGTCCGTCGGAAAAAAATGAGGCAAGTTAAATATAAATGAGGAAAACAGTTTTCACGGAGATTCATTGCACAAGGTGTTCTTTACTTTCGCGTATTTTTACTTACTCACGCGCTAATAAAGACCGCGATAAGTATTTAAATGTTGTTTTAAGTTCATTCTTCATTTGATTACCACTGCTGGGGTGGTTCTGATATTATAGTTGCTTTGAAGTCGGTTGCAAGGGTCAACTTTTATCCCGTGTCTTACATTTTTTCTTTAATCTCGATGGCATTTGATTCGACAGCTGTTTGCTGGCTCGATAGTCGGTACGGAGAATTTATGTGTGGACACAGTGATGCATCATTCGCATTTAGAAATTACACCATTCGTGCGAACAAACGTTGCGTGCTTACAGGAATGGAATTTATTTTAAATTGGTAGCAAGTGGCGAGATTAACGAGATCAAGTGCGATGTGCCTGCTTAGATGTTTATTGAATTGTCTTTAAATACAAACCGATCGCTCATAAATTACACTCGCTCTCATTGGACAGACATTCCTTTGAACATGCTGATTTGCACGGCTCATGGCAGGAATGCCGGATAGTTTCAAAGAGAATTTTCATGACCATCATTTCAGAAGACAAACGAAACAATCATATTCACATAAAATCTTGATTAACGTCACAACTAGCATTTAAAAGGCGAAACAAGTTTCCCCTGAGGCCGAGTCTGAGGCAGGTTCACTGAAGATCACTGAAATATGCGCAAAAGCTTTTAGGCCCGTACAAGCGATGTCATAAAGATGTGAGATTCTGAATGATTTTATGAGATATACCCGAGTAAGAACAAAATGCAGGTAGGTGCAGCCCTGGCCAAAGAAACAACTTTCATTGCAAGTCACCGTCGGTTTCTTTACATTTTGAATGACTTAATCGTTACGAAATCGAGAAAACGTCACATAAAATAGAAAACACGTCTGAAGAGCAGCTATTGACCGCAGTGGCATCAAGATTGACTGGAGCACGTGAGTCGAGATTGTCAGGAAAATGTAAATCGCTTAAAGGAAAGCAACAGTTTCCATTGAGAGTTCAGAGAAAGTATGACATAGCTCAATTTAAACGACTGTGATATGACATGAAGTTGACTCTGAATAGTTTACAAGTCAGAAATGATTGATTCAAAAAGGCGTTACGTTCAAAATATGACACTTTATTCGGAAAAATAGCATTATAGAGTAAATTACGCCAAAATGCAACAATTTTTGTTTCTTATAAGTGCGTGTTTCTTATATAGTAAAGACGGATATAAGAAAAAAGTTTCTTGTAAGAATAACACAAACAACATTCAATACAAGAAAACATTCATATAAAAAAAATTATAGGAACATTCACAGCACTTAATTGCAAAACAAAAAACACTTAATATGTATACTGCAGTTATTCCAGCAGATTTTAGGCAAGATAATTGAAACTTAATTTTCTTCTAAAGGGCGTGTTCGTTCACATTTTAGGAACATTTCGATGGAACTTTATTGTGTCATACAAAAGTTCCTTATACACATCATAATTCAGACGAAAACTTGGAACTTGGACTTGGAATCGGTGTTGTAAAAAAATTCATTATATCGGTGTTTTTCTTATAAGTGTCATTTACTGTAACACATTCACTACAAATTCTTTATGCTAGAGGCATGAAGAACGTTTTTAAAGTTTCATAGCGTGGAAGAGCACTGATTGGATGTGAACCATATGGACGATTGCAATATGTTGCTGAACACTTTAAAAATAACATCTTATAAGGACAAAAGTTCCTCGGGTTCTGAACAGATTAGCCCCTACTTACTTGTCTTTTAAAATATATAACAATGCACCCTTCTAGTCATATGCCAAGATAGGTATCTGACAACACTTCGATACACGAGTCACTGCTGGGGTTTCCAAATTGAGGATATTAGCCAATTTATTTTGGCACCCGGTGAGTTTCTAAGCGCCGTGATATGGTCAAACAACGCCACGGCGCGTTCCGAACAGAATGTTTTTAATTTCCTATTGTATTGAAGAAGACTGGCGCAGTTGGTTGAGTGCCTGACCTTAGTTAGTGGAGTCCCCGGTTCGAATCTCAGTCAAAGCAAATTTAATACGGTTTTATCTGGTTTTCAAATCTGGTCTAGTCACCATTTGCCGTTGGGATCAAATTAACGGCTCTATCACTGGAGTGGTCAACCAGTGGTAGTAGTCCGACTGTGAGTATCACAACAGACAAATTTGAACTAAGTGTGCAGCCCGCTACCTAACCTAACCCAACTTCTTAAATGTTAGTGAAATGGGTTCGATCTTGGAAACTGTCCCCAATAAAGAACTGGGCAGTTATCAATTCGACTGGGCCATGTATAACGCATGAACAACCTAGCTCCGGCACCGAGTTTTCGACTCCGACGCTGTAGGACAACACAGCAGAAGATGCGCGCATTTAAGGTACCGCACAAAAGTGGAGAAGGACCTTTCATCGAGTTGAAGTATTTTTAATTGTATTAGCCGTCAGTTTTACGTTCTATCTCTAGCAACACCTATAGAAGTATATCCTTGCTCAACGTCGCCTACAAGATCCTGTCCAGCGTACTGTTTGAAAGTCTAAAGCCCTTTTGCACAGCACAATTCGGAACGTGAGTCGGCGTAGCGTACTGGGTTAGTGCGTCGACTCCTACGCAGAGAGTGCCACGTTCGAATCCCCAATCTACCAACTTTCATAATTCACGGCTTCCACCTCTTGCGAGTCACCGACAATGCTCAAAGAGTATTCCTGTCTAGAAAAAGCTTCTCAACTTTGCCGTTCGGAGTCGGCATAAAACTGTAGGTCCCTTCTTCGCGTGAAAGAACAATAGCAAACGCACAACACGAGTGGTTGCTGAGAAGCTAGGCCCAGGTCCGCCTCGGACTGTCGCACCACCAATATTATATTATTTATAATCAGAACGTACCAGTGCGGCTTCCAAATTTGTACACTAAGGGAAATCCGAATTTATTTATTTATTTATCCACAAGGAATCCGGAGAAAACTGATCCGGCTGTGTCGCACCACGCTAACACACACGTTACCCCGCGGCGTTTTGCTCAAGGAATTCCGATCCGTTTGAAACCTGCACGGGATTTCGGCAAGGAGATGCGCTGTCGTGTGATTTCTTCAATCTGGTACTGGAGAAGATAGTGCCGCGGTCAGGTATAAACACGGAAGAAGGCACTATCATCCACAAGTGAGTCAAACTGTTGGGGTACGCAGATGACAAGGAAATTGTCGCGCATTCCAAACGTGCCGTAGTGGAACTTTCACGGCGATTGAGGAACAGGCGAAACGAGCTGGTCATAAGGTCAATGAAGATGACGGAATATATGCTGCCGAGCAAGAAACATTCCGTCCCACACCACCTTAAGGAGTGGTGTTTGTCTACCTCGGGACAAACGTTAACTCCATCACAGATGACATCCCAGTCGATATCCGACGTAGGATCACCCTTGGCAAACGCTGTTACTTCGGTTTATCAAAACAACTGGCATTAAAACTCCTGACTCGAAGGACCAAAATCATGCTCTACAAAAATCTTATTTTGCCAGTCCTGCTATATGGAGCCGAAAACTGGACGATAAGCAAAACTGCGGAGATGATTCTTGGTGCCTTGGAAAGAAAAATTCTACATCGGATATATGGTCCCATCTGCGAGGAAAGCGAATGGAGGAGAAGACACAACCGCGAACTCTACGAGCTGTACCCGGATGTGGGTGTATTCCTGAAGGCAAAAATCCGTCGACTGCACTGGCTCGGCCACATCGGATGGATAACAGCGCTCCTGCAAAGAGGATCTTCGAATCCTAGCCTCCTGGTTCGAAAATGAGAGGACTGCCGAATCTCCATTTTAAAGACCAAGTATTCGTGGATGCATGACAGCTTGGTCTTAATGACCGGAAGCAGCGTGTCCAGGACCATTAATGTTGGAAGGCTCGAACAGACCCGTGGACGGTTCGAGCCTGATAATTGAGTATGTAGTAATCTCTTCATGATCATGGAGAAGATCATGAAACACTCACACGCAGAACTCTAGAGTCACGGTATTTCGAAAATCCGTAGAACTGCTTCCATCCGCCACCGATCCCAAACATGGCAGAACATAGGGAGCCGTCAGCGAGACTGTTGCTAGCATAGGGAAGTGGCCATCTGTCAGAGGAACCATCTGTCTAGGATCAATCCGTTTGTTTAAGTCAATGATCATCGGAGTCCTGCTGTACGGCGTGGAGGCATGAAAGATCTCAACAAAGCAAGTAAACATTTAGACTCTTCGCAAGAAAAATTCTGCGTGCAACCTTGCCTCATTCGCTTTTGAAGGAGGCGACTTAACCAGCTGTAGGGACTATGTTATAAGACATGAGTCTAACCAAGCATATACAGATTTGGAGACGCCTGTTGGTTGACGCCCAGGTCAGAAGAAGTGTGGTTATCTTGTGTTCGATGTCTCTATACACATACTGTAAGAGCAAATTTTTTATGTATCAGAAGATCGCAAATGCTCCTAATACAGAATACCAAACCCAGACTATTTGTTGTACAATGAAATCGTTTGTCACATGAATGCTCACACAGCTAGCGAATGCTGTTGTTATTCGAATCAAGTTTTCCAAGAAAATTATGCAATTTTTCTAGGAATTATAAAGCATGATCTCTTGACTGAAAACTTGCCCTAGACAAATGTCAGTTCCTCTCAAGACACTACGTAAATAACAAGAACTGAAAAATAATTATCTATTGACACAAATTCCGAACCAATTTAAAGGCACTCCAGTCTTCTTCCAAGTATTACTGTATTTTTTTTTTGTTTTTCAAAAAGAATTAAGCGACCAAACATCAACTTAACTAGCCAGCCCCCAGTTCACAATGATTGATCACTATCCAATGTCAGACGACAATTTATGCCCTGTCAACAATGATTAAATGACTTTCCCCCGCTCTGAGTATCTCACGCAAATCTGTGTTTCATTACACACTTTATTTGAATTCCATTCGATGGGTCTGTCTGAGGGATGGGGTAAATATTTCTGCTCCCAAAAGCATCCATCATCGAACATTTCACTGAAAAGAAAAACCACATCTGTTGCGTGCGAAGAGCAAGGTTAATCTAACCTCCAACGCGACTGACTACAAAATTTATGTTGTTGGTTACGTCACCATGGAATAGTAATGGATTGAAGCCCCTATTCGTCAACGGTACGCTGCAGACAATGGGGGACAGTGTAGAAAGTCTGCGTTCAGCCCCAGTGCGGACTCCCCGCGCACACAAATGTCATGCCGAAGTTCATCGTCGATATTTTGGACTTCATGAGAACTTCTCTTTATTTCACCCAATTAACTGAGTCGATTGGATATTTGTCATCGTGTGGTTAATGATATAATGGTTAAAACGCATGCCAAACCACAGGCAGTGCGTCCGTCATAAGAGAAAGAGAGAGAACAGAACGCCCTCGTCGATAAAGTGTGTCATTGATTCGCATTCGCAGCAAGTATGACTTCATCGGCTTTGATTTGAGATTGAATTCCCGCCAAGGCAGGTGGATGGATCGATCCAGTTCAAATTGTGACTTTGGCCATCAGAACAGGTGCCACGTCCTCCTACGCGTCGTCGTTTGTTTGTTTCGTTTCTGCGGAAGTTAGAGGCAAATATTTTTTATGGTGTCCGTTGGTTAAATAAACGATCGAATATTCTCTTTGGCCATTGCGCGCCAATAAATTCGCGAAACAAATAAATACGCTTAATCTTGGATCCACATGCTTTTCGCTAAGATTAATGCTCATCAATGCGCTGACCCACAAAAACAAATGCTGACGCGCCGATGGAGGCGATTGTTTCTATCGCGCAAATGTTTACAAAACAATAAGGAAATATGAATTAACAGAGCGCAAAGCTATATCAATTTATTGATGTATTAACAATTGGAGATGAGATGAATTGAAGGATGATTTGGTGCAAGCATTAAGCGTCGGATTTTCACGAGCTCCACGTGCCCAGTGGAAGACAAGAATTTATTGCAATCGTGGTTGATAATTTCATAAGATGTTATGCCTTCAGATGCATGCCTCCATAAGGCCCACGTGCCCTTGCAAGAATTAGTGTAAGCCAATGCTTGCTCCTTTTTGAACATCCAGAGCATAATGTTTCCACTTCTCCCAAATCAGTTCTCAGTTCCCAGTTCACTCCCTTCTGTGATGACTCAAACGACGACTGAGGGTCTGCACATCTGAACTGTCTTTTTTCAGCCATCCGTTTGCTGCTACAACCTCTACTAGGTACTGCGACTAGGCACCACCCTATGCCCAGGAGGGTGAAATCATTATGAGTATTGTTCTTTTAGTCAATTTAAGTTGCAGGGATGTACACGTGTTGTGTTATGTGTTATGTTTCAGCAGCTCTCGTAGTTACCAATGACATCCAACTGTCAAAATATTTAGTAAGCGTTAGTATTTTATCATGCATCTTTTAAAGATTGCCGCACTTCCACTTCCTCAGTCATAAATAAATACGCAACGTGAATTTCGTTGTGAGGTCGCTCGTCATCATGCCTTCAGTGTGCACGCAACTTGTCGTACCGTGGAGAAGTTTGAGCATGAGTACCCCCTTTTGGACACTTAGCCAAACAGAGATTGGGGAGAAATGAAGAAAATATAGCCGCACCCAGCGTGGCGACCAATACCGAAGAAGACCCAGAAATGTCGATACGGCTGAATTGGGTATCTTCAGAACGTCAACCTGACTTAGTTTGCGATTAAATCACTTAAGTCGACATATGTATAGCATGCTAGAATTAAAGCCAGACCAAAGACTTTGCCGTGAGTTCCCTATTTAGGCGTTGGATGTTGGACAGAGATCCGAATATTAGACGTCTCTTACGGGGTCTATTTTCAAATTGACATGCTGGGTCATCGAAAAATATAGCGTAGATGAATTCGCCAGCTGAAACAGACCTATCCCAGGCAATTCTATACATCAGAGCACCTCTTCGAGATGTAAAGAAGAAGTGGATGAGAAAATCGTAGAGTTAGCAAATCAAACGTACAACTCTCTATCCAGCTTTGAGACCACTCGGATGCAATGCCCCAAATTTGATTGGAGTACAACCGCCAAAGTCTTTTAATGCGACAAAAGTTGCTGCTGGTATGACTGTCATGACGGGCATAAGGAAGGTGTGAAGAGAATAAATGCCCCTAAGGGTATCAGAAAAGAGTTCATCAGGACTTAAGTTGGGATTGACTTACGAGTCTATCCACTTTCATAACCCAACCTTCCTCCCCCTCCACTCTTCAGCTTCAGCTAAAGCCATTTTAGGTTAGGTTAGATTAGGGACTATTGACTGACTGCAGAAGGCAGTCAAACTTAGGCTAAGGTAAAACATTGATTTCGCCTAACATCAGAAGTAGTATGTGTTTGGGACGATGTTGATGTTGATGATATTCAACTTATTAAGATTATTTGTAATAGTTGGCCTCTAGTTGTAGGTTTCCAAGAGTTCCTAGAGCGCTACGCAAGCAGAGTGCATGATTCTGCAAAAATCATTCTCCTATAAACCATCCTCCTATAACCATAGATGCTAATTGGACATTGTACAATTGTGCCGCCGATGAGCGTTCTAAGTGAAGTTCTGCTAAGTCTAATCAGACTAAGCGATCGTTTGAGATTGGTGGTTAATGCCCACTTGTTTTAAGGCACGTGGTACCTTTTAGCCATTTACGATTGGCAGTAGATGGTAGGATGTAGCGTAACGTATTCTAAAGTGAAATTCCTCCTCGTGTTAGAGACGAGGATGTAGCACACCAAGCGAGTTCATCGGGCTTGTAATCAATATGTCCCACATTCTGGCCCAATATCACAATGTCCCGGCACCGACACGAGGTGCTTGTTAAATGCTCACCTATCTCGTTAAGAGAGTCAGCCTTCAATTAAGGGATGTTTTTAAGTTGAACACGACATCGTCCCAGGACTTAATTGTGGACTCACTGTCCGAGCAGATGGTGATATCACTTTTGGATATTACATAGTTCTTGAGCCAGGACAATGTGTCTTTCATCGCAATGGTTTTCTCGTGGAAGACGATATTGAGCTTCAGGGACATAGCACCTGCACCTACCCCTTCATCCGATGATATTGTAAGCAGACCCAATCTGAATAAATGACTTCCAGTGCGCAGTGGCCAGTGTTGATACCGATAAGTGTCCAGAGAGTCAGCCCAGCGACTTTGTCCACTTCGCAAATTTTCTGGCATGTCTTATAGACTCGACACCCCTGTAAATTGTAAGTTCAATCTCAATTCGTTTCATCAATCTCAAACAATCTCAAATCGTTAATAGATGGGCGGTCGTTCAGCGAGGGAAGGCTTTGATTTAAATGTGATTACATTTAACTACAAAGGACAGACATTGCTACTGGAACAAATAGCAATGTCTGTACTGGTCCATATACGCCTCCTTCCACCCCATCTTCGATCCATCTGTAAAGATTCGCAGGGGACCATCCAGCGTTTGTTGCTCAGGTTTCCAATATAATCTGGAGGGAGCGTTGTTTGAGAAGTTCGTCTCGAAGAGGAGTTTTGATACCAGGACAACGGTGACTTAAGGCATACATCTAAATCTGCCAGGTCGATAGAGTGTCCAGAATGGATGTCTATACATGCGGCGATTTCAATACAATCACTGTAATTTGTCCTATCTGTCTGCCGATTATGTCTTGTGAGGGGACTGCTTTCTGCAAAATATTAAAGCTATTCTTCCTTAACACATTACAAGCCACGTCAAATATGAATGAGGCTCATGTTTCCGAGGAAGCCACGTCATTTATTTCTGTATAACTGCTGCAAGCATAGGTCATCGCATTCAAAAATTAATAAATGAACGAACGAATCTTGCGACAGCCTTTTCAACATATTATTTTTAGTAAAACAAAGCATGTTTTAAACGTTTACATTTTTTCGAATTCACTCGGCAGTTAATGTGTGACTATCTTTTCTATATTCTCTCGAAGATAGTGTGTTCCATAATAAATTGCCGTCCACCAGTCAACACTAACTACTCCTGTCACCCACCAACTGCCAAATCTCATCCAAACCGCCGAGATTACGACAAAACAAAATCGACTTTGAACACAAAAAGCAATTACGGAAATCAGTTCATTTCCACTAAACTGAGTCATTTCTGCTGAGAAATTCAAACAGACAAAGCAGACTCTCATGGTTCCGCATGCTTTTGATCTTCAAAGAGCCCAGGGCACAATTAATTTTTTTGTGGAATCTATAAAAAAGAAGATTATCCAAGCAACCTCCATCATTCAATACTGTCAATTGACAACAGACCGTTCAACTTTTATTCTTGACAGACCACAAACGCCACTGGCTGCTATCACATGCGCACACACATCACAGCGAATCACTGTCAATCCTAATTCGCTAATTTCAACATCAAATGAAGGAATATCAGATATCACACACGTGACGCATTAGCATCTTGGCTCACTGACTTACTGACTGAGTGAGCAGCCAAACGATGATTGATGAAACACTTGACCATTCGGTCATTCGCGAGCCCATTCCATCATCCAGTCGGACAGATGATAAGTGAGAGTGAGACCCAGCCACTTCCGTCATCATCAAATGAAAATTTCACACACCGTTACCCGCCCTCGGTTTTGACAAACAACTGTCACAGTTGTTGTTGGTCATGCTTGGCCACCGGGTGCAGCGAGTGTGAAGCTACTCCTCGGTAGGCGTCTAATCCGCTTCTTCTCACTGCCATCTGGCTCACATGGTCTATCTATAGTAGCATGACGTTGCTAAAAGCGCCGTGTGCGTGTGGGGGAAGTAGTAAATGGTGAAAATACTTTCACTGACGGTTGCAAGTACTCAAAGGTGATAATCTAGTGTTGCCGGGGTGTGTGTTGGGAAATCGGTCTGACACAATCGAGATTATGACTGTATCTCTCCTCGCGCACATTCTATCACGTTTTTGACAAGCCGTAACCAGTCTGAAGTGGCTGCATTTTCGAGTGGACCTTTGCTGGGGCGGGGGCATAAATTAGAAGGCACTGCAGCCAGTCAATTAACCTCGCATTGAGGCGCTTCTGACAAAAAATAACACAACTTTCAGAATATCAATTCTGAAGTTTCTCTCATGACGAACGTCGTACGTCATGTGTTTCTGATTGAAAATTGATTCACATTACGTCACAGAGCAGGTGACTGAGTTGATAACCTCTGCTGGAAGATTCAAGCGCTCTGATATCGACGCGAATTGGGTCCGATAACGACAATCGTTGCGAAGTGTAAAGCAAGTTCAAAGTACTTTCAAGCTGTTGTGGCGCTAATGTCAGCCACCACTTATGGATAACTGTTCGCTATTTGAGATTCTCCAATCGATTAAATGAACGTGAGCGCAATTTGAAGAGAGCAGACAAATTATCAAAGCACGGCTTACTAGGGAATTCCAACACACTGTCTGCAGGCTTAGTCATGCCGCCTGTGCTGAGAGGCATTTGAAGATGGGATAGGTAGTTGACGGAATGTCTACGTCAAACAACCTCTCTAATTGCGACTGTCATCGTTTGGTGAGACGTGCACACACAGGCCCACATGACGACATATCGTCTATTTGTTGCATTCACAGACAAATACACTCACACACAATTTGCTCAGCAGGTCGTGCTTTGATTTATTCAATGGGACCGACTCACGCAAATAAACAAAACAAAAAACCAACGGCAAAGAGGAAACTCCGAAAAAAAAACCGGCTGTGCGAATGTGTCTATCTATAGACACTCGACGGAATATAGTTCGTTTAAGCTTCGTTAATTAATGTAAATTATTTGCGCAAACAGTTTTATTTGTTCGGGGGGAAAAAATTGCGAACCTGGAAATCAGAAGTGCAATCATTTGTGTAATTTTTACGGAGGTGTGCTAAATGGTATGCGATTCGATTTAAGTACACATTCTATGTTTTTCAAATGCTGAGACAAGACATGTGATGTTCTATTTTCGATATTGTTTCTATGTGATGTGATATTTTCATTGCATCGAACAAAAAGATAACGCATGAGTCCACTTAATAATGACGCAGAAAAGCACAACGCGTGGATAAGGACAATCGAGTGGCATCGAGTAGACGACGTGAAACGTAAAAACTCGAAAGACTACAATGTAAGACGTAAGAGCTGTCACTTTCAATTTAGCACCGTTACTGAACTGTCATTCCGATGACATTACACGAATTAAAAAGCAGAGCCGTAGCGTAATACGAGTTCTTCGCTTGATCCATATTGCTAGTGTTAAAAAATAAACGATAAACGATACTTATCAAAAAATTTGACTCATTGCTATTGCGATTGTCAATAAACAATTGAACGTTGTCATTTTTTTTCCATTGAGTGTCAATTGAAATCATTTTTGTGATAATTGTAAATTTTTTATTCAATCGCATTTTTGAGGGCGACTAAGGTAAAGGCTTTTAAAGGTTTTTCGTAGTTTCTTAGCTTTGGAGTAGTTCTTACAATTACTATTAATTATAAACGCTGCCTTCGCTAAACGAAAATTCTTCACAGGGCTGAAAAGGATTACCCATAAGAATGATTTTTTATTGCGGAGATGTACATATAAACCTTCATACATACTTTCCTCTTGTTGTAAAGGATTAGAAGAATACCTTAACTGCCTTCGTTTTCTTTAAATGTTCATAAAAGCTGAAAAATGTTTATCTTCATCATCAATTTGTTCACAATTGCCAACAATGTCAACACAACGCCGAAATTTATTTTGATTGACAAATTTGTAAATCGATTTCAATTAATGATATTTGACAATCGCAATAGATGTGCTAGTCTTAATACCTAATGCGATTCACTTCCATAATTGACGGCTACACCTATCTGTCAGAGACACTGGCATTTATCAGAGTGTACCTATCTTTCAGAGACACTGACACTGCCCAGGAAGAGCTTCTCAAACTTCCTCGTTCGGAGAATGCAATATCACCCATAACAGAAATGGTTGCTGGAGAACAAATTGTCAAAATTGTGGAAGTACAGGGTATTTTTTTTAGAACGGAGAGCTTGATTTGATAGTTCTCGGTAGTTTTGAGATTAGTTTGGTGCCGCAACTCATCATCAACAGACTCACGCCGGAGCAACGTAAAACAAATTATTCAATTTATTTTTGAAAAAACCAGGTTCAATTCGAGAAACTCGAACTTTATGCAACTGTCCGATCATTATTCAGAAAAAGTCACGAATTGGCGTGCTTTATAGGACGGTGGAATGATTTCTTTTAAAAAAAGATAATGTAGATGAAGACACGATTATTAACTTGTGACACACTGTGTGACACACTTGGATTGGAAGCCAACCTTCGAATCCTAATTTACGAACTACAGTCTAATATTCACCGAAGTGTGCAGGCTACCACTAGGTGGGGCTTTTTTTAAATCAGAAAAGTTAATTTCGAAACTGACAGCTGTTTCCCGCTAGAAATATTGACAAACTCTCAGTATTATACCTCCGTGGAACGAAATGATTTGCTTTACCCAAACAGTGCGTTTTTTGAAAAGAAGTTTTGTCCGACAAGAAAAACCCACCGCAACTGCTGTACGCAAGTTTGCGCAAAAAGCTCGTCAGACTGGTATGATAGTAGAAAACACACACAGTTCCCGTCGTCGTCATGAGAATGTGTCTGCTGTGGTCGAGACCATCATTGGACCATTTTCCTTGGAAAATGAGACTGGGTACAACGTTTCGGTCAACGGTGGGCTTTCCTGGACCATGTTAATCGACTTTTTTCTTACTGAACTTCAAGGCATGGATTTGGATGATCTTTTGCGCACTAGATTCACAAATCGTGTCATGCCGTCTGGGCGATGTCAATTGGTCAACTCAGAGCTGCGATTTTACCCTTTTTTTTTGTGGGGAACCGTGAAATACCGATGTTATGTCAAAAATACGGAAACGATTCAAGCACTTAAGGCCAATATCGTGCAAGCAATTTGTGAGCTACAGCCCGAAACCATCAACAACTTGGAAAATTGTAGTACCAGAATACGCTACTGCGAAGCCAGCCGAGGCAGCCACTTGAACGACATTATATTTCATAATTAATAGGAATGTTTGTTCTTGCTAATAAAGCTATAATACATAAAAAAAAAATATAATTGTGTTCATTTTATTCATTTTATTGCATTCTTAAAATGAAACTTGTATTTGGCCCACCCTGTAGGTGAAATTTGGACCCTGCCGTGGTGGTCACATGCCCGAAGTCATATTTAAGCAAAGCCATAAAATTAGCTGTCATATAGTTAATGGTTATAAAAGCGATTTTCCTCTATTTTATAGATTTAAAGATTTTTCACATTTTTTGAGGTATTTAAAAAGTTGAACTTCCTCGGGGGAAAACGTAAGCCCCACAAAGAATACCCTTGTGGTGATCCTTCGAACTTTGCTACCTCGGTTTATTTGGGTCTAAATTGTTCTCCAGAAGGACCAATCATGATGAACAAAACGCTTATATCGCCTGTCCTATCATACGGATTTGAAACCTATACGATATAATGAAAAGACATAAAGACCAACAGAACATAGGAGTCCAACAAAAATGACATCGAATATCATAATCAGCACCCTGTATTTCTTCACATTTCGTAGTCCACTCTAATTGCAGCACAAAGTTCGAAGTAATGAACTCTCCAGTCCCCTTTGACAGATGCAGCAGTTTACAATTTGTCAACATGACAAATAAGAGGTCATTGAAAGCTATTAAGTTCAATTTTAAAACTTCTACACTCGTTAAATTTTATGATTTTCGCTCGTAATGTGCACATATGTATGGATTTCCAACTCCAAGCCTCATTGCCAGCGCATCTATGTAATTCGATTGCATCACTATCCGGCAGCCGCATTGCGACACACAATGGAATTATGATTACTGTGAAGGCACCTGTCACATCAATCATGCCTCATTGTTGGTAACAATTTTCAATTTCATTCTGAATACGATATCGCCCAATTACACACAGAAACACCCACCGTCAGCAGACTCGATAGAAACCACATCGAATTTCATTTAGGTGATAACTTCTTCTGATAATAAGATCACAATTATTTATAGAATTTATAAACAAAAGCAAATCACAGCGCGATGCTCTGCAACTGAGTGGCTTATTTTTTCAGTTTGTCTCCACACGCTTCAGACACTTTCTACATCGACCCGGCTGTTGTTTGAGTTGAGTGCTTTTTTCTTTCTCTCTTGTGAAAAAAAACCTGACAAAGTAAACAAATCTTGACTGCTCGCATTTTCATTTCCTCACTCGTTCACTCATTTACTCCCCCTGCAGACATCAGCTGACAGTTCAATCTTGATTCGCCTTGTCTGTGCAAAAAATGTGACGTGTGCCGTTTGACATTCAGCCAGATATGTCATGTGTCATATTCTCTCCACTCCCACCACTTTGCACTTACAAATCCAACTGGGTGGCGGCGAAAACTCTTACTGAGTGACAAAAACAAAACAAAACAAAAAACTGGGTCAATTCGGTAGGCTTGTGGTAAAATTATTATACGCTACGCGAACACAAAATCGCTGCTGTTCCGCGAAAATGTCGTTATAATTAGCGTGTGTCTATTCTCGTAAACTGATTCATTTCGCTGGCAAACGAATCGCAATGGGAATTGTAAGAGCGATTCCCCTTCACTCAAAATCAAAGTCAAACTTTTGACATTAACAGAAATTCACCACGTGGCCAAAACCACCTCACACCAGATTTTACGCCCGTGCACACGCGACAAGGACACGATGACACAATAATATGTATGCCCCTGTCAAAATAAATCCTTAACTTCTAAGGATTCCGGGTATATCACCGTTTTATACCGTAGTTATTTTCAGTTTTATTTTTATAGCAAATAACAAAGAAAACAACTTTGCAGCAGAGTCCGAGGGAGGGAAGAAAAAGGTTGTTCACGCTTCATTGACTGATTGTGGTGACAGGAACGCCAAGCAGAACAGTATTGTAACTGGATTTCGTTCCACCTGGTCGATAATTTTGTCTGAAATTCAAAACCCCAACCGTGGCCAAAATGCCGTGGTCGATGTGCCTTTCTTTTAATTAATGATAATGCGAATCGATATGATGTGTGCCTGCTAATGGCTTTGGGGTGAGTCTTCAGGGTTGGCGGCCACTGCAAACTAATATCAAATACCAATGGATTGTTTTTCGTTTCCCAAAAGGAAAAAACACGTACGGTAATAAATAATGCTAATCCGATTGTATTTCATGATCTCAGTGAACCCCAGAGTTTGCACATAAAAGTAAGTCAGGTAAATCTCGTATGTATCTCGCCTTGAAGTCCCCTCTGGTTGTACATGGTTGCAAAGAATATGTTATGAATATAAATAATTCCAATTCCCATCCATCGATTGGGTCTAGCTGGAGTCAGATGGCGTCTGATAGAAAATGCTGATTACTTTCGACAGAAAGATGACAGATCACGTCCGAATGTGCGCTTTTGAACAATTGGAAGGTGTGCCAAACGAGTGGTGCGCGCACAGATGGAATCAGTTGTCACTTGGGTCGACCTCGGTAGAGTGTGGTGAGATAATGACACTTCAAAGACGGACGGATTGTAATGCGCACATTACAAGTCAGCTTAAGCTATCTGATATCTGAACATCGACACGTCAAAGTGGCATTGCAAAAAAGATTATGAAGGAACGCGGAAGTTTCTCGAGGCGAACTTACTCGTGCATCTGCATTTGAAAAGATCAAAATTCTTGGCGATTTTCATCATCATCACCATGTCCTATTATAGGTCTTAGGGAGCCACGAAAACCGGAGTGGAGATTGCACTGTACCACATTCACAAAGGAGCATGGACTCATAGCTTGCATAGCTTCCCAAACGCTAACTTGCCTAATCGCCCTGAATTGATGTAGCCGGATCCGCCGTCAGCTTAGAGAATACTCCCAAATTATTGCAAACTGCTTACTCTCTCAACCGTTTGTCCCACAAAGCATATTTGAGCATATTGCTCATCATTCTTGTTTTAGTCCAATTAATTTTTACCTTCCTCTCCATGCTGTCATTTCGTCAAGGTCTATCACTCTGTGAGATCGTAGCCATTCACCGTAGGAGTAGTCGAGATCTTTGAGCTCATATGCAAGAGCCCAAGAAAGCCCTCCATATCCTGTCGAAAAGGCAGCATTGAACACATCGCCTGTCACCAATAAGAAAAATATTGGTGAAAAAATTCAGACTTGCCGAACCCCACATTGAACTTCAAATTCCTCAGACAGTTTTTCTCTGTGCAATACGTTATATGCCAAAGAAAAGATTTGAGCAAGCATTGATTGACTGATAGGCAAACTAAACATTCGTAAGAGACTTAGCCTTAGGACAGAATTTGGACTACAGCCCCATTCCCACAACTCGAGAACAATTGTGTCAATAGTCAGAGTGACATAGAGTAGCTACTATTCCCTGGGTAATTTAGAATCATACTTCAAATTCGCTATCGGAGGAATATTTGAGAACTGCTTCAGTCTGCTATGCTAGATAAATGTGTAGGTAATTTTGAAATTACAAATTTTGTGCTTCACTGTTTTACATTTTGAACTGTTATTCTGAGTGAGTTACATAGCTGCTAATCAATGATGTATGTTCGATTATCCGATCAGGTAAACGATATTACAACTCTCCAATAATTTGTACATAAGAAGTGCGTAGAAGATCTGTGAACTCAGAAGCAGCGCTCATTAAACAGATTACCACACACTTGTGATTGTTGTTATTCTTTTCTCTATATTCGCCTACAAATGTTTGTCTGCACACCGATTAGATATGCTCATACAACATGTAGCCTAGCCTCCACCGCGTAACCATTCCAATTCCCTTATTTCTACCAAAATTCTAAACCTTTATCAGCCGCACCTCGACGTAAGGACTCTCACCGCCGTTCAATCCAGAGATTTGTTGTCTGGCGCCGGACAGCTGGACGGACATCTGAGCAATCGGATCAAAAAGGGAGTCAGTAACCGAACGGAGAACATTGTTGGAAGTAATGACAACTAAGCAGTCACTGTTATGGCGAACAGGGAAATCATAATTTTACCATAACAACTCTCTCCACCTACTCCGATCGCAATTCAACGCCAGCCAGCATCGCATCACAAGGTTTCAGGCCAGGGTTGCCACTATGCGACTTGACGCCTTACGACTTTTTGAGACTATTTTATAAGAGAAATTTTGTCCATGTAATTGATTCAGAGTCGGGCCACAATCAGAACAGTATCTTTTGGGGATTCTGATGAAGAGCCACAATATTTGAAATTAGTTTGAAAAGGAATTACTTCAAAGAATATGAAATTTGATTTCCATGGACAAGTCAAGAAATGAGCACAAAGCGACCATTCTGTAATACAAATAAACAATCATCTCCGAGCCTAAGGAACCATTTAAAGCACACAAGACATTTGGAAAAAATGAAATTTGTCCAAGAAAATAAGAAGTTGGAACTAGGATTTTCCTGAGAATGATGAAACGTGGGTAATGCAGAAGTCAAATTGGTGTCCGTATGTTTAATTGCGTGCCGAAGCTGGCAAAGTCACATGCCACATATGGGGGTCGAAAATTGATATTCAAACATTTTTCTTAAGTTTGGTTAGTTGATAAGGTTCGATTTCTTTAACCCTTCATTTACAACTTAAGTTTGAGAACTTCTAGTCAGTTTTTTTGTATGCTTTACGTAACCGTGGCGAGACCAAAATTACATTGTTATTTGTTTTTATTGCGACTTTTCTTGCTCCGTTACACTTTGTTTGCGATTTTCTTTAGTTTTTCACCGGCAATTTATTTACTTATTTGTTTGTTTATTTATTTATTTATTTATTTATTTTTATATACGAATAAAATCATGTATTTTATATATATATATTTTCTCTCTTATTGAAGGTTTTTCTCGTATTTTCCTTCAATTTTCGACAGTTTCCATCAAATATAAATAACTTAAAATATAAATATAAACGTTTTTCAGAAGAAAGATGCATAATTCATCACATCTCTGTAATATATATTGTGCGATAAACTAAATCAAATGTAAACTTTTTATACGGAAATAAACTATCTATCTATCTATCTATCTTCACCGGCAAACCTGCTTCGGGCGTGGTGGTCTACGCCTTCTCTCTACAAAGAACATTCCGAGCCGGTACCTCTTAGCTCGTGCGAACTTGGTGTCCTGTGCAACGCTTCTAGCCGGTTTTACACGGCCAAATTTTGTCGCATCAAATTCCGCCATTGCCATGCTTTGACACGGTCAAACTATCTAATTTCGGTATTATATAATTTTTTCTATTTCTCTCTCTTTTTCAGAAACACGTTTCCTCGTACGCACACACTCCGATATGCAATGCTGCAAATAAATATAAACAAACGAGAGGAAACTTCCGAAAGCTCACTCGAAAGCTGATACGATCTCTGCGTCCATGCGACATGGGAGTCTCCCGCACTTTTAACTTCCATTGCCTACATACCTCGCAATCGTTGCGACGGAATCTGATGAAATTTAAACGTGCAAGTATGAGCATTGAAACTGGCGTGTTTCAGCCGACAATCCATTTAGATGTGGTATTTCGGCATGACACACCCATTTCCCTTCAATCATCCGCTCTTTCTACCATACACCGGATGAGCGTAAGCGGGCCCTTCGACGAAAATTCCTAGGACTCTTCCATCAAATCGTAGTGAATTTTCACAACTGTCGACGCAGCGTATGCGTGAACACACCCCTCGACAATCATATTGTCACTCAAATATAAATGTCAATATAATTGTCAAGGAGTGCGTTCACGCATAAGCTACAATGCCCACATATTTAAAAACTCCTCGATAAGTGTGTCAATATTCACACGAACATAAAATTAAGTCTTAATTAGCCAAAAGTCATTTTAAATTCAAGATATTCACACAAAGCACACATGACAGCAGTGACGGCGAGAGCAGTAAAGAAATATGTTTATGACTGTTTTCGGCACTCGTCAGCAGTCAGTATCAGATAAAGCCATTAGCTGCAGATACTTGACAAGATAAGTGCTTTTTGTGTGTGCCCTATCCATACGTATATGTACGTGCTCAAAAGTGCGTATCGTTTTATTAGTTTTTTTTTTTTTCATTTACTGCTCGGCTCTTTTTCTTCTTCAATTTTTTTTGCGTTTGCAATTCACATTGACGAGGCTTACTGAATGGGCCCTTGAATTTATTCATCTCTCAATTTTAATTTCAGATTCTGTGCGGTTAATACAATTCAGTAATTGTGCCCTGCACTTGGCGGGTTATGTTCGAGGAAACCATTAAAACTATACATGGTACGATTATGGCTTCATTTCCTTATGAGATCTACTAATGCTTGTGTTTTGTTTTTCTCTGTTGCCAACCAATTAAGAATTGAAGCCCTCGAGCGGGTTGTTAATGGGCTTGTGTAATTTAACCAAAAACGACGTCCTTCACCTTCTGCCCTTTCATTCGCCGGGTTTGACTTGTGCTTTGACTGCGAAAGCATCCCAGTTGTGTTCCGCGTCCTTCAAAGTGACCCCATCCGAATCAATTTCTTGAGTCATAAACACACGAATCCCCTTGTCGTCTCGGCCGTGAGGCACTTGAAGAGCAGCACCCTAAACCTAATGGGGAAGGCAATTCCACACGCTGGGGTGGAAGTAATGGCCTTTAAGGACCAACCGACATTATCATGATGAACAAATGGTAATTGTTAATGGCGTGGCATCTTTTCGCATTGTGTACGCACATCACACACGCGCCAGCATGTCACACACATCCATGAATACTGCGTCAAATCGCTGACTGTGCAGCACACGCCATATCTCCTTCAATGCGGTAGTCTCGCACACCAATGTCACTAGACACAACACAAAAAACAAAAAAATAAAGGACTCCGACTATGTACAGAGCACACAGAATCAGCCGATGCGAGATGATGGAGAGGGTAGTGCGCACAGAATGGAGGAGCAGCGGGAGGACAAAAGGATACAAAGGTACTTCCGTTCTATTGTCGCGTCAACATCCACAGGCGGGGAGAGTGTGTGCCTTCTGCACAGTTGCCATTGTAGAGGGAACAATTTAATTTTCGTGAAGAACTGACAGTTGGTCGTGAATGAAATGTCACTAGGGGACGACATGTAAGGCAATTGATAAGATCTGATTTAGAGATGTGATGGGATACATTTGTAACCACATGCGGAAGGGGTGGATCGCTAAATGATTTCAGCAAATCCACTTCACACAACTTCAACTCGGGGAAGGTATTGTCCTTAGTACTTCGTTGTTTGGACAGCAAGATCGAAAAATATTTGCAAAATGTTGATGAACCGGAAAGAAAAAATAGGTCGTGTTGGTTTATCTTTTAAGTGGGGGAACAGACAAGATGCATCTCTAGACTCGTAGAATTCTGAGCTATCTCGTGACACATTCATTCAAAATGAAATAGATATGAAGAACAACAATGGTACTCGAGAAGGCTTGAGAGTATGCCAAACCAAACTACAGCTGTTTTGTAGATTTAGGAAAGGTAAACGCCCGCGTTTCTCGAGATCTGCTGATGGCCCTCTTTTGAAAGCCATTCGGGCACTCTAGACAAACTGTAGCTGATGTGTTTGGGCTAACGGTGCTGAATTCACAACTTTAATGGGGGCGTTTGACTTCGCCAAGGGTGAATCTTTTGTCCTCTTCTGATGATGACGATCGAGAGACCTGGAGATCTCAATCTGCATGATTTGTCCCTCGAATCTGAAACGGGCCTCTTTCAGCACGGCTGACAAACCAAAGAATGGAAGGCAATCCCAATATTGGCCTAAAACTCTTCGGCAGCATTGACAGATTGAATTCTACGAGAAAAGGAAAGTTAATAAATGTTGCTTGTAAAAATTTTAGAAAAGATTCCTTCCAGTGCCAGTGACGACAGCTACATCAAGATTCGCATCTTCTTCTCTTTCTATCTTCTAAACTGCCTACCTCGAAAGGCCCAACCACGTTTTCTCTGACCAAGAGTTATGTACAGAAGAAGAACTTAACTTCACATTCTCTCAGGGTCGCACCATCACTAAGTTCAAGGGAAATTTCAGTTCACTCCCAATCACATTGAAGCACGAAGTATGAACAAAATTCGAACTAAGAATGAACGTCAATCCCTCAGTGACTTTCAATCCACAGCTAGAAACTGTTTCATAACATTTTTGACATAAACCATTGAGCACTTTAAATGTGAAAATAATGACAACGAGTCATGCCACGAGGCAGACTTATGCTTACTCACTTTTTTAGGGTTCGATTCTTAACCCATTTCCGTGTCCAATATGCCCTATCTCCAGAGAAATGAAATATAATGGGTTCACTAGGTTATGAGCGGGAAACATAGGACAATAGTAACACTAGTTGGAATTCGGAAGCTTTGGGGATGGGACGGGATTCACATTCTAAAATGTATTAAAGGAGAATATTGTTTGAACTCACGTTAACAATCAACTTCCGATTTCTGTAAATGGACGGATCTAATTTATGATTTGTGAACCAGCACGATTTAGCTGCGGAAATGGGACTGAGAGGGGAAAATTAAATATGCGCTCTTGTCAAGGAAAGACACTGGTTACCACCATCTTCCACAAAAATTCACAATGGACAGGCATAACTACGAGATAGTCAGGGACTTTGGTCATCGCAGCTCAGTGGTGAACAGTGCAAACAGCATCAGTGCCGAGTTCAAGCACAGAATAACTCCACCCTGCCACTTAAATCAAGATCAATTGAATAAAAGAGTTCTGCCTCTCGGAGAATCACACTGTCTTTTTGCAACGAACAACAAAGTCTACTCTTCCGCATTAAAAAGAGGGTGAAGAAGTTCTTGGGCTCTTTGAGAGAAATTCTGTCTGTCGTCTTTTGTTCTGTTCTTTGAAGGCATCGGAAACAGAAGATTCTACCACGAGCTTTGCGGACTGCAGAGCAACATGACTCTACATGTCTACATACATTTATGTTGCTAGGCCATATAGACTCCGACTGCAACATAACAGTGGGTGCCCTTGTTAGAGGTGTCGCACATAAGAGAAGAAATCTTGTGCGCATTTGGAAGCAGACAGAGAACGCGTTACCTGAAGAGGCTTATTTGTTAAGGCTCAGATTTGTCCCGGTCTGTAGTACCACCCGACCTTGCTTATATCCGTAAGTACTTTGTCTTGATTCTATCGTCAAAAATAAAATCGAATGTCTATATTCATCGGTGGTCATAACCCATTTACCATTATACTCACCTGGGAAGGAAAAATGCATAAGCTTAATCCTATCACTTAGATCCGATATGAAACTCAGAGGTAAGATTAGTTGATACATTTTTTGTACCCAAACGGGTACAATATTAGTAATTTTATCTACAATGATTAAATTAAAAAAATAATATGATTTTATCGTCTTTAATACAAGCGATCACCATGTTTAAAGCACTGATCAACTACTCAGGTTCTAAGGGGGACTCATTACCAGTAACCACAGTACAGTTTAGAACCATCTTCACAATTTACACATACAGAGCAGACAATCAAGCATATGTCTGGTTCACAGAATATATTACGTCATTGAACTGTAATAATAATTAAAACGGCTGGCATTGACATTAGTCCGTAAAATTTGCCTTAAAACTAGGCCACCGAATGAATTTTTCTATGAATAAAAGGAGTGCAGCACTATTCACTCATCTCATCTACCTCTGTCTTCAAGAAATGGCACACAACACCGCGTGCGTCTTTTACAAAGCTGCACTCGGGGTAGCTATAACTTCGTGATATTCAAGCACATTTCCCAAAGCGGCATCGCAGAGAACAACACATCATCTACTAACTGTCGCGAACATAAAAATTTCTTCAGGAGTCATTGTAACAGAAGAGTCATTCTACAGCGCAATGACATTTACAACCCCGAACGTCACTTGTTACATGAAGCGCAATGCAAACCACTGAACAATCTGGTTGCATCGCACAAAAAAGGCACCCTTCTAGAATACCAGAATGATGCACCATTTGGGCTATATTTATTCTGCTGAGGGCAAAGTTGCAACAGTTGTTTTAACTACAGATTCTAAATCAATTAGGTCCATAGAATGTGCCTGTTTGCAGGACCCCATGGCTTGGTTGCAACAAAAACTAAAAAAAAAGCAAGATCGGAGACTGCATAAAACTTTCGGTCCCCTTCAACTGTAAGAGACCAATAGCGTTCACAACACGATTGGATTTTGTAAAAAACTAAGCAATTCACCTTGAAAGAGCTTAAAGAAATCCAACTGCCTTAAGTATTTCTTAAGCACATTTTTGTGAATCAGTTTTCTTTGGAAATGAGAAGCTGTAGTAGGTAGTAGAGCTGTGTCAATAGTGATTGATTCGATCGTTTTGACCAATTCACTCAAAAGTATTGGTGATTGCAATCCTTTAGTCAACACTTTTAGAGATTCGTTCGGAGCTATTTGAACGAACTAAACGATCTGAGCGATCGAAATGTAATGATTAACCGAAACGATGCGAACAATCGAGACCATTCAATATTTTTGTTCCGTTCGTTATATTCCTTTCGGTCGATAATTTGATTCGATCGCTCTTATGAACATATCGTTCTAATTTAATTGTTTCGTTCGTTCATATTGTTCCGAGCGAAATGAACGAGATGGTTTCCTTTCGGTTTTCTTTCGTTCGATGTATACTAGTAGTAGTATACTTGTTTCGCAAATCCATTCTCTACATATTCATTTGTTAAAGAACCTGTCTGTCTGTAGAATTGAACGAATGGAACATATCGGTCTCTATCTTTGAATGACCGATGATTGAAATGACCGAATCTCTTTGTTTACCAATACTTGAATGATTCGTTCGTTGGACTTGAACGATTGACCCAGCTTTAGTAGGTATGTGACTGAATGTTTTTTGTACACAACCATACTCCCCTTAGACGTTACGGTCCATTGTCCTGTAAGTTTCGGACTTCAACCTGCCTGCCAAGATTCAATCCCTGCGATTCCTGCTATGAATCGATTGAGCATTCAGAGATATCTGTTTCGACTATTTCAAAACTATTTAATGGCTTGAACTTACTGTAGGATATGTCGTTCATATATCTCTGTTCGTCAAATCTTCGAGGCTGGTTAAATAATAACTATCTAGTAGTCCTCTTTTAGTACTCGGCAAGGTCGATTCCGAGATAGAGGTAGAAATAAGAAGCCAAAATTGAGGAATTTATTAAGTTAAGCTTAGAGTACCCGCTTAGCGCCAGCAAGTTAGTCTAAGCATCTTGAAAAACAATGAAAACACTCTGAGCAATATCACAATGCACAATGCAACCTATTTAATCCAGAAACGAAGTTTTTTGAATAACTATAAGAGCCAAGGCCACCCTAAGGCCTGTAAGTTCTTTTTCTTAGCGTACTGTGAAAGACAGTCACCGAGGACACTATACCTTGCAAAACATGCCCGTCTATTTTCTTTTTATGTTACAGAAAAGATGATACAGAGATGAGATATCCTATAAAGCGTTAAAAATATCGGCGCAAATCTCGCAAGTAACGCAACAGTTTATGGGGAAATTTGAATCACAAAATATTTTACATCATTCACGTTACAAACTATGTATATGAAAGCATGCTGCCGAAAAGTGCTGCAGACTAAATAAGACACCCAAGAGACTCGAAATACTGTGACGATCACAGACCGAGATGCTGCAACGAACGATGTCCCAGAGGAGTTGTGATCAGAAAAGTCAAAAGCACAAGGACAATTTCCTGAGTTGTCAATAAGTGAATGAGTGCAATTTAAATTAAGAGGGTTCTTCGTGAGCGTTGACTGGATATTGGACTAGGTCAGGAGGTTCATCAGTTCACGAGATGGCAGTTGGCATTGAAGGAGAGTATTCCCTAATAATTCATTTGCGAAAAGGTAATGAATGAGACTACAAGCAACAGCAACAAAATGATGCGACAAACCGCATTTCGAGTCGATTGACTTCGCTAACGAGCTTACGAAAAAACCCTTATTACGCTACATCTTATCCGTGTTCATGTGTATTCTTTTATCCAAGTTAATAACTCGAGTCTGTTGTGAAAAAAAAAATTCTTCGTCGATTTTCTTGCTCACTTTCGCGTGCAATGAAACCATTCTACAAGGTTTGTCTGTCTTCTTCAATCGAAAGACCTCCGATCTTCCAACCCCTGGCCATGACTTCAGTCAACCGATATTTTTGACAAGCTTTTACAGACGCAAAACCAAATGAAAACCATTCAAAGATTGATTTCACTTAAAGGACCAAATTCTGAGCCCGAATGTCGAGCATTCCCTTGAACTCTCACACAACCTCACACAAATCGGCAACACTGACAAAAATCAGAAGATTACGAAACAGGATAGATGCAAACTTTCACACGAACAAAAACATCACCGGAATCCCGCATCCGCAAAGCTGCAGATGAGTGAAAATAAAACGAAGAACTTGTGGCACTTGTTTACGTAAAACACGTACACATCCCTCATATGAGTTCTGCAGCTCCAACAACAATACAGCAACTGCAGCAGGATGTCCTTGCCCCTTCACAAATCGATAAGTAGTCCACTTTCCAAGCGCTACGATAATGGTTTATTGAATTTTCCTATTTCACTGGGGCGGGTGAGCTGTTCGAAAAAAGTGCCGCACCGGTCCGGAGGTGGGCACGTTCAATCAACTTTACTGCCAGTGCGTGTGGCACCGTAACCCTAAGTTGGATTTCATTCGATTGTGTATGCCCCCCATGCAGTAGTCACAATAATTACCTCACCTGTGCAGTAGCATTCCCATCAAATCGGAAAAAAAATTATAAACCCATCGGAAATGACCATGAAATCAAATCACGAATGATGCAGCACACAGATACCAGAAAAAAAAACGTCGAGCGATACACCACAGTTAAGGTAATTAATTTTTTTTTTGTTTTGTTATCTGAAAAATACAAATTAACCAACCTGAACGCACACAGTTGCTATTCACGCCAGACCACGAGTGCACACGCGATATGTAAGCAGAATAAAACCGAACGAGAACTGTTAAGGATTGTAGCTGTGCCAAGGACTCTTGACTCTTGGAAGGACACTTCTTAGAGGACACTTGCACTGGTGGCAATGACAGCTGACAGAAGGATGTGTCAATTGGCTGAACTTTCTGCACAAAGAGGTATTTCAAGTTTGACGCGATTCAAAACAAACCGATTGAACTGAACGTCGAGCGACGAGAGATACAAGTTGTTCGAGTCGAAATATACACACGAGAGAGACACACTTTGCTGCGCACACACGACCGACGGACGCAAAGTCTGACTGTAGACTGATTTCAATTGGTTCGGTTCGAGTGGATACCAACCGAACAAAGTTGTTCTAGTCGTCGCGTCGCCTTCGCAGTTCGCTTGCTAGTTGGATGTGAATTTGTGTTGGATTGGATGCGCAATGCCGAAGCTCTGTGGCCAGTGCATGAAAATTGAGTTCGTTCGCTGCCGGCCTGGGGAAACCAACTTGAGTGGTATGCCTAGCAGTCTGCAAAAGATGCGGGCGGTTTGTTTACATTTTGTTGAGTGGAATTCCATGCCGATGCCGCTATCACCAGGGAAAGAGTGAAAACTGCTACAAGAGATAGAGTTGCGTTGAGTGTGTTTGCTGAATGGCATTGCCAGAACGTAAGTTCCTTTCACTCCATTTATCTATTGTCTGCAGAATAACTCAAATTTTCTGTGAGTAACTAAACTAGTGGTTGATGACTAATCATATTTTACTTAGTAATTCGCAGTTCGACTTGTGAATTGTACATTTTAAAGCATAAGGCGTAGGTTGGGTTGAAGTTGCTGACTGCTGTACGGGTATTTACCAGCCAAACTTATGCCAGCATAAGCTCATTCGGGTAGTCTTTGGGTCTTTCACTAAAAATATTCGTTTGGGTCTACATAAGGCCCCTTCTTTCCAATGCATCGACCAGCTTTTTAGTTTTTTTTTAGTTTAGTTGACTGTTTATATCACAAAAAAAAAGAATGGATTTTAACAAAAAAAAAATTAGCCTATATGGTTTGACTTAAGGCCGTCTACCAGATTAACATTTAAAGTACGTGTTTCTAAAAGTTCTCCTCCATAATACATTTTCTATAGCGCAGTGCGTTTCTTGCATACTTGTACAATAGATCCCAGCCTCGGTCACCGCTTAAGATGTTTATTGCTCCTTCAAGCAAGAGTTCCTGAAGGTTGCAAAGGTTGCACAAAAAAAGGAGTTCTGAGCGATGCGGTATAAAGTTTAAACTTATCAGTTCACCTCTTATTTTAAAGATGTTGCTTATCATATCCGTTGTAAAACTTGCCATGAAATATGTTCTGTCTTGTAAATTATGGCTCAATTTGCTGTAATATGTCCTGTATTGCGACGACTTGGCTTCATCTACAAATTGGTTGAAGATTCTATGCCTTGTTTTCTCTAACAGTGTGTAGAACTGATGCTTTAGGTGGATTTTCTGCTCGTCTGGCGCAACTCGGAGCTTAAAATCACATCGCGATGCTAAGTTTTCCCATTCTCGAACACATTTTCCACCGTTAACCAGCACTTGAGTTAGGACTAGTCGTGTTTTTTTCAAAATGCTATAAATAGTAAAGTAGGATTTTGCATGCAAAACACATACATGTGCATTTATATAAAAATTCGAGTTCGAATTTTTTTTCAGATATTTTGACAGCGATTCGAACACATAAATTGTTTTCTTCATATTTTTGACAGATTAAACTCAAAGTCACCGCGAATCGTTTTTTCGCATCTTACTTCACTTCACTATCGATAGCGATGAAAAAAACACAGCTACTATATTCGGAATCTTTTCTTGATTCATTCCCATGACTCTTACCACATATGTGCTATGCATTAACAATTTGGCGGAATATTCTTTCTCGTAAATAAGTAACTGGGGCTTTCACCAAGCTTCGAAAAACTCTCTCTCGAATGTATAGGGGCCTTCTCCAGTCCGCCTAGCTCTACTCCTGATGTACTGCTGAATCTCCCCCTCTGGAAATGCACATTATTGGGTTCCCTCGCAAGGCCATCTTCCGCTTAAAAAGAAGTAGTCTTTGATACCACTCGCACTGGAGCTTCGATGACCTTGCTCATCGCAATTAATTTGGCCACAGTCTTATGGTCTTATAGTCCAACTGGGACGAGAATTGGCCGAGAATTTGTTCGGGCCAGAAACAGAGTTAGGATCGAACCGTAGTAGAATCTTCACGAACGGCTCCAAGACCAATGAAGGATCAGGGATCTACCTGTGTTTTACTCAGCGCCAATTACATGGGTTTGTCTTGTGGAAAGCAAGTACTCTTGCCACTGCACGAGTGCGGAAGTGGGTTTGTCCCATGGTGAAATCAACGCTCTCAAGTACAGGTGGAGACATATTGGAATCTGGCAGTGTTGAGCGGGCTGCAAAATGCGCCGCGAGCAGATTAGCTTCGTCTAAGGAACTGACATCTGGGATGTCATTGTATGTGAGCGTGGGAATTGAAAACGCGGCGGAATTCATTATGTTTTTTACAAATTACCAAAAGTTTTGCTAATCTTGGGATATTGCAGCACCTTCTTCCTCAACTTTTGCTCATAAGAGAATTTCACACGTCTGATAATTGCATTGCAGACATTTCTGGCCCGTTTCAACTTATTTCGGTTGTCCTCAGTAGGTTTGGCTTTGTATCTCCGGAAATTCTACTCTCTCATCCTGATAAGCTCTCTACAGCTCAAGTTATACCACGCGTTTGCGCATGAACTCTTCACTCTATGGGGAATGAAGGATCTCATGCCCAGCAGAAGAATGTTTGTGATCATATCAACAGTGGCAACCACGTCACTATCGAGGAAGCATAGTGACCAGTTAAAATTCCTAAAGGAGCTGTTAAGTCCGCTCTAATCGGCTTTCTCGTACAGACATACTATTATTGAGGAATTTGTTCTCTAACTGTGTGTGGTGATAGCGAGAAATTATCTGATACGACACAATGGTCAAACGACCTAGATATGTATGTGAACTGAATATTTATCAGGATGATAGGTGAGAAGCAGGTCCAAGCTGCTGTGTCAGGTATTCTAGAGGGCTCATTCACTAGCTGGGCCAGATTGTTTACCTCAGCAAGGATTTCGACATTCCTTCCTTCGCGTGTTGTCTGGCCTGAATGTCGATGCCAATTAGAATTGTGTACACTGAAATCGCCCGCATTTGCAATTTCAGTTCATCAGTTCATCAAACTCGTTAAAAGTTGAATTGCTATCGATGTTTTGACTTCTATAAATAAAGCATTTGTGGATTAAATGCTAACGGAAATGGAGTTTTAATCACAGAAAATTTATTTCTGGATTGCAACAGAGGCCGTTTTGTGGTTGAATTATGTAAGCTACATCACTACGCACGCAGATGACGAGACCGCGGTGAAAAAGAAAAGTGGCACCCAGCTAGGCAGGTTCAAATCTGATAATTCGGTATTTTCGCCTACCTATGTTTCAGTCAGCGCCAAGACAGCTGGTTTGTTACGGAATATGTGGACATACACGGCGAAGAGATTCACTCTAATCCCACGCACATTGCTCACATCAACCCTAAAACTTCTCATAAAAGACAAAACGGAGATATAAAAAAACCAACTCCGACTGCATTCGACTCATTTTAAGCACTTCCAGGATAGTCCAAGAATTCAAGGTTTCTCTGAAATTGATCGGCCCTCTAAATTCGCTTAGACTCGTCTAGGTCCCGGGCCACTACGGGTTCACGAGAAATGAGATAGTCGATGAACTTGCTTGGCAAGGATCAAAGGACCTGCACTAGGGCTACCGGCGTCCCTACGGTTGGCCTAAGCTATGAAACTGTAACGCGTGTGGAAAAGATGACAGCACTGCACAGCACTTCATCTGCCACACTCCGACACCTGATAGAAAGGAGTATTCGACGGTGATGAGGTGAGAGCTGATGATATAGGATCCTCATCACAGAAGTGCCTGTTTGTAACCTACTGACCTTCGGACTCTCTGCGAGTACTCTTAAAGTCCAGTAAGTATTCACCATTTCTAGCAGCACTTGCAAAACCAAAACCAGGTTGTTTTTTTTTATTTGTTAAAGATCAATAACACTTCGATCCAGTTTAATTTTACAATCGATCAATAATAATACAATTTATCCAAAGGGTAAGCATTTAAACTAAAGGTTGACCTGATAGCAATGATAGTTTTTCCGAGTGTTATGTCCCAAGTGTCAACATATTTAGTACAGTTTGCTTTTGCATCCTGGAGAAATTATCAAATTTCGTTTCTTCACCTGATATGGGGAAGGGAATTTCGCTATGGGATTGGTTGCCAGCGTGGAATAAGTGTGCAGGTGATCTTTGTCACACTGTGGAAAAGTGGGTGAGTAACTCTTTTGGACCTTTAACACTAACTAGAGTATAGACGCCGACGTGAGTTTGCAATTTGGGTGCTGGATATGTTGGCCGAGTATCGGGATTTTGAGAAAAACTCTTTGGGTCGCAGCAGTCGGCTATGTTTGAAACTCTACAGCAATTTGAATAACATAGACATGTTGGTATGGCTCCACTTCCTCCAGAGACTAAACCACAGCCACCACGACCTGCCGCTGCCACTTGGGAGCCAAATATGGTAAGGCGCCCATATGGTAAGGGTACTCCATTAATCCTTAAAATTGAGCTTTAAATAACATTTTAAATTGTAGAGGATAATTGATGTTTTCACTTAGATAAGGAAGTAGGCAAGAGTAAGTATTGTAAACAACTACTTTAACCCAACGTCGGATGCCCGAGTCAGGCCAAACACATTTCATTTTCAAGCGTTATTTACTCATATTTCAAATGAAGCTACTGACTTGAAATTTTAGTTAGTTTCCCAAAATTTTATTTTCCAGCGATTTATGTAGAACCCCTTTCTAATGAATTCCTAGAAAAGGGCAACAAAATAAAAAGAAAGAAAGACACGGATACATGGTGTTTGACTGGACTGTCATGATATGTTGTTTGTAAATAAATAGAATATCATGCATTATAACAATTTTATTTAATTGCACCGCAATTAGTCTAGTATTACTTTCGTTATAATAACCAAAATGTTCCACCCAGTATGGACGATGATCGACGAGAATTCCGTCCCCCCGACTTAGACGAGGACAAGATAGCAATATCAAGACTGAAGTCTAACAAAGCTGCCGGTGCGGATGGACGGTCCTCTGAAATTTTTAAGGCTGCTGGAGATGATCTGGTTGGGCGCATGCACCAGCTCATCTGTAAGATATGGTCGGAGGAAAGCATGCCTAACGAGTGGAATCTCAGTATCGTTTGCCCGATCCACAAGAAAGGAGACCCCTTTGACTGCGTCAACTATAGAGGGATAAGTCTTCTGAACATCGCATACAAGATCTTCTTTGCCATTTTGTGTACTTGGCAGAAGCCGTCAATAAATAACCGGGTAGGTCCATATGAGTGTGGCTTCAGGCCAGGGAAGTCCACCATCGTCCAGATTTTCACACTACGGCAGATCCTGGAAAAGACACAAGAAATGCAAATCGACACCCAACACCTTTTTGTCGATTTCAAGGCCGCATATGACAGCGTGCATAGGGACGAGCTATATAATGCCATATCTAGTTTTCACATTCCTGCCAAACTCGTCAGGTTGTGCAGGATGACGATGGAGAATTCTCGCTGCTCCATCAAGGTCGGTAACGAACTCACCGAGACCTTAAATGTCAAAAAAGATTTTAGACAAGGCGAATAGCTGTCATGTGACTTCTTTCACATCATCCTGGAGAAGATCGTGCAACTTACACGCCAACACTAGAGGAAGGATCTTCCAGAAGTCCGTACAACCGTTAGCATACGCTGATGACATTGACGTGATTGGTCGAACATAGCGAGCCGTCAATGAGGTGTTTGCTAGCATTGAGGCGAAAGCGACTAAAATGGGTCTAGCGGTGAATGAGGGCAAAACGAAGTATATGCTGTCATCAAGAAAGGACGCACAACATCGACGTCTTGGACAAAGCGTCACAATGGGCAGCTATAACTTCGAGGTAGTCAAGGACTTCGTCTACCTCGGCTCCGCAGTAAATAGTACAAACAACATCAGTACCGAAATCAAACGCAGAGTAACTCTCGAAAGACCAAGCGGACTTTATATTGATTTTTACTTGATCTTCCCAGTCCTGCTATACGGCGCGGAGGCATGTACAATCTCAAATGCGGATGAGGAAGTCCTTGGTCTCTTCGAGAGAAAAGCTCTGCGTGCGATCTTTGGTCCTGTTTGCGTTGACGTTTTCTGGAGGAGAAGATTCAACCACGAACTGTACGGGCTGTACAGCGACATGAGTCTCGTCAGGCGTCTTCGACTCCGAACCCGTGGGACAAAGTAACAGAGGATGCCCGCGTTTAAGGTGGCGCACCCAGGTGGCGAAGGACCTCAACCAACTTGGCGTGTGACACTGAAGACAGCTAACCATAGACCGTGCTAGCTGGAGAATCTTGTTGGTTGAGGCGCAGGTCCACCCCGGACTGTAGCGCCAAATAAAGAAGAAAAATAAGCAAATCAAATCGGTATGCAAGATATGCAGCACAAAAATGGAATGACCAAATATTCAATCCAGACCAATAATGTTCTTCTCTCTTCTTTCTCTTCTTCCTCCCTAAAATTGACCAAAGCAATCAACGCAGCTGCACGGTATCCTTTCAACCTTCGCATTTCTATCAAGCATTTAAAAAACTAAAGAAAGCATAATCCTTGGATGTCTCCTGAGTTGATCGCCAAATGTAAAAAAAGGAACGATCTTTACAGGAGGTGGAAGAACAACAGGCAAGCTATGAACTGGAATATAAAGCATTTAGAAACAAACTGAACAAGGTAACGGCAAAAAAATCCTTGAACATTAAGTATGGAGTCCCTCAAGGATCAAAGCTGGGACCACTCCTATTTATTTTGTATACCAATGAGCTGCTCAGAGTCTTAAAAAATGCAATACCATTTGCATATGCAGCTGATACGGCGATAGTGGTGCGCCATAGGTCCTTGCATACGGCAACAGAAATTATGCAAGAAGAGTTCGGCAACGCTGTGAAATGGTGGCATGATAATGGCCTAATGATCAATGCATCTAAAACCAAGATGATGCACATACGAAGTCCTCAATGCAAGGCTACACACGGTAAAATTTACTTTAAAAACGAATCTTGTGGTGGCTCAACTAGGTGTCCTATCGATATAGTAGAGACTTAAAAATATCTCGGGGTCACCATCGATTGCAATTTTCTTTGGGATGTGCACATCAATGGGTTGCGTGCGAACCTAAGAAAAGCATTATATGCATTAACCCATCTGCAATACCACAACGTCCGTACTTAAGCAGGTCTATTTCGCCTTAGTAGAATCCAAATTAAGGTACGGAATACTTGCTTGGGGCAATGCATCTGCAACACACATCCAGAAGCTTCAGAAACTTGAAAACTCAGTTTTGAAGGAAATATTACCCAACCAGCGTAATGTTCCGGAACAACAACGATTTAAAGTTCCTCGAGTGGAAGACATCTTTAGGATGACCCTTATACTGGAGTCCTACGATGACAATCGGTTTATCATACCAATTCAACATGGGATCAACACCAGAAGGCGGGCGCAAGGCATGCTTGAAGAACCCAGATTCTACTACAACTACGGGAGAAAACAGTTGAAATGCAGCGTACCTGAAGTTCTAAACACACTTCCGCAGGAATTAAGACACATAGAAAACTTCAAAACTAGAAAAAAACACATAAAAAATTTTTTTATAAACAATAATTTAAATAAGTAAATTTTTAAAACTTATTTTTTTTCTCTTCTATTTACTGTTAAACTAATGGATAGAAAAAATGTAACAAAGCTTACTTCATCTAAAATTAACTGTAACGAACTCTGAAACACAATCTTCTGCAGAAAAGCCATTATAGGCCTTCGCAGAAACATATAATAATTGTAAAACGTTTTTTTGAAAATTAAAATTAATTTTGAAATGAAATGAAATGAGATTTGATCATGTCTCGGAACAACGTCGTATTCTCCTAGGATGCGAATTGAACGCATTTTTATGCTACCGATCGTGCATATTACTCTTCAAAATATTTATATGAAAAGATCACCTTATGTCGATCAAGTCGTAATATTACCTTGAACCCCCTACAATCATACTTGTTTAATGGTACGCAGGCACTTTTTCATTCATGCTGTTCATTTATGGAATCACTTACCATCATAGGGACGGTCTAAGACGGAGTACAGCCAATTTTGTAACGCTTGTGTCTCCTATTTCTCCCGATCGAACTGAAATAATTCCTACTAACTTGAGTTTTAACTCTTTCTCTACTCATATGTATTAAATTTTAGGGACATTAAATTTTAAAATCACAAGCCTACAAAATAATATTTTATGTTATAATGTTCCTGTACTAGTAAAAAAACATATGATTCTTGAAGTACAGCAATAGATGTTAAAAATAAATAAATAAATAAAAATAAATGTGGAACCATTTGACGAGCACTGAATTTGGTGCATTTGTTGGAATACTTTTGGCCGCTGTGGCATCACATGATAATATGCAAAAATCGTCAATGTTGTAAGAAATTCAAAAAACATACCTGCATCTAACAAAAATTGGTTTCTTAGTGGCACATATCTCCATACAAATGCATGTAAATTGATAGGTGTGGCCAGGCACCATGTGTCCATTCGAAGGTCCGACGGAGGTTAAGATGCCTTTGTGCTTTTCTTTCGGCTTTTTGCATAAACATACTTAGATTCTTGGAATATCTTCAACTACTGTGCTCGAGAGAAGATATACTACCCTCCTCCTTGTAGGGTGCCCCTGAAACCCTTTTTCTCTGCACAGTGGTTGCCTAGCTGAGATTCGATTCTTCTGTTATTTAAGGCATTATTTATCCATTGTCGAATATAGGTTTCAGCGTTCAGATTTCGTGTGGTGTTGTGTATCGCTTTGCACTTGACGTTGTTAAGAGCACATTCTACGTGTGGGAAGGCTACCATCGCGCACTCCTTGTTTTCAAGGGGTTTTCGATGGCGTTGATCAGAGGGTGGAATGCACTCCCCGATGAGTCATCTCTTCTGTATGCGTATAAGATCGGATTTTGGGATTTAATGAGATTCTCTTATGTGTAGACTGGTGTCAAGAACAAATCGTCCCCTTTCTGAGTTAACCTTAGATCTACTATCAGTCGGTGCCTGGCTTACCTAATCCGCTTGGTCCCCTGTTTCGATGCCAAGGGTTATCAAATGATACCATTTCCTTCGTGATTGCACACTTTGTCGTGGTGAAGAAGCTTAGAAGGACACCCGACGGCAACTGAGAGACCCATGTTGCTTGGTCTCCACATAGGGCCGCCCAAGTTAAGAGACAAGTAAGCCTTATTTTAGTGGTGGTGTAAGCAATACGCATACGAAGAATGAAAGGTTAAGGGGTAATTCAACCACTTACTAGCTTCTTATTGTGACATGGGCAGTACCGGTAGACTGTCCCTTCTATGGCGGCTAAACGTTTTCACCGGAATACTAGTGGGACCAACACTCTTCCAAAAACAACGCTGATTTCAATTGTTTATGACCGCAAACTACTCCGAGCACATATTTATATATATCATACACATATTTTTGGACCTCAAGCATTCATATTTTCAGAGACATTTCATCTAAATCACAGCGCAAAGCATTAACAATTCTTCGTAAACAATTCTGAGAATATGATATCATTAAGCGATACGCGAACATTCGCGTGATCTGCTCTGGGAGAAATGAATGCAGTCAGAGCGTCCGAAATAGGTGAGCATGATCATGGGTCGTGAACAAAATATTGTATTTTCCCCTCATGATGAAAAATGGTTCGTTCTCTCTAGATATTTGTTATCTGTGACTGTATTTTATCAAGACAGCAAAATGCACTCTTTTATTGTTTTATTTAATTACTGATTTAATGCGATATCGGGTTATCGATGTTTGTACATGTTCTTGTTGAAAGGGAAAATGTTAAAGAGCTAATATTTACGCACTATTCTGCAAGTGGTATGACAGCTGTTTATTATGTTATACCAATAAAATGAAAAGTTGCGGACTGCTGCTGACCATGATAGTAGCTTAAGCGGGAAACATTAACGCAGTCCGTGCACGACATTAAATATCACTGTTAGTTCTTTTCCGACCCTAATGGAGCATCGTGCACATCCTAAACAGCCTGCCATTTGGGAGGAACAGGCGGTACAAATGAGCTATACTGTACCCCGGCATATGCGGGCTTGAAATCCATTTCAATGAAGACGGTTTTTTTGGCAAAATTCCCTATACAACAACGTTGATGATGATTTAGAACTCCATCTGAAGTGTTACCCAAAAATGATTATTTACTCATGGACCATAGTCTGACGCAAATGGACATTTACGGACTGCGCCTTTTTCTGTACTTCGCCCAATCATCATAATATGAAATTATACAGAAACCGACCACAAAATATTTCTTCATGTTCTTGAAATAAAAAGACCTGATACCGTGGTGAGCAATATGAATCCAGATTCCAACGAAGCGCCATGCGATAGGAGTGCATAAATAATTTCCAAAAATGTAATTGAAGCACGTCATGAATGTTAGTTCAAGGCTGACTGGTGATATGACTCGCTGTATAATTTTTAGCGAATAAGCGTGCCCTTAACGACCTCAAATCGGACTGATAACACTCATAATCAAAGTCACATGCTGCTTGAACAAATTATAAGCAGGTGACTGACTATTTGTTGTATAGGCAAAATGCCACTACAATGATTGCACTTACACTATGTAGAGTTCAATTAAAACGAACAGATCTATCTTTGGTGTCGTGCGCTGCAAGTTGTGCATTCAAATTAACGTCACACTAACACATCGCCACTATACTCGCAATGAACTACAAGCTCGATATATTTATGACAGCATCAGAGTTTCCGTCTCAGACAGAATGTGATCTTTTCGATAACGGTCTCTCAGGTGTGTAGGCACATTCAATTCGTGGAATATGTTATGCGTTTGGCTTGCTAACTGAACTGCTTGCTCTACAGACTTAATGTCACTTCCAGAATTGAGTTAAAAGAGTCAACCTTTCCACGAATCAAATCGACTTGATTTGAATCAAGTTACCCACTAGGTCCAAACATTTCCCTTCACAGCACTACTAGGCTTCCCCATGAAATCCGAGCTCTAGTCTCCATTCCCTTGGGTCTATTTACAAGCTCTATTTATTTGCAAACAACGAACTCAAACAAAGTCCGGTTGTTTACCTCACTCCTTTCAGCGGGAAGTTATAAATCAGACACAGACCACGCAAAACAGTTTATTAGCTCGGAGTAAACACCTCGCGGTCTTATCGACTCGCAGCGGGATGACCTCATTGTAGGTGTCATGAAAGATGACAAAATCGTAAACCGCTAAATGAGCTGTTCGCATCGCATCGCATGAACCTCACTTGAACATGCAACCAACGGATTTAGCTGCAGCTGCAAAGCCATGAATCATTGATCTGCACCGTGAGCTAATCCTTCGAAGTTGTGTTTCGTGGAATTTTCTAACGTCGAACTGAGATGACATTTCATGGCTGACGGCATTCTTACTGTGGAGTGAATTTGAATACGTCTGACTCGTAAAAATATTAGATGACACCATGAGGTCCATGAGTAATCTAAAACGTGAACCATACCGCAGTTCGACGGATATGGTTTGGTAAATTACACTCGTGAGTCAGGTGGTTTTTTATGGTGCCTAAGATTTGACCACATGCAAATAACCTTGAAACTGGTGCCAATGCTAGAGAAAGACTTTCATTCAGTCCAAGTGCGTCAATTGACGTCAGCTGCGTCTGCATATTCTGCACAGCACTGTCATTCACATTATGTAGTTTCTAAATTAAGTCTTGTGATTTTAATGTGTTTGCGTATGATATCGAGTTATCTTGGAACATTATCGGCTGTGTTGTTTTTAGTCTCGCTGCGGGGGTATCACATTCTCCTTCAGTCAGATCAAGGTGAAACGGGGCAAGAAATTGTGTGATGATGATATCACTTCGTGTCTGAACAACGTCTTGTTGGCGCCCATTGTGGTCTGACACTTGATAATTCTGTAGGCACTATGCGTCTCACCTTAAGGGAACCCAACTTAAAGGTTATTAATAATATTTAAAAAATCACATTCATTTGGTTTGTTTGCTTTGCTTGCTGCAAATAATTACAAAGAGTAAGTCTTGGTCGAACTGGTGATACCTATCTGAGAAAAAAACAGTTGGAAATTATTGTATTTTTGGCGCCTATCAACTGACAAAAGGTCTACAAAAGTGTTATTTGCCAGTAATGCTATATGGAATGGAAACTGAACGATAAGCAAAACGCTCTGGTGTTTTGGTGGATGTCATCAAAATGGCAATAAATAATCCAACAGAACGCCTCATATTTGCCTTAAGTCGGGATGATTGTGACTATGGTAAGCACACTCTTAAATTTGCCAGCAGCGGCTTACAAAACTAACAGAAAGTATCACAGTGGGGAAAGATTCTGTACAACGAGATCAAAGGCTGTTAGACACTGCAGCGACACAACAAGGTCCATCAATCACCATAGGGTCAAACTTTGCTGTGTCCCGAGCCAAAGCTCAATACCAGGGAAAGCGGATGAACTGGCCAGACAAGGGTCTGAAATGGACATCAGTGGACACATCATTGCCACCACCGATCAGTCCTTTACGCCGAACCATAAGCGAAACAATTAGAATAGAAGCCAATTCGTCTTGGCCGGTAAGAGACGACTGCCACACGGCAAAACGAAGAAACTTCCGACTTTGCACTGGAACTCGATGATCACAGGACACTGCCCCATCGAAACAACGCTCCGGAAATGGAATGCGGAATCCAACGATCTCTGCCAGCGCTGCGGTGACGGGGAAGAGACCGAGAAGATCCAACATCTACTTTGCCACTGCCCAGCTAACCAGAATCGGAGCCTAGCTTCGCTGGGCCAAAGATTCTTAAGTTTTAAGCCATCACGTGACAGGATAGGTTGATAGAATGTGTACTCCACAAATTAAATGATACACAATGGACCGACTGGAAGTCATGTTCAACCATCACACTCCCCTTCCAAAACCTAACCATGATATTTGGAAGAACTCGTGCACATTTTCATCAAACGAATGAAAGTGTATTCTTTTACTAACCTCAGAGTTCCGACCTTACAATGAATATTTAAAACATCACCTTTTGTTGAATGCCATGGTAGTGGGCACGAACATTTGAAAGATTCATCTGAACGCAATAAAAGTACTCACGGAATTAATTGCCGACCTTGGTGAAGTCGTAATAGTTTTCTAACACCATCCTTCCGATTTTACTCTAATTAAAGTACTGAAGTTCGCTAAAAATCGATGCACGTTCATGTTCTGACCTACATAATGTATGCACGTACCCAGGTGTATGGATGAAATAGCACTTGCGTGACAATATAATGAACCCATCGGGCATGGGAAACGTGAAAACAATTTGCGAGGAATGCATGCTAATTTCATATTAAAATGTCCATAACTCGCACTAGATGGCTAAGGTTCAAAGTTCATGGTCAAATCCGAAATACAGTGAATTCCCTCATAATGGACACCCTCTTAATTGGACGGTTTCCATAAGCGGACAAGATGTACTCTAATGGTTGGTTGGTACAACTTTGGTGGTGTTTTTTTCCTCTTAAGCGGACGATGCTCTTAAGTGGACAAAGGTGTATTTCACATCATTTGGGTAAATTCTTTTAACTAAGTGGACAACGAAACGTTTGGAGCCGGTATATTGAAAAATTAAGAGTCATTATGTTCTTCCTGACTGGAGCACTAGTCGAATGGGTTACAAAAACGAAGATTTCATAGCAACACAGGTAAGAAGATCATGAATGGTTCCTTAAAGCTCGAGCAATTCCTCCCTTTTTTATGACCATGAGATAATTTTCGGATGGAGTCCATTTTTTGTCATTTTTAAGGCTTAATCAAAGCGATATCTGCATAAGTTGCCGATGTGAATCAAAAAGTCATTGCTGAATGAACCAGCGAATTGGGTCACTAATTCAAAAATATGACCACAAGGATATTTTCAATTCGTATCCGATAGGTTTATTCTTTACAGCTATCCCTACAAAATATTTCATATATCAGGTGAGTCCCCTTTAGAGGGGAAAGTTAGAGGGGAGGATATTCCAAGGAAATATTAACGATGTTGCACTGTGTGAACCATCTTGGAGAAGTTGTAGCACTGGTTGACATTGGGAAATCCGCACACCCACGCTGCTTCAAAAAAATGCCCAAAGCAAATCTGCCAGTGAAATGGATTTTTAATTAGACTTCTTGCGTGACAACTGCAGTCTGAGTTTGATTTTCCCGGATAATCCAACTTCGAATCCTCATCTGACCTTAAGTTACATCATTTTGATATTTTCCAGCAATTCCAGCAGTTCCACTTGTCAACCCATGGAAAGGGTCATCGTCAGAATTGATGTTAATTCGATAACGTTACTAATGTTGATAGAGATTTCTTCTGCCATTAATGGGCTAGGTGCCGTTCTTTGGGCATTTGCAACCTGGAAAAAAGATTCTCCAGAAACAATACAAAACTGCTTCAAAAAATCATTATCGCCCCCTATCGTGGAATCCTTCGGAACCGCGTTTCACTTCACCTATTCGTTTCCATTTCACTTTCTCCTGTTATCGAGGAATCCGCCGAATAAGGTCTCCTTATCGACAGGCATTTGAGTAAGGTGGTTTAACTATCAAACAGATGTCTTTCAGTTCGCGATGCAATTATGAGATCTCTTTAAATATTTGTTGGGAAGTAAAACATTCAAATTAAATTATAAACGTAATTAATTTCATTACAATAGACTCTCGATAATGTGAACACCGTTAAGTGTGAACACCGGATAAGGTAAACAATTTTTTTTTGCTAGACATCTATAATACGTGAAGAAATCTTGAACACTCTAAAATATGAACATCAATTTTTGCTACAGCTTAACAGTAGACTGTTTGAGTAAGCTGTATTTCAGCTTGAAATTAATTATTCTTGGTCTAATACTTAGGGATAATCAGTGATAATGCTTTTGAGGAATGAAGAATGGACTGATTTTGACCATTAAATTTTGGTATTGTAGTAGTGTCAGATTTTTACTGACTAAAAACATCCTTCCCTTTTGGTTTTTCTTTACTAAAACTAAGTTTCCTTATCTAGTAGCTAACATTTAAGGATATTTTTGCGTGTTCCAGGTAGACCTTAAAATCACCTGCCATGACCATCATTAGGATGGTTTATTATTATTGCGCCAAATCGAGCGGTCTCGTACGCTAGAGTCGACGTACTAAACGTCTTATGTCCAAAGTTTGGAGGATGGCTTTGTTACAATGACCACGAAGTCTGATACTTAACTTTCGAGCGGAGTTTGTTATTTCTTCGTCGACGTTAGTTATCCCTAGGTCCCTTTGTATATCACAATTCCTGAGATACCAGGGAGCTTTCACAATATCCCCTATAATTTTATTTTGAAAGAACTGAATAAATCCCTCTTTGCTTTGGTACAACCCCATAGTTGTATGCCGTAAGTAATTATAGGCTTCGACACTTGCTTGGAGTAATTGGAGTGCCTTCCAAGTAAACAGTACATTTCTCTATACCGGTGTTCGAGCTCATTCCGTTTCTTTTTCACGTGGGCCTTCCACTTGAGTTTCGCATCAAGTGTCATACCAAGATATTTTGCTTCATATACAGAATTAATGAAAACTGGTAGATTTTCAATCTATCTGTAGGTAAAATTTATGTGCGTTGATTTGGCCTCATTCGGAGCAATACGCCAGCGTTTTGAGCATTCGTTTGTTTTGTCCAGAGCTCGTTGCAGTTTTTCAGTTGAGGACTCAACTGAACATCCCGTTGCCAGGATCGCTGTGTCATCCGCAAATGTAGACATAAGTTTACCCTCAGTTTGAGGTTTGTCTCTAGTGTACAACAGGTACAATGTAGGGCCAAGGACACTCCCTTGAGGGACTTCTGCTCGGATCTCTTTAAAATCGGAATATTTAGTTCCGTGTTTAAGTCTAAATATCCAGTTATCGAGATATGATTCTAGTACCATATGCAAGCTTGTCGGTAGAAGCCTGCTTAGTTTGTATTTTAGGCCTTCATGCCAGACTTTGTCGAAGGCCTGGGAAACGTCAAGTAGGGCGGTGGAGCAGATGTTTTTCTCCTCTAATGCTCCTTCAATTTCATTCGTTTTTCTGTATACCTGGTCAATTGTCGAGTATTTCGCTCGAAACCCGAACTGATGGTCAGGTATTAGTGGCTTCTCTTCCATAAATTCTTGAAAAAACTTTTGGATATTATTGGTAAAAGCGATATGGTTCTGTTCGACTTTTTGTTGTTCAACGGTTTGCCCGGTTTTGGAACCATTATCACTTTTTGCCCTCTCATCTTTGTTTTTCTTGTTTTTCTGCTTCAATATTTAATGTTACTTTTTATGACATAGTGTGCCGCGTACAGGGTTAGTACGTCGACTCCTACGCAGCTGAACCTCGCTGGCTGGGTTCAATACTCGATACTACCAAACTCATTTTTCACGGCCCCACCTCTTTCGAGTCACTGACAATGCTCAAGGAGTAATATCTGTCTAGAAAAAGCTTCTTAGACTTGGCCGTTCGGAGTCAGCATTAAACTGTAGGTGCCTTTCACTCGTGAGAGAATAATAGGATGCACAATACGAGTGGTAACTGTTAGGCCTTGGCCCTCCACTAGTTAAAGCGCCACCCATATTATATTATTATTTTTATTAAATATAAAACGTTTTAAAATGGAAATCTTTAGCGGGGTTGCCCTATTCTTTTATTAAAATTAGACCTTCGCTTACGTGAAATCAATTGGTTTTTAATTGTTCACGTTATCGAGAGTCTGTACTGTATTTTAAAAAAACGAACACAGGGGCCTATTTCACAGAACATACATCTCATACATTGTATGATTCTGACACTTCTGCTGTATGATTTATGTTTCTCAGGTTTGTTGTATTTAAATAAGATCGAGACAGAATGCTCGTTCGACAAGAAATTTTTATTAAATATCATGGAATATTTGGAAAAATTGTCTTATTGAATTAATCTTAATAATCTCGAAATCATATTTTTCTTCATTATTGAGGAACTCCATTATTTAGTTGATTGTTTGTTTGTAATCCACTTATACGGTGTCTATAATTCAGTCTAATTCATTTTGAAGTAAGTACCTTACTTACCAGAGATCTGCAGCGATACACCGCACTTATTCATTCAACGCATTTACATTGAGTTTTTCTACCACTATAACTCTTTGACCCTTCATAAAATATTGATCGCCATCGCATTGATCGCAAAAACACATATGGTGTAGCGTTCATGTAGTCGTTCCAATCTAAGCAAAATGCGATGTTTGATCATTTTTTCCTCAGATCATATGATCGATGAGTGAGAAAAGCGGTGCGAGTGTAAACCGCCGATGTGGTGGTTGTGCGGCCGCTTATGAATAAGATAAACACCGCATACACCGTATCTGTTCATGACTTAATGACAAAATATTTTGAAACTTTATTTTATTAATTTTATTTTCGTTACCCTGGCTGTATCTTATACGTACATATGTTAATATGTGACTTATTATATCAACTGCGTTCCTTTTGTCACCTTTCATTAAATCGTTGGAGTAAGCAAAAAAAACAAACTGCACACACTGCACACTGCGTCGCTTGTAGGACTTCAAGGCTAATATGGACATCAGTAAATCCCAAAAAAACAAGCACTCTCCTAAATCCAAATAGAAAGGAAATCAGCAATGTTGTCGGCATTATTACTGGTCAATGCCTATTAGGCACACACGCAAGGACAATGGGAACCCCCTACAATGACTTTTGTAGGAGCTGTAGGGACGAAGCGGAAGAAGAAGCTATACTTAACTACCTCGGCACCTGCCCATCGCTTGCAAGGACAAGGAAAAACACGCTAGGCAGCTATTCATTCAATAGCCTTGAGGAAATGTCTGGCATTAAAATTCTGGAGCATAGCAAAATTTATAAAAAATACTAATTGGCTGTAACCCAGAAAAGGAGTTCATCATCCAGGATATGTCACGAGCATATCAATAGGTATCTTCAGGTGTTTTGTTTAGTTAGTACACAAAGAGGAACCGGCACGTTAGTTGCCGATTAGTGATATCACAATGGATCCAATCAGGATATAAGTGAGCCAGAACTGCTTCAGTTTTGGCACTCACATTAACCTAACCTAACCTAGTGCCTAGTCACTCAAAAACGTAGTACTCGAGTTTATAAAAGAAACATATCCGATCGAGTGTGGTAAAGACAACTATCGCTTGGGTTGCGGTGGCGGTACACACTTCCACCGCTGTTTTTGTGAGAACATCGCAAGTCACAAAAATATGATCGCATGCCGATCTCTGGTACCTACCTAACAGAAAAGAAAAAAAAAAGTCACTCAATCTGCTTCTACACTCTACTCCATCGCCAGTGACCTCTTTTCCAGCATTTACTTACCTTTTTCTTTGCAAATAGAAGTAAAAACATATTTCATCCGCAACGATTGATGCGGATGAGCATTTTTGTTTGAGTCATTTTTTTCGGGAATGATCCGATCCGAACGTTTGCCGCGATACAGTAGAACGAACTCATTCACTTTTCCGACACGGGGACCTATTCACTTTGCGGATTCCACGATTGGGGTGTTTATGAATGATGATATAATTGAGTGACCAAAAGATGATGATTTTGTGTTTTTTTTATTATTCCTCTTAAGCGACCACCCTCTTATGTGAACAAAAAACTCCGATCCTGTGGCTGTCCACTTAGGAGATATTTCACTGTATATGTTTTATTCCAAAAAAATCTTGGCGTTCCATTTTAAAGTCGCCAAATTAAAGGAGCTTACATTTTAACACACGCAGCACATCATTTGATTTCGTTAATTCGTTTCGAAAGGCAGCAAACTAATCAAAATCAAATTGAGTGAGTTCAGCGAACTGCCAGAGCACGTGAGTGTCTGTTAAATTCTGTGACAATTCGGCTGCCGCTGTTTATTTTAAAATTTCCACAAAATTTGTCATCATCTCGCCTCGATTGATATCGATCAAGGTGACATTTCAACTCCACCCAATCAATGTTTGTTTTCATATTTTCTTAATTGCCCTCTTCTTTCCCCATGCAACGAAGGACCGGCCACTGAATTGGGTTTCAGGGTTGTCTGTCATAAATCGAATGCGTCAGCGCTTTTGCAACCACTAAGCAGTCTCGAAATCGAAAATCAATACGCTCCCAAATGTCAGCCGAAATTTTTCATTAAATTGACTTAATTGTCGGCAATCAATGGGCGAATAGACAAGACAACAATAACAATTCAACTGAAAGGGATGCGCGCTAATCTGCCGTTGACGACAATTTGTCATGTTTATGGTGGTCATCATCGGGCACTGGGTACTCGAATCGTTGGATTATCACTCTGACGAATCGGTGAACCGATATCATTTGAATAAATCGGATAGGAAACACTATCACTGACACCGTTGAAATTCCAACCACCATGAATGCGAACGAAGAGAGGTCACCGAAAGCGGTTAAAGTCAACCGTACTTGGACTGAGTCAGTTCGGCGCCGCAGTGTATCCACATTCGGTGGCAGTCTACTGTGTTTCCAACCAACAACCGAAGTTGGGGTCGTTGGGTTCTCGGAGTGAAAACAGAATTACTGCTGGAAGATTGGTGAAACTGGGTCAAAAAAGTCCTGAACCAGGATAATGCAATTACTTGATGGCTGTAATCCAAGAAGGGCTTCCTTTTCGTGTGTCTTCATGAGTGTGTGTGCGACGACATCGAGGTAGAGGGAAGGATAATTTGTCCTACCGTGAATTTGGGTCAAACTTGTGTGATATCAGCCAACCCCCCAGTGTGTGAACTGTTTTTTTCATGGGAAACGTCTCAACATAGTGGCTTCAATGAAGTTCTCTCGCCTTAACCATGGGGACAGACTAAATCAATAACTGGGTTACGCTGCCGAGTACATTAGATGTTGGTCTGCACATGGTCTAGCTGACATTGTGTTGTGATACGAAGTCTGGAACTTTTGCTTTAATTGGCAAACTCCAACTTGCTCATAAATTATGCTGTCGTCATTTACATTGGTCGCTTGTGTATGTGTTCGTACACAATGACGTAGACAGGATATATTTACAGGGCGATGGGGGTTAATGTTGTTTGTTAAATATTCAAGAACTTTAATATAGAACTGAGAGAATGTTCAATAATAGATTGAATTTTACACAGGCGATGAACATTAAATGTCATGACCTCGCTAAGAAAAGGCTGTCAGGCTATCAGCACACGTTATTTTAATTGGTAATTCTAAAGCATGTAACTTCGACCTATCCTGCGAATCACAGTATTTCTGTATTTCTGTCAAACCACAAATTTACTGAGTCTTTGCCACCTTGCTGCACCTTGCTAGCTGTGAAGTGTCGCTAGATATTTTTGGTTGGATCAATGTCTGCTTTCCTCTAACGTAATCAGGCAGGTCATGGCCTTTCCTTGATAAAAAATATGAGAGAATGGGATTCGCAGTTGAACCTGGACTCTCATCGCGTAGCTTTTAAGACTATCGTCGTTCAAACGATTGTATTAAACGACGTCATCAAAAGTTTGCTTCGTGTAACACTACGAATCTTCCAGTCGTTTCGTCAATCGTTCAAATAGTAGGCAGTTTGAGAACTACTAAACACGTTAAATTTCATATAGAAAACAGAATTTATGCTGTCACTTTTAAAATTCATTGATGATTCGCCTATTCATATGAAATACAAATTCGAAAACATGTAAGTATTAAATAACTTTTTGCCAGTTAATTGGCAAATTGGAGGCAAAGGCAATTGAGAGTTCTCATTCATTACATGGACAAGCATTCTGAAATGGGGAAAAATTACATGCCAAGAACCTTACAAGGCAGGCAGTCTATTAACAAGACAGATTTGGTCTGTACCTGCTTGCTAAGTCAGGAATAATAATGCCCTTAAAATGCTAAGTCTTGGAATAAAGTAAGTGCATAATATGAAAATCACAAGTTCAAGTTTAAAGTTCAATTAATCTGTTTTAGGTATGGATAGATTTCAAATATCGAGCAAAAAAGAAATGCAGCCAAAATTTGATTTCATTAAAAATCATCAAATTCCAATATCGGTTGGAGGAAAAAGCAATTCAGATGACTTCCCTTCGTAATGCTCTGACAGGTAGCAGTTCGAATTACTATGGTGCGGTTGAAGTGCACGGAGAGCCGGAGTATAAGATATTGTATTATAACAATGTTCTCACAACGAGGAAGACTGTAACTGTATAAGTAAACAATTATAATACAGAGTGCCCAGACAAGAATGATCGAAAAAGAAATTTAAAGAAACCACATTCATGCGATTATGCATAGAATAGATACCACATCATTCAAATGTTTGCTGGCAATGCCTCAAGTGGTGGCCACAATTTGAGATGATAATGTCCAATATCAAACCGCGGATGGATATCTGGCACAGGATGCTTCATTACCAAAGAACTATGACCTATGATCGATCCCAAGCCATTGCTTAGCTTGATCAGATTAAGCAGGCCAAAACCTCAGATCTCTTATTGGCGTTTTAACAGGGGATTGTGCAATCGGAACTCACGCCTCTAGACAAGACCTTCCCTATAATGACTTCTGTAGAAACTGCATAGACGAGGATGAGGAAGAAACCATTGAACACTTACTATACAGCTGCAATGCTCGCTCATCCCGTAGATTCAGACTTCTGGGAGCCCATTTCTTTGTTGATCTGGCTGAACTGAGCAGCATCAGAATCAGCCCTCTTCTTCGCTTTATCAAAAGCACAAACTGGTTTGCCGAATAGGATCCGCAGTGGTAACCCAATGGGCCTCTGCTTGGCCTAAGTGTGTCTGCTGTCCGTAAGCGCGGCAGTCAGCCACCTCAACCTAACCTAACGTAAGGTCCAATATGTGCGAAGTTATTCCGGCAACAGCGTCTCGAATGTCAGACATTTACCATAGTGTAGTAAGACGAGATTACATGTGATCACCAACTTTATTTCTTGTTGCCCTGTCGACAGTCAATCGAGGAGTCCGATGGACTCTTCCAACAAAACCGAAACAACTGGATCACGCGGAAGATGTATGCTTATTTTCACATAAGCTGATAATTGACCACCAAGATATGACACCAAGGGTGGAGAGGAAGGCTCAAATCATCGGAAATAAAAATATTCACCCTTGGATCGAAGTTAGGGCCCAAACTCATAGAATCCGTTGCGTGCCTTGCGTTCTGCCAAAAAATGCATAACCCTTAATATGAGGCAGAGAGACTAAAAATGAGGTCCACAAGTGGAATGCATCACGTCGGATGAAATTGGACAATTGTCATGGAAAAATGCGTCATTGGATCCTTTTTTAACTTTTTGTGTCTCTTTATGCTCTTTATCTAATTGTCTTTCGGATGATTTATGAATAAATGAATACATTTTGTTTCGTTTGCAATTGTTTTTGTGTAATTCCTAATATCTCAGGAACTTTAAAATTCCAAATTTCAAAGGTCAGCTATTTGAGTTCCGGGATTGCAGATGATTAATTTCCACTCCAATTTATTTGCGAGACGCGGCATCGCGCTTACAACTAAGTGACATTCTAAATAACATGTTCACAATGCCACTGAATGCCCAACCGTTCTCGGCAAAAATCAGACAGAAAGTTATGTGACTGTGGTCACACAAGGTCAAGCTGCTTGCCTTGCTAACAAGGAGTAAGTACCTCAATTTCTCACATGAGTAACCAGAATAATAAATTGAGTTTGCAATTAATGCTAAGGTCGTGGATGTAAATCACATGTATCCGGCCGAAGTTAACTCTATGGTGAAACTCATAAATCAGCAGATTAGATGTGATAAGAGACTTCAAAGTCGGTAATTGTCGGTGGTGTGCTTCTTGAATTCGCAGAGAACAAAAAATGTTGCAAAAAACGGAGAGAACGTTTAAAAGTGTACTTATCAGATTTGAGGCAGAAAACAGGTGCTAAAGATATATCCGACTTCACAGCTGATTGTCCTCTTGCACACAAGCGATACTCAATTTCCGGTTTGTGGCCATATATGCTGATGCTGCAGGTTAACATGGGCAAGTCCAGAACGCCTGCTAGGTACACCCTACATGTTAATTGAGTCCCTTTGAAGTAGGTGGAGAAGTCTTTTTTCACGAGTGATGGGAGGAGAATTGCTGATCAGGCTCAATTTTGAGACAACTTTGAAAATCTGTCATCAGGAAGGAAGAGCTTGGTGTCAAAACCAGTTGTAATTCCAACTCTACCTATGGTCACGAGATTTGGGTAATTACTGAAAGAATAATATGGCGAAAATAAGCTGCCGATGTGAGATTTATTCGTTGAAGTTACTTGCCGGGGTAGGGTGAGAAACACGGCAGTATGCGATGAAATCAATGTTGAACAGCTGCTTCTTCGTACGAAAAAGGGTTATTCTTCCATGGTGTGGTCACGTGGCACGAGCCCATCCTCACGATTTCGAGGTGCACTCTTGATGCGATTCCATCTGGTAGGCGAACGCTTGGAAGACCGAGGACTAGGGTTATTCTTCCATGGTGTGGTCACGTGGCACGAGCCCATCCTCACGATTTCGAGGACTATTATTTCGGCCAACCACATGGTCCAACTTAAAACACAAAAATTCGCCTGGTTCTACCTGTGCATATGTTAGAGTCGATGGCGAAGAATATAGTAGCCGGGAGATCTCCAGTGCGTGGTGTGCCCCGCGGCGCCTTCTTTATATGATGCGGGACATGGAAGATGTTATGAGATAAGTAAATTGTACACGTTTTACTTGACACCTATCTGAAAACATAAAACACTATTGAAAAAAGAACTAGAATTTGAAAGACCCTCTATTAATTCGTACAAATCGGAGTTCTCGGCTCATGTGTACAGCACTTTGCGATTAAAACAAACAAAAAATTGCCACCAAAAAGGATTTTTTTAACTCAACGTATTAAATACAGAGAAAGCCTTTTCAGCGGTTCAAAGTGACCGTTTAATTAAGCTAAATCCGTAAAAACAACTTGCATTTAGTCTGATTTGGGACGAAGTGACAAATTAATAAACGAAGTCATAACAGTTTCCAGGCTTATCTTTGAAAGGCTAAGCGTAAGAGATAACAACAGGATACCGTCATACGAAAGCAGAAGAATAGAACCATGCTACGTAATCAGTGGCTTATCTTAAGTGTACCCTACAGGTGACAACACAACACCGTGCTATATATCTGAGGACGTATAAAGGGCGTGCAGACATAATTGCAGAGCTGGAAGAAGAGCGAAGGAGCAGAAGCAGCAGAATTGCCTGAAACACATGAGTAGCATGAATTCCTAACTAGTCTCGTCACGTTATACTTGGCGGAAGTTTTACAGGGAGATTGGTAGAAGAGTGCAGGGTGTGGTTTGATTGGGTTTGTGCGTCGTGTATGCTAATAGCTCGGGCTACTAGAATCTGTAGAAGATTGCCACTTCGCTGGACGCAACAAAAATAAACATTGACCCCCTCTTTCAGTATGTACAAGCAGGAGTCTGTAGACAATCCAACAAAAAAATAATAATTAAATTGAGTACACAAAGTTAACGCTTAGTTTAGTTAAAAGCCAATGATGAACGGGATGTAAGTATGACCCTCTACGCATTTGACATTGGATGTCCTGATTGTATGTCCACTTGCTTGCATAAGTCAATGGGATACAGCAACCTTAAACGTCTATATTTCAGCATATGTAAATACAGTCGAATCTCAGAAAGATGAATAGATGTAAAACAGGCTCCGTTCATCTCTGGTTCATCTTATAAGACAGTTCATGTTTCCGTGATTCTACTGTAATACGCACTGGGAGCAATGTTTTATTTGATTATCTATTTATATTTTCTCTATGTCTTTATTTTTATGCATACTACACTTCTCACAGCCAGCGCCCGTCTCCGCAGATCGATTGTGCCATATTTGCTCAAGTTTCTACCTTTATTCAATGAGATACGGCAGAGATTTCAACTGTTTGTCATTGCAAAATCATTAATTTAGTATAATCGAAATCTGATTATGTAATAAGGCAAGAATACAATTAACTCATGAAACAAGTGCAGGTAACTAACGGTCAAAGATTCAAAGAAAAAGCTATGGACGGCTAAATAATCCACCTTCACGCCTGTTAGCATGCATATAGAGCAGACAGATGCACAGGAACTATACTCGCTCAACTGACAGAAACTATCGTTAGCTCCCTGGAAGCGAAAGAAATAGTTACATATATGCGCTATCTTGGATATTGAAGGAGCATTTGTCAACACATCTGTGCATCATCACACGATGTAATTATTCGAGCCTTGGACAAGAAATTTGTAAACCACATAGTATCGAAATGGATGTATGAATTCCTGAGTACCCAGATCAGCGGAGGCTCACACACAAGAAGGCATATGTAATAAATCTTAATCCATTATCTATCGGTCAACCTCAGAAAGTGTACTGTACTGTTATTTAAATATCGTTCAACTGAGGTTAAGTTAAGGCTTTCTAAACACACTTACATCTTGTTGTAGAAGCCCAAAAGTTTTAGCATTGCAAATGATTAATTCACCCGCCGCGCAGCGCCTCTAATTTACCAAAAGTTAGTTTGGCGATTGGGTTCATACTTTTAAAAGCTTTTATTACCACACAGAAAAACGTATGTAAATTGGTTGTAAAATACTTACGATTCGTAACACTACAGGAATCAATCCAAATCGGACGAATTCTGAGTTATTAAGCCACTCAGCAATTGATATTCTTTTCTTTTCCAATATCTCGCTCTCTACTATCGAGCAAAAACCCTAACAAAAAAAAAAAATTACTCGCCCAACGTGGGGCTCGAACCCACGACCCTGAGATTAAGAGTCTCATGCTCTACCGACTGAGCTAGCCGGGCATGTCAACCGTTATGTCAGAGTTCTTATAACCGGATCGTGGAATTTCAACTCCTCCAAAAACTATGCTTTGAAAATTGAGTCACAAGCACGTGATGCCTTATAAATGCATACCTCAGAGAGCATATTTAATTCCAGCAACTTGGCTTATGCAACACTTCACACCACAACTCCACTGTGCTCATGAGAGAAAATAACTCAACTGCTTCCTCCTTCCGAGGTCTTCATCGTCTCCTCTTCCGCTATTCACAATTTCCGCTGCAGCTGTGCTAAACTACCATGGTTCCCAACATCACAAGTGCAATGAAATCACTGTAAACATTTATTCACCCATTAAAACCCGGTCAAAGCGTACGAATCCGCCTAGACTTAGTGTCGGTCGCTGCATTCGCGTATGCTCAAGTCGTCGGCTTCATTTGCCATTCCCACCATCACTCGATGTCTGTGAATTACGTTTAGATTTCCATGTCAGATTTACAGCCCCAACAACAGCGTACTCATGTGTGTATTCCGACTCAACGCCCTTTTGTTCTACATTCAGTGGCACTGCCTGCACCTCAGAAGACATCGGTGCCATATGGAAGATGTCTTCGAGGAGTCGTGTGACTTTGGACAAAACAAATCATTCATTTTGCGTCGTGTTTTCTTAATCGGATGTGTATCATCTTGCCGGCCGCGGGATATTTACTTTGGCGCAAAGTTGATATAATTCATGCATCGAGCAGTCGACAGAAGTGCAAGTGCCAAAGATTGTCACGCGCTTGACTGACACTTGCTACGGGATGTATCAATGTAAACAAAGTGTGACAATGCATAGAAAAGATGCACATCTTTGTTTTAATGCGATGGATATGATTCTCCTTAACATTTAATAAAGTAAAAGAAATTGGAAAAAATATTTTTAGTAGAACATGTCCAATTGCCAAGTGAAAACCGAAGAACTTCCGGCCTTAATTTTTTCATTCGACTTAACGTTACATTGCATTTCAAACGGAAATTAAAAAAAATGACTTCTGAGCCATGAGTTTGTGCAATGAGCTGAGGTTAATGACATAACATTGATAAGAAAATCTATGCACACATAAAGACACACAAACAGAAATACTCCACAATTTACAGGCCGACTGTATAATGGTTGTCAAATTATTCGACAAATTTGAGAATTTATCGAATCGCCATATTGTGGCAGAGATAGCAGTTTTCAACTCAGTATTTATTCCAACTCTGACTTAAGGTCGTCAATTTGGGTAATGAATAAAAGAATAAGATAACGAGCAAGCCGCTAATATTACGCCATTGCGCGATGGACTCAATTTTGAGGAGCATCTGCTACTTCAAACGGAAAGTCCTATTATTCGATGGTTTGGTGATGATGTGGCACGAATGTCCCGATCATGAAGATTTCCGAGGAGTACCTTTTCGGCTTGTACATAACTACTGATGAGTTAGTAGTCATCAGCATCATCGATAGCGGGTTCTGGCCTGGAGATCTCTCGTCGGTGGTTTACCCCTGTGATCAGAGTATATCAGATAGTAGACCATGTTGGTCAGAAGATGATGATGATGCTACTTGGACCATCTGTCTAAGTTCTACGATGCTATCAAGTTCGATTACGATGGATTACTATATTGCTAGTAGAGACCTACGAAGCTAGTGAATTTGGAATAAAATGTATATCTGAAAATGTTTAAAAAAAATGTTTTTTAAAACTCTGAATTTATTATTCAACGTAATCTCCTTTCAGTGCGATACAATTTTGCCAGCGATGTTTAATATGATTTCTCAAACCCCACAATATAGTCGTAGGTTCGTACGTTCACCCGAATCCGTTTTTGTGCCACCATCAGCAGACGATTATCCACCGATAATTTGTTCATACCCAAATTAAAATGCCGTATTCGAATGGACATTTTTATATAATATAAATTTAAATAATTTTCTTCAAATAATGTTCCCTATAATTCCACAACTTGTCTAATATCACCACTAACATAATTTATGAAACTTGAACCAAATATTTGTAAACACACATAGGTTAGGTTAGGTTAATGTGATTGCTATAACTGAAGCAATTCTGGCCCACTTAAATCCTGATTGGATCCATTGTGATATCACTAATCGGCAGCTAACGTGCTGGTTCCTCTTTAGGTGCTAACTAAATAAAACACCTGGGTTACAGCCAATTAGTATTTTTTATAAATTTAGCTATGCTCCAGAATTTTAATGCCGGACATTTCCTGAAGGCTATTGAATGAATAGCTGCCTAGCGTATTTTTCCTTGTCCTTGCAAGCGCTGGGCAGGTGCCGAGGTAGTGAAGTTTAGTTTCTTCTTCCTCTTCGTCCCTACAGCTCCTACAAAAGTCATTGTAGGTGGTTTCCATTTTCCTTGCGTGTGTGCCTACTAGGCAATGACCAGTAATAATGTCAACTACATTGCTGATTTCCTTTTTATTTTTTATTTTTTTGATGTTTGTTTTTTTGGGATTTACTGAAGTCCATATTAGCCTTGAAGTCCTGCAAGTATCTAATTTCATCCACCTCCGATAAGAGGTGTCGATGGCATCTGTAAGTAACAAAGTGTTTATTACTTTAAGAGAGGGATATGGGGTGTCCTGATTACATGCCATTGGCAAATCCACACCTGTCCTAGCTAGCTCGTCGGACCTTTCGTTGCCTGGAATGCCACTATGTCCCGGGACCCAGCATAGGGTAAGGTTACATCTGGCCGCTATCTCCCTGAGAGATATACGACAAAGTTTTACCATCTTAGATTTGATTAATGTTGTATCCAGAGCCTTGATGGCCGCCTAACTGTCTACGTATATAACGATAGATAGCCCGTCTATCGGGCACATTGACAGTAAGCGGGCAGCCTCTTGCATAGCTATCACTTCTGCCTGGATAAACACAAGCTATACATAAAATGGTTAGGTTCAGATATGAGCTTAAATATACACTTCGGTCTAGTTTTTGGTGTCCCAATAAATTTCAAAAATACTTTCGATAAGAAGGAGAAAGGCGAAAGAAGTTTGTGTTATTTTCCATTTGTCAGACAGTTAAGCGCTTGTTTTTATAAACCGATGTCCCAACGAAGCAGAATCCACTGTACATAAATAATAAAGAAATACTTACTAGAACCCTGCCTTGAGTGCCTTCTTAAACGCAGTCATATCATTTCGTCTGCGGGTATGGCCATGATACACAATTTATTGTATGGCAGAGCGGGGCTAGTTGTAGCAGGGGGAAGGAAGAAAACATCAAGTTGTAAGGTGTTGCAATCTACCCCGTTGGTTTTGTAGGTCCGTAGGGGCTACAGTAAAGTTCTTAAGGAAATAAGACCTTTTACTAAGACAGGAAAAAGAAAGACGTACATTACTAGGAAATAGGAAAAAAAGCTACATATATTTACCGATACACCAGAGAAGAGAGCATCCCTAGAGGAGAAACTAGAAGCCTTACCAAAAAAAAGTCAAATTTTGTAAACCATTTTCTTCAAGTTTGCCAGATGAGATGGGCGGACATCAAATGCAGGAAAGGATACATAAGTTTTAAGTCTGCATTAACAGCGATTCCGATGACGACTCTTAATTTAAATTTGAGTTCCTTTATTTTTTAGTACTTTTACTTTATATTTCTTTTAAGTTGGTTTTACCACATAGGGGCGTGTTATATAAGAACTTTTGTTTTAAATGAGAATCTTGAGACCTTTCTCACATTTTTCTCTGAGGCTGCGGAGGTGACAAAGAAAAAGAGGAAAGTATACTCGTCACTGAATTTTCCACTGCCTCAGTCTCTGCTATTTGTGAATCACAGGTAACATTTAGGTATATACCTGATAAATACCCGGTATTAACCATGTTTTAAATACCTACCCGGTGGATATTGACCCACGGCATATCCAGTATCTAAAAACATCCCTATGAACTGTATTTTCAGCTTTGGCTGTGCAACACACTGACATGACGGGTACGAGGAAGGTGTGGAGAGGAGAATTTCCCCTACGGAAATCATCATCTAAGTGAAATGTAGCTGATGGTTACGACCACGAAGGTATGTACATGCATACAGCAGTTGGCAACTAATTAGAAACGACATTTTAAACTAAATACGCCAGTGTTTTCTCTTTTATTTCATTATTTTTTCGATTAATTTTTTTAAAAATATAATCTTTGGAACTTAGAAAGATAAAAAACACAATTCATCATTTTCTTTTTTGAAAATTTATTCTTAGAGGTGTTTGTGCTTTAAAACTCAATTTTGAGCTATGACAACTAATTAGAAACGCTCAAATCATGCTACAAATCATGTCGAAACTTAGGATATCGTCTTATTATGACTAGAATTAGTTGGAATATCGCTTTGCTCCAACACACCTCCGAAACGATTCTGGATCGGACTGATTAGGCCTCGGCATCTCTCCAATGGAATGGCATACCACGCTTTCTTCTTCTTTTCATGGAAAACATCTAAATTGGAAATGTTTTGAGTACTGACAGCAAATGTTTTATAATGGATTTAAGTCCGGACTTTGTGATGGCCAGTCAAGTACACGCATGGAGTTATGCTCAAAATATGGTTTTGTGAGATTTGCGGTATGTTTAGGGTCATTGTCCTGCTGTAATGACCATGAACGGCATATCTTCGTCCGCCCATGGTAGCATTACATTTTTAAAATGTCAACGTACTACTCCTTATTCATTGTTCCCACAATACGATGAATTGTTCCATGAATTGGTGGAACGGCGTCCATGAAAAATATCCCAAATTAAAAAATTGAACCGCAACCATGCTTAAATACCGGAGATGCGTACCTGGGATCGAGTTCTTTGCCTTTCGTCGGACCTACCTTCTACGGTTCGGGCCAATTATATTTATCTTCATTTCTTGCTCCAATTCACTAGCCGACCAAGCAGCATGGGCAAAGTCGATACGACGTTTTCTTTGTGCCAATTTGACCATCTGTTTCATCCGCGCAAGTCTTCGGTCAAGTCCAGCTTATGTGAAACGACTAGCAACAGTTCTTTTAGACACATTGGTGCCCATCCGGTCCATAATTTTACACTGGATTGCTTTGTCACTTTTTTGGGATCCGCTTTTAATAGCCAGACAATTTTTCTATTAACGTGCTGTGTAGTTTTGCGAAGCATTTTTTTTTTTGCGAGGAACCTTTTCCGTGGTGCCATATTTACGAAAATGGAAAATTGCACCAAATACCGTCTGCTAAAACAATTAAGCAGAAAAGGAGAAGGAAGCGTGGTATGCTATTACAGTGGAGAGATGCCGAGGTCTAATCAGTCCGATGCAGAATCGTTGCGGAGCTGTGTTGGAGCAAAGCGACATTCCAACTAAGTACTAGTCATAATAAGACAGTATCGTAAGTTTCGACATGGCTTGTAAAGATTATCTTACATTGTTGTTATTATTTCTCCAACGTTTCTAATTATTTGAAAGCCAAAAATTGAGTTTAGAGCAAAAACACCTCTAAGAATATATTTTCAACAAAGAAAATGTATGAATTGTGTTTTTATCTTTTTAAGTTCCAATGATTATTTAAAAAAAATGAATCGAAAAAATAATGAAATAAAAGAGATAAAACTGGCATATTTAGTTAAAAATGTCGTTTCTAATTAGTTGTCAACGGGTATAGTAATTCAATCAAAATTCTTTAAAAAGTGAAAAAAATGTAGACTTACAAGGAAAGTCATCATTCATTTTTGTCATTCAGTTACATATCTTCAAAGTGAATTATTTCACAGAAATCTCCAATTGCTCACAGATCCCTTATTATATACTCAAATTCTTGAAATTCCACCACCCAATGCAACAACTGGTTCGGGAGCTCTTTCTTCCAAGATTTTTTTTTGACATAAATTCAAATGTTAAGGCAAAATAAATTTAGCGCCCTTCTATATTAATGACTTAGTTTCAATTTGTCGCCAAAAAAGCAAAAGTGCGAGAAAAATTCCAAAATTCTGAGGATGTGATAAGAATGAAACATAACATACATATGTGTAAATAAATATGTACATATGTATGTATCTCCATCCAGCGGAGATATCCTTCTATCATTTGTTATTTCTTTTACTACTTATTTCTTTTACTAAGGCCTCATGTCCCAGCGACCTTAAAAAAATGATTATTCGGCTTATGATGATGACATGGGAATCTCTAAGTGATGGAATGGTGGAAAAACCGTACAACTCAAAAATTGTATGACAATATAATTTTTGAAAACTTTCTTGAACAGATTGAATGCCTATTTTTGAGGTATTTTTTTTATTTTCTCATGCCCAGTTTCACAGTGCAAGTTGAAACTCAACTTTTGATGTAAACTTCAATTTGACGATTTATTCAGTTTCACACGAGAGTGTACTCTCGGCTAAGCCTCAGTTCAGTAAGCAGCAATCAGCAACACAGCTGCATTTTGTTTCGCTCTTATGAGAGCGAGAGTTCAATAAATGAATGCATACCTTCCATTTTTAAATATATTTTTGACATTTGATGAATAATTATTGTCCCGTTTTATGCGCAGCGTTTTGGTTGTTTTTTACTTCCGTTATTTTATTATTTGGCTTTCACTGATCAGACTCAGGAATGGACGCGCGTCCGCCCAAAGCCCACAGACTATAGCAAATACATTAAAAAATAAGAATAATGCGATTATTGCAATAAGCACACGCACCAGTTGGAAGGGTTTCTATTTTTTCCGATCGCATTACACAAACGATATTGAACTGAACTGAAGATCAGATTTCACTGTTTAAGATTCAGCTGAATTTAAGTTCAAACCTTCAATGTCAGACTGGGCATTAATATTTTAAAAAGTGGACATATATGATGGTTGTTCTGGTTGCTTCAAAAGTCTTTACCTGCCGAAGAAAATGCACTGTGGTTATGGCACTAACTCTTCAATCCAGTAGTTAAATTAAGATGTAATTAAATCAAGTTGTTTGAATTGCTTTTTTATTTCGTTTAAAAATCAACTCACATATTCTACATATTCTCTATGTAGAAAAACATCAATTTATACTAGAATTGATGCCTAAGCAGCTACTAATAAAATGTAAGTAGTCGCGATTCATGATGACTCACATTCTTTTAGTCCAAGGAAGATGAAATAAATATTACAGTGACTACTTTTGTTTCCCCAAGTTCAAATTTCCCATTTCAAATATGTGAATCTGCCACCCCAAGCAAGTGAAATAAAAACGATTTTTATCAAACCAATGCAATAATAAAGAAATTCAATCTTCTTCCACTGAATCATAAATACCAAGCGCACTGACAAATGATAACATCCACGTATCCCAGCTCAAAGATCTCGATCGAAAAACCAGATGGACCAATCAGCACTCAGTCCAAACAAAACATACTGCCCGCCGCACGAGATAGATCTCAGCAATTGGCTGCGAGGGTGCGCATCCAAATACGATCAGGAAAAACAACAAGCAAGAGCAACGAGTGTGAGCTCTCGCCGCCTCGCCGTGTCTGCAGATTCAATTCTGAGTAATCTCACAGTTTCGGTTGTGCCTTCAAGTGGACGTGTTCGTCTCCTAATTGCCGGGCAAGTGCTACATCGACAAACGTTCAAAATGTATTCAACGACTACGAATCATCACAATTTTAAGTTGGATACTCTTGACTATTACCTGCGTGCCAATCAGAAGTTCATTGAAAATGATTTTGAGAACGGGCTGCAGACACAACGCAAGTGTGTTAGCAATTTTTACCCCAGTGCCAGTGAATATTCTTGTTATCCTTCGATCAATTTAAACAATCAATGTGGATACCCTGACGAACAGCCACCGCCGCACTATAATGCGAATCAGGGTTACGTTTACACGGATACACCCACTCTACGGAACTATTTGGACTTCTTTCAAAGCAACAATAACTGCTCTCTGAGAAACGCCAGTGATGAGAGCACTGTTGGTAGCGAGGATTGTCCGAAGGATTGCCATGAAAATGCTTCACAATTTGTAGATGTGAGCCTGAACTGTTGTCGTCTTTCGGGAGGACAGTGGGAGTTCCTAAATGCCGGAGGTGGTTTGGAAAACAGTGAAATCGAGACTAGTTCGGGAGATTTACACGAGTCAGAGAAAATTCAGTGGAATGGAATCGACGCGAGTAAGGAGCGGCATTTTTCAAAAGGTTTGAATTATATAATTTTGTTTTGTGACAATGGCTAGACGATTAAGTGTTCAAGACGGTTGTACAAAGGACTTCCTAAGGAAGTGCTGTTCGGTAGAAAGATAGAAAAAATGTTTATGTGGCTTTTACGAACAGGTGACTGACCGCCATTTCGTCCATCTTGCCTCTAAGCTTCAACTGGTCTTGGTATTGTTCTGCATTTTGTCGAATCCGCCGTGATTATGTATTTTAAATAACAGTCCCATTTTTCCGTGTGCAGAACATTAATTTTTCACAGGTCCCAATGCCTTGAATTATTCTTTCAAAAGTAGTTCAATTTAAACAGAGTTTTGTAACCCACTCCTGAGAATCGAAAAATTATTAAGAGTAGTATACGACTAAAATAAACATTCAGACCAGCTTAATTTACACGCATTCGTCATCACTTGACCTTTACACCGTTGATTCAGTCATAATCTCTTTCTGGTAACAGGAGGCTCGAGGCTCTGAGCCGAATGATGAGTGTTCCGACAGTCTCTTGTACAACGGATATCGTTTCACCTTCATCTGAAATCCGGCGCAAAATTCTCTTTTCGCAAATAACACATTTTTTCCACGCGATCTCACTTTTATTCCAGCTTTGGGAATTCAGGAAGATTTCTTTTTTAGTTTAATGGCCGTTTATGCTTAATATATGTTCGTCGCAAGGCAGAGGTACTTGTTATCTAATTCAGAATTGTGGATTTCGATAGTGACATTGTGCCAGAAATACATAAGAGAGCAAGGAAATACCCTTATGCACCCACAAAAATGGGAGAGTAGTGCAATTCCCTTGTATTTCAAACATCCATTGATCCACCTTCCTCCTGCAAAAAGTATAAAAAAAAATGCTGTCACATTAAATAGAGAGTTGGAATTGGGATATCTCCATGTTCTCTTATGTCTGTGCTACCTGTTCCTCGCGTTTTCGCCCGCGCGTATATCAGTTATGGCAGTTGGATAAATAATATTACTTTCGAACATATGTGATTACCACAAAAAAGATTATAGTGAGTCAATCTTAAAAGATAGACGTATCCTGCCACGGACTTTTTTTTAGAACTTTTACAGAGGAACAATTCCATCATACATGATTATTCCGTTCTTGCAACATTTTTCACTAATGCTTTTTTTTTTTGGTTGCAGTGTGATATTATAAAGCCTGAAACCTTCCTCGATAAATGAACTATCCAACACAGTGCGTTCAAACAAACTCTTCAGCTTTATAATTTAAGTAAGATATAGATTCTGCTTTCGCAGATAAGCGATGACTTATGAAAGGTGGCGCTAAATCATCATCGAATTTTGTTTTTGAATTACTTTTTACAAAATAAAAAAGAAATGATTTTGAATGATGGAAGTCTTTATTTGGACTATTGCAGGTTTCGCATTTTCCATAACTTTTCGCCAAGGTTTCTGGTGATAACTTTTCACGCTCCTGTTAAATTTTCTTCTTAAGGGATGCGATGGTTAATCGCCGAAACGAGAGATTACATTAGTTTATCGACGAAATTATCCCAGCCTCTTGCGGAGTATAGCTCTTCACTTGTCTCTTTGTATACTGCAGCTGTTTAGTTCACCAATGTCGAATATGTTTGACGTCACCATTTGCAAAAAGGATAACATCCTCGGTTACGATGGCCAATTTTTCACCGTGTATCTTCCAAGCCAAATACTAAGTAACTAACCACTAGCGCCTAACCCGCTGGTGCCGTCTGTTCGCAGCATTCAAGTCACCCGACAGCTAGGTTTACGGTACAGATTTTAAGCGGTTAAATTCAGTCCTGGCTGTCTGGACTATTTCATCAACATTTCCTGCCGAAGGCCCTGAAAGAGATCTGAAGATTGATTAAGTTTTTGAAACTATCCAAAGAACTGACTTCAACAAATCTGAACGTTTGGAAAGTTGGTAAGACTACAAAAGAGAAATGGCGATAGTCAAACCTACGGGATTTTAACGTGTGGAACGGTTTTTTAATACGTTTCAATCGTATATTCAATACATAAGTTAAAAAAATACTTTAAATTTATTGATAAAATTATTGTTTCAAATTGAATTCAGTTCGACTTATCGAAATACTTGTATAATCAAAAATGTTCATAAGATGACTTAGAAATTTTCCATAATACTTTATGGAAATGCATGGTGGGCAAATTAGAATATAAAAGCAGAGTGAGTAGTCACTACATCATGTTAGAACAAGAAAATTGTATATTGGCTGTAAACCGATCGATCATTGTTCTGTGATAAGCCTCATTCTCGAAGAAATATAGGCCGATAAAATTTTCGATCATACGAACGCACCAAGCAGTGCATCTTACTCGTGTTTTGCCCTTGGAATTTGGGAGCAGTTTTGTCTGTTGACATAACCACAAAAGGGATATGCCCCTCACCCGACACCAAAACATTCTACAATTGATCTTTGACGAAAATAGATAAATCCTTAATATTAACGCGTTATAATGTCCTATATACATTATAAAGAACTCGAAATCTTATTTATAACAAAAGAATTAGATAGAGATATTTGGTCTTATTTGGGCCACCATGTATTTGGTTCACCACCTCTCTCACAAAGTCTTAAGAGTTCGTTAAATTGGAAATAGAAGTGTATCAAAAGAGAAAAGATTAACACAGCGATGAATTCCGTCCTTAGCAGTCTCCAATGGCAGGCAGTTTCGTTCATTATGATCTGTGTAAATTATTTCTTCTCGAACTAAGCTACTTTCCAAAAATGTTCTAAGTGAACGACCATGTGAAGTTGACGGATCTCCGACTTTCGATCAATGTCCAGTCAATAAATATTTTTTTGATTACACGAACATGTTTCCTTTTCTGTCATCAGATACTATTCTATTCTGAACAAAAAGCACCACAGTAGTATTCCTCGACACACACTCAATTTTCAGATCATGCACATGCAATAAGTGTACACAGATGTTTCCAAATAAAAGGAATTAAACAATAACTAAAAACAACCTTGTTGGTTGAGAGACACCACTTCCATAATAATTCACAAGTACTCCATGATCACTTAATTTTCGACCACACACAACAGGAAGTACGACACCTTACCACCCATCAATTGTTCTGAGTTCCTATTCTACTCATATTCTCAAGTGGAGTGATGTGCGGATGCATCATAATTTATTAGGACATACTGCAGTCATAAGTGTCATAAATTATAAATTGTTTTCTTGTTTTGTTTTTCTTTTCAACCACCATAGCCACCACAATACCAGACGCATTGGCACCAAAGGGAGAGCATAAATGTTCAACATCTGCGAGCCGGAAGGAACGAACCACTTTCACCAAGGACCAGATCACAGAACTCGAGGCAGAATTTCTACATTCGAATTATCTAACGAGGCTAAGGCGATACGAAATAGCTGTCGCATTGGATTTATCAGAGAGACAGGTTGGTTTTAAATTGCAAAAAGTTCTTTAAATACCTTAGAATTGTGGCATACTTGTGTGTATGTGGCTTTGTTGATGGATGTGGTTTATAGAGTTTAGAACATTCAACTTTTCTTGTAAGTAAAGTAAGGAATATCATACAAGTCGAATTTGACTACAAACACATCCTATGATTACAAAGTCGTATTTTCCGAAGGCACTTGTTATGAATCTTTGTAGAAGTCGATTATATGGACAACGAACACGCCCATCGTCCCCTCTTGAGCCCAAAGAAACAGCGATTGTCAAGACTTATTCTGCTTTTAATCTCGGTACTGCTGTTGTTCGTATTATTTACCTGGGAGCCGAGGTACACGCTGTCCTTAACTACCTCGAAGTTGTAGTTTCTATGGTGACGTTCTGGCGGAGTCGTCGATGTTGTGCGTCCTTTCTCGATAACATATATATATATATAAATATACTTAGTTTGCCCTCGTTCACCATTTTGGTTACCGCCTCCGTTTCAATACCAGCAAACGCTTCATTGACGGCTTGCGGTGTTCGACCAATCACGTCAATGTCATCCTCGTCCGAATGTGCTAGCAGACTCTTGGAAGATCGTGTCTCTTGTGTTAGCGAGTGAGTTCTGCACGACCTTCTCAAGAATAATGTAGAAAAAGTCACATGACAGAGCTTGTCTAAAACCTTTTTTTAACTGGAAGGGCTCGGTGAGTTCGCTTCCGACCTTGATGGAGCAGCGAGAAATTTCTATCGTCATCCTGCACAACCTGTCGAGTTTGGCAGGAATGTCAAAACTAGACATGGTGTCTCTATGCACGCTGTCATGCGGTATTGAAATATACGAATATGTGGTGGGTGTCTATCTGCATTTGTTGGGTTTTTTCCAGGATCTGTCGTAATGTGAGGATTTGGTCGAAGGGGAATTTCCAGAAATGAAACCGCACTTATAAGGACCTATCATGTTATTGACGAATGGTCGCTGGCGCTCACACAAAACGGCAGAAAGGATCTTATAAGCGATGTTAAGGAGACATCCCTCGGTAGTTGGCGCAGTTGAAGACGTTTCATTTAGTCTGGATCTCTATACTATCCTAGTTTAACTTAAACTAAGCCTAATAGTGATGTATTACCATTTCCGATACGGTCCCGTGACATTGTGGCAAATAGAAAAACTTAGTACAATAATGCTTCAGAAATTGTCATTGGACCGAAATTTGTATTATCATCATATTTACTACATTAAACAGTAGAATATGTCATGCTGAAATTTGTATTACCATCATATTTACTACATTAAACAGTAGAATATGTCATGCTGCTGTCCCTGCAAGCCCTCTTCCTGGTCTCTATAACATTGGGAGTACATGCAAGGTACCGTGGATTCAAAGATACCTTAGGGACAAATTTGGCACAATGTCGCATACTAGTTTGACTCTATAACACTTTTGAAAGCAACGTTATGCCAACTGAAACTTTTAAAAGCGTCAACGTACCAATGTGACACAATGTCACGGCACCTTCCGATACTTCTTCAACTTTCTAAATTACGTGCCGCAACGTTAAAACCGACCGAATTCGCTTGGTTTTGTTCGATAACGTATTGGTTCACATTTGGTTTAAAAATTTAACTTTTTGTTAGCTTACAAACATTAACGCCCCTTTTCCCAAGAACTTCAATGTAGCAACCGTGGTGTACATACTGTTAAGGTAACTTTGGAGCGTCTGTATCTATCCAATAGCTGCATTCCATTGTTGCCGGTCCCCAAGGTGCTGCTTTATTAAGACCAAGTTGTCTTGCGTTCTACCGAAGAAAAAAGTATGGATCAATGCGATCCATACGCTCGATGTGACCGTGCCGAAATTTTGAGTAGAACATTTTTACATTTCCGACATTATGCTGCTCGTAGGTTTAGCGGTAATATCCTGTCCTCCACGCACCTCTCTCGGTGACAAGACCACATATCTCATCGTTTGACAAACTCTTTTAGTACCTCAAAATTGTAGCTATCCATTCTGATGATTTTTCCCAGAGGGTATGTGACGATACGATTCTTCACCTTCTTCTTCCTTTGGAGTGTCTGTCACGATAGTTATCCAGATCCCGTGCCAGGTCCCAATTACCCTCGCCAAGTTGCCCAAGATCCTTCTCTACGTGTGTGGCCATCGTTTTCGTGGGTTTCATCAATTGCGTTGCCCTTCTGGTTTGAAATGGACTTGACGGACTGGAGCAGTGTTGTCTATGCGCATGGACATCTTAGGCTTCTCCAAATGCCATCAATTCAAACAGGACCGACGATTCAACCGAGAAATTTTCTCAAGGGTTTCTTCATCTGCTCTTAAGATTGTCCATGAGGAACGATTCTTCCTCGACATTATACATTCCTCATTGATCATAAGATCATAAGAACTCAACACGATGTCGATGTCATATGCGTGGACTAACTTGTAAAAGATTCACACTGTCTCTTCCGTTATCAGAATATAGAAATCACAAGACAACGAATCTTTCTGTGGCAATCCGATGCTGGCATTAAGAGAAGGTCGAACCGAACAGCAAGTTACATCGTATATGTTAGCATGGTGCGCCCATTCAATTTTATCAGATATCTTCAATTTTACAGATATCTCCACTCCGAAATGTTCTTTGCCATAAATTCATTCGTCATATGCGACCTTAAAATCGATACAAAAAATTATGTGTATCGTTCCGAAACACACTAGTAGTGTAGGATTTGCCTTTGTGCGAATATTTGGTCTTATTATTCTCCTTAAGGGAAGGTGATGCCTCGAGGAGCCAGTGGCATATATTCAGATTTTTTGATTGCTCATCCCATGGATGATCAGTTGAGGACGCATAAGTAATGGACTGTAAAATGCTTTGTCATCGTTTAGCCTGGGACACCATGGAAGAAACATCCGAATACTAAGTACATACATATGTTCCCAATGAGGTTTTTCAAATCGGGATCGCGAATCGTTATAACCTTATCCACACATATGTTTCTATCCCATCAGCTTGGGTCATGCATTTTCTTTCAGTGAATCTAGGAGAAGTTATAAAGTAATCACCCCTCTCTCGTATCACATAATAAAATATCTCACTATGGCAAATTGGATTTGACAATTTGTCACTTCGTTTAAGAGAATATAAGAAAATGAAAACAACGAAAAAAAGAGTTCTGGAGATGCGGGGCATCGATCCCCGTACCTCTCACATGCTAAGCGAGCGCTCTACCATCTGAGCTACATCCCCTGATAATTTCCTACTCGTTTATGCTCCTTATTTTATATCATTTTGTTTTTCTTATTTTCAGGTTAAAGTATGGTTTCAAAATCGCAGAATGAAGTGGAAACGCCTTGCACTGGAAGACCAGACGGGCATGCCAAAGGCGTCGAAAACAAACAGAAAACCAAACAAATGACTGCAATGACGCTGCACAGGTGCTGACTTCAACTAGAAGTGCGATTCAAAGAAAACAACTGACTTAGAAAAGAAAAACACTAAAACATATTTATTATTTATAGCCTAATAAAAAACTGAAAACCTATGAACTACGCTTTTTGATTTTTAGTTTTCTTCAAATCTTTCTTCTTCAGATCGGACTTCTTCAACTGTTTCATTTTTCCCTGCTGTTTGATTTCGTTGACCGCTGCAAGTTTCAGGTTGTTTTTAGCTAAACTGGGTTTCGGTTGCTTGGATTTGTCCTTCAGACTCTTCTTAGAGTACTTCTGAATACCACCGACATTTGGTTTACGCTTAAGTAGCTCTGCCATGCGATCGACTCTGGATGATTTCTCATAAGATTTTGCTTTCCTTTTGGGTTGTGGTGATGTTTCCTCTTCCTCTTCATCGCTGTCTTTCTCGTCTTCATCTGATGAGTCGCCTTCTTTTTCGTCGGTATCAATTATACCGTAGGTTTCCTCGTCCGAGGTATCATCTGCACCACCAGTTCCTACAGGGATGAAGTCTTCATCTTCCGAAGAGTTCTCCTCTTTCAAAGTGTTGTCCAACAGGTCTTTTAGCTCCAATTTTTTGCCCGGCTTTGTTGGCTTTTCCTCTTTTGTTTTCTTAATTTCTACTTCACCTTTTGCGCCAGATTTTTTGCGCTTCTTTATCAACAGAAGGCTTCCTGGCTCTGCCTTTGCTGCCTTGTTTTGATCAGCTTCCTTTGCTTTTTCATGAGCTTCCTCCTTCGTGACAAGGTGACCTTGTGCCTTCACTACAAAACTATCGAAGTCAATTCCCAGGTCTGCGTACTTTTTCTTAAATATTTGTATTTTGCGTACGTTTGCGGAAACACGTTTCTGATAGTCTTGGTCTGTCCATTTGTTATAATTCTCTGCTTGTTTTTGAATAGCCGCTGTCTTACTGGACACGTAAATTGGCTTTCCAATCTGAAATTGGAAAACGTAGGAGCATCAAAATCAATCGAACTCATGGACGCAAAAATACTGTCTCATCATACCTTATTCTGCACCTGACGAACTGACGATTTGAAATAGTTGAATCGCTGATTTTCTGGTGGAATGTAGTCAGCTTTAACCACTTTTTGGAACATCAAATAGTTATCCATGGTTTCCGCAGCCACTTTGGCTACTTCGGGAAACTCAAATTCTACAAACGCGAACCCCTTACTTCCACCGGTGCGTTTTGAACGGGCCAGCCGCAATCGTGTCACTTTTCCAAACTGTTGGAAATAATTCTTTAGCTGATCTTCGAAGAATCCATGCGGTAGATGACGAATGACTACAACACCTCTTTGCCTGTCGATACGAGCTTGTGCCTTTTGGATTTTTTTACTCAACTGGGAAAAAACGGAACGATTTAATATCAGACGTTAGAAAAATGTGCTGTTAGATTATACCTGGCCAGAAATTGCAAGTTTCTCTTCTGGTTCATCTGTTGATTTATTTTTTTCCTCTTGCACAATTTTCTTCTGCGCAGTTTTAGACTTCTTTACAACTGGTGGCATTTTAACTTGATTAGAAAATGTTTAGATTTCAATAAAATATTCGATTCGTAGGGGCAAAACAACACGTGTGGCGGCGAGCGAGTTCTTACAAAATTGACACAACGAATATTTGACATATGATGTGTGGGGAACGTATTCATTGGTCGATAAGGTAGTTCACCTTAGTTGAATTAGGGTAAATGCAATCTTAGCATGATTATTTTTCAAATTAATTTTATTTAAAAACAATCATAAGTATTTCTTTTTGAATAACAAACACTATTCTTCTTCTATTCTTATCCTCGGAGACGTATACGCTCAACGCAAGCTTCAATGCACGGATTCCAAAGCCATCATGCGATTCATGCTTGCACTTTCACTTCTCCGAAATTTAATTTGGGAACCGAGTGCCTCCCATGGAAGATGGGTTAAGAAATCACGTAGGCGGCTGCAAAGGGAAGACGAGGTCTTTACCAATGTTCATTTCACTTTATGGATGGCTACGGATGATCTGATCAACTCACTGGCCTAGTATGGACCACTATGTAGCTCCTTCTGATTAGAGCTCGTGACACAATCATTGTCTACCACCATTCATAAAGAGACAAATTCGGAAGTAAAGACTAAATAGATTATTCCGAGGACAAGTCTGAACCTTGGAATAGAATCTGCGGCGGATCAGTTATATTCTTTTAACAACGGGATGTGTATATTTGGAAGCGAATTTGGCTTTCGAGGGAGACTTAGTCAAAAAGTCTTATGCAGTGATTATAAAAGAGTACCTAATAATTCGCAACAAGACGAAATTTGCCAACATTAACCTGACTTGCGATCACGCCTCTATAGATCATAAAGATGACAACAGCAAGTATGTTTTTACGCTTAGCTGGGTAAAAATTACATTTTTTCCAGATTCATCGGCAAGCATAGCCTGAACGAAACCATATCAACAGCTGAACTTAAGCTCCGGTCTTTGTCACGTTGTGCACGACGACCATAGAGAATTAGAGTAATGAACTTATCGCGCCATTCAATGTTAAAAAAGGTTTTAAACAAGAGTCGTCTTGTTCCGCCGAGAGAGAGCTTGCGCTTGTGGCCAAATAAATAGCGGCTGGGAAGAGTTATTCTGTGTTTGTCATGCTGTTAGTACTGCTCGCTGCAAAGGTGTGGTGGACTGAATTCCTGGCTACCCCAATGTTATAGCTGCTTATTGCAATGTTCAAACCATGTCCTGTTTTAGATTCTTCTCTATGTCAACAAATGCCTCTATGACGGGTATCGGCTTTTGGTCAGTCATTTCAATAGCATTCGCGTATGCTAGGTTAACAGATGAACAGAGTTCTAGAAGATCATACCTCTAATGCAGGTATCTGAACTCTAGCTCTATTGTTCAGGCTCGCACCCTGCATGCGTCGATACTCTGACAAATAAATATCTATGTGCGTGAGGATATATTGCCTCTCCACTGCTTTCCACCATACCAGAGAGCCATACGTTAAGATGGGTCTTACTATCATCGTGTACAGCCAGTATACCAGCTGCACGTTTGGGACCCCACGTTTTACCGAAGGCCAGTTTACACGCTAAGAAAGCTTCGTATACCTTTTTTATATGGTTGTCTGTATTTACTTTCGAGTATTTAGCTGTTTTTAAGAGACTTGGTTCAACTCCGTTAAAGGTTGGGCGGATGAAATCAGAGATCTTCCTCTTATTGGTAAATAGCAGCAGTTATGTTTTACTCGGGTTGACATTCTGTCCTCGTGTATGCGTCCAGTTAATAACTTCAATTAGTACATAGCTGAGACGCTCACTAAGCGGTGATGGAAACTTACCCGAGATGAGGACGGCCACATCGTCCACGTATGCGGCTACTCCGACTCCTTCTTTCTCCACCGTCTTCATGATTTTGTCAATCATTCGTCTCCTTTGGATGAGTTGAAAGGAGATTATTCCACTCCGGGTCAACGCGAAAACACAACAGAGGACGCAAGACAACAAGAGCGTACAGGTGGAAAAGGTGATGCGCGCAACTGAGGGGAGCGAGCAAGTGATCACTTGGCTTCTTGGTTGAGGCCGATGTCCACCCTCAATTATCAAATCATTAATGTCGTCGGTGGTGCCAAGTTTTTATGCTGAATTATTTAGCGCCGATGATCGTTTTTTGTGCACATGAAATTTAAGCTTATATACACTTGCAAAAATCACACCTAATGTGTGAACCTTGAGCAGATGCCAGTTAGTACAAACCTACTTATATTTTACGACGTTCAGACACAGCAATTTGTCGTGACGATTTGCTTGCCAACCATGATTGATGGGCCAAATTCAATGTGAACCCTCGTTACAACAAAACGGCAGACTTGTTTTGCGATAGACAAAACATTTTGACTTTTCATCTATATTGAAGCCTAGCAAATCGTCACGACAAATTGCTGTGTCTGAACGGCGCTTATAAGGATCTACATTAATTGTTATTCTCAGTAGCTCTGGAAGTAAGATTCATATTTTTGAGAAATTAATTTGTACGAAGTAACGAATAGCTGAGGCAGCTGGGAACGCTATTAAAAAGGATACCTGTATTTTATTAACTGATTATAGACACACATATTTTAAATTCATGAATGGTTCAAAGATGCTTGCCAAAAAATCTGACATGTGTTCTGATTTTGTTAGAAAACAAAACAACAAAGCAAACAGCCAGTTTATTATGAACGTCCGGGAAGAAGACCGTCGTGATAGAATATTAGAAGATGTGTTTTTACGAAGCACCGAAGAAAACCCGTACACTAAACGAATTGAAGCCAATATCGCCCTATGCACAGCGATCGCGGAAGAGAAGCAGTCAAAGCAAACTGCAGAAAGAAGGAAAATGGTACGGCGACAAACAAACCCGGACTTGCAGGAATTAGAATATAAGCTTCGAGCTGCATACATAGCAAAGGCAGTAGGTGCGCAGACTTTTGAAGCAAAGCAATTGGCGGCGGAGGAGAAGGCCAAAACGCATCAAGAAAATCAAGGACTACAAGCCGCACGTCTACGTAATCAGGAATACGTTAAGCTTCGTGTCGCCGAAGCACAAGAAAAGAAGAACGCTCTAAAGCGTGACCTGCAAGCCCAGATGGCGTTAACAAAAGCAAAACTTCAGCAGGAGAGGCTAACAAAAGTTGAAGATAAAAAGCAAATGGATGAGATCGTGAGAAAGTACAAAGAGGAGCTTCTGAAAAAGGAACAGGCTTTGTGTGAACAAAAGATACGAATAAAAAAGGAAATGGATGATGTCAAAGCGTTTCAAGAACAATGGAAAAAAGATCACACTGCAAAGGACGAGAAAGAACAGCGAAAATATGAGGAGTTGGTGGCAATACGCGATGAAGGTCTTCGTAAGTATCGACAGGAACAGAAGGAGCTACAAACTCAAAGAGCTTTGAAAAACGAAGAAATGGGAAAGCAAAACCACAAGCTAGCGGTAGGTGTCAGAATGAAATGCATTAATATGAGATAATTTGCATATGTCTGTAGGAGCTGAAAAGAAAATCGTTTGATTTTTTGATTGACCTGCTTATTGATGAGCGCAAGGCAAATGAAGACCTGAAGTCTGCGAGAGATAATGAGAGAAAAGCACGTGAACGGATGAAATTCAAAAACGATCTCATTGATCAACACAGACTCAAGGAAAAGCAGAAAATGGATGAGAAAAGGGAACAGGAGAAACTGCATCGTGAAGTGATGCGATTACTGGAAGGGCAAGATGCAAAACAACGGATCAAGGACGAGAGGAAAAGGAAGGACACTGAGGCACATCGTAAGGCGCTTCTTGATGCCCTGAATGAGAAAAAACGTCTGAGAGTCAAAGAAATGAAACGTCTGCTGATGGTGGAAAGTAACGAAAAAACTGAATCACAGCGAAAGTAATAGCATAGCAGATTTTTGGATATATATTTGATTATGGTTTGTTTATTGCAGAAACATGGAAATTCAAAAGGCACGAGCTGAAATGATTGGAGAGCATGCGCCTGCACTTTCGGGCTTCTTAGTTCCGAACTTGGCTCGCGAAGGTAATAATATTAATAAGAAAATTTAGAGACTGCACAAAGCTAATGGCAAATTGAAAATAAACGAAATATTCAATTGATTTTTCGAGTTAAATTTTGTGTTTACTTTACGGGGTTCATTTTAAATGTATCTTCTTTGTGTGGCACCACAGTCCGGAATGGACCCTCCAGCTAACTTCCAGTTTCCCACATCAAGTCGGTTGAGGTCCTTGCGCACTAGAAAGATCCTGATTAGACGCCTGAGCTTCTTATGCTACATGCTCGGAATCAAATACTTCGGAGAGGATTGTATATAATTCACATGAAATAATCGAAAAACTCTTTCCTTCTGAGAAATTCACAGTTTGTTGTGGTCTGTGGACTGATTTGATCATATTTTCTTTACAAAAAATGCTAATTCGCTTGTTATCAGTGGTATGATGATAAGGGCATCAATTGTTCTCCAATTGAAAGCCATGGATTTGGAAGGAATGGGGCGTGGCTTTATTTCACAATGTCGAATAATACCTGCACAATAATCTACGGAATTGTCATGAAGTTCTGTTGGGTGGATTAAATTTTTACAATTCGAACAGCGAACAGTGAAGCGGCTAAGAGGGGCGGCTGATTGTGAGCAAAGAAGTTCGTGGCTTACACCGAATTCAAAAATCCATCAAACAGACGAAGAAGCACTTTTCGGAGCTGCTCATAAATGCTTCCCGAACCATAAATGCTTAAGGGAATGAGTAAAGGGTAGTTTAGGAGTTGTCTCGTGTCCTTAAAGTGGCCTGGGAACGCGGTGAGTCACCTGGCGATTGGCAAAGTGAACAAGGACTTAAAAAGAGGTGCAATCATACCTCTTTTTAAGAAGGGGGATAAAAGAGACTGCTCCGACTCTTTTAAGTCTCCCCTTGAGAGTCTACGCTAAGGGTTTGGAACAGCGTACTAGAACTATGGGCGAGCCCAGGATGGGGGATGAATAGTGCGGCTTTCGTCCCGGCAGAAGTAAAACCGACCAGCTTTTCACTCTAAGAATGGTACTTGATAAGGCTTGAATGTATGCCAAATCCATCTACAGTTGTTTTGTATATTTGGAAGAGGCATACGACCAAGTTCTTCGAGGTAAACTCTGGAATCTTCTGCAGGAGGGAGGAGTAATGCTGAACTTTGAAAAAGCTTGGAAGATGGGATCAGAAAGTTCGAACTTGGTGTCCAAGCCACATTAGGGGATTTCTACTTAGTATTTATTCCAACTGTCACCTATGGTCATGAAATTTGGGTAACGACCGAAGGAATAAAACTGCGAATACAGGCTGCCAAAATGAAATTTCTTCGTGCTGTTGCGGGAGTTGCTCGTCAGTATAGGGTGTGAAGACGGCAGTATAGGAGAAAATCAACGTTGAGCAGCTGCTTCTTCGAATGGAAGGCGATTTGCTTCAATTCTTTGGTCACGTGGCACGAATGTCCCCATCATCACGACTTCCGATGGGTTTTCCATCACATAGGCGACCGCTTAGCAGACCCTGGATGAGTTAATTGAACAAGTCAAAAAACTACAAACAAAATACTGTTGGAGCCGATGGCGGGGGATCGAGATGCCTGGATATCACTCTTACGTGCTTTACTCCCGATACCCCTATTGGATCATGTGGGTCAGAATATGACGATTTGATATTCGATTTAAAGGTAGCATGTCAATCCATTGGCGGTTATGAATAATACACCATTATTGTAAAAAATGTCATATAAAAAATTTATTTGTTCTTATCCCATCAATTTTGACCCGATTGCACTGTCAGTAATTTCTTTTCTGAATCACGTACCATTCCTGGTGCACAATACTTTAGAATATGTGCATGTTCCTTTAGCATTCGAATTCTTTCCTCCTTTATACACCGTTCCCTATAAAAACCAAAAACAAGGCATGTTGATTACAACTACTAGCCATAATTTCAGAAGGGCATACCGTCTTTCTTCTTCATGCACGAGTTCTTCACGAGTGCGTATCATGGCTTTCACCTGCTCAGCCTTCCTAATCTTCTGACTGTTAAAACCTTCCTGTAACGCCTTTCTATGCTCAATTTGCTTCTTTCTGCGCTTTTCATCCGACAACTGCTCTAGCTTATCCCGTTCGGCTAAAAGGCGCATTTCCTCTTGGAAGTATGCCTCTTCCGCTCTTTTTTCCGCCAACTTTTCTTCTTCTTTTTCTTTGCGTTGTCTTTCGATTTCTTGAAACGCAAGCATTCTATTATGCTGCTGCTTCAGTAGATGCTCCTTCATTTGTATGTTTTCTTTAGCTTCACGCTCATCGCATAGTAAGTCCGCAAGAAGGTCTCTCTTCCTAGCCTTTTCTACCTAAAAATACAAACATATTTAGTTAATTATATACTCTATAAGGACTAATTATCAAGTTACTTCGATAGCATGAATTTGTTCTCCTATTTCTTGGCTGATAAGTTGTTTTCGCAAAGTCTTTTTTCTGTTCTCCTCTTGAACTTTTTTGAGTTCCTCTTCTCGTTGTATTAATAATTCTTGATATCTTTTCTCCTCCTCTTCCCAAGCTTGATCTTGCTCTGCTTCATATTGAACTTTAGCCTGTACGTGTTCGTCTAGGTCTTTCCTAGTTTTTATTGTCTTCTCAAGTTCATCACGTTTCTCCTTCTCCAAATCGTCTCTATATTTTTTGATTGATTCTTCCATTATCTGCCGCTCAAGTAAGAGTTCCTGAAATTTCTTCCGATTGATTTCCTTCTTCTGTGATATTTGCTCATCCAACTCCTTCCTTAGGTCTTCTCTTTTTGCTCTCATCTTCTCTTCTTCTGCGACGTCTTGCAATTTAATTTGGGCTATTAACACGCGATTAGATTCTGCATCTTCGTCAGCTTTAAGAACTTTTGCTATAGCATTTTTTTCAAATATCTGAGCTTGTACAGTTCTCATCACATATCCTGCCCGAATTTGCTGTTCTAACTGTTTTAATTCTTGATTGTTTTCACGAAGTTGCTGCCGGCGTTTTTCTTCGACGAACTTCTTTCGCTGGTCCTCTCTAAGCTCACTGCAGATATCAATATTATGCTTAACATTTCTGAGATACGGATTCTCCATAGTGCTTTGTTTGAAAACATTTTTCAAGATTTGGTCGTGAAATCGTTCGTCACGCACTGAATTAATGAGCCTGGAAGTGCCAAGATCGTACTGATGCAAAGGTTCATCAGGACATATTTTTGATCCGTGACTAGACATTTCGAAAACAAAAGCAAATACAAATTAATATGAGACTTTTGTTTGGTCAATAAAACGAAAAACAGAATAACAAAAATTTCGAAAAAATAGACGGTAGCCTGTCATATTAAATCTAATGTCACTCCATCTACTAGAGGAAAGTTGCACTTGTTACTATGTTTTAAGGGTGGACATACATGAGCATTCGAGTTTTTCAATGAGAAGTATAAATCATAATCACCTTAAATTCAAGTCCATGTGATCTAGACAGGATATGCCATACATACCTTTCAATATTCCAAGATAGTTATCTGTTCGTCATCCCCTTTGTTTTAAGCTGTACTTAAGTTCAAACATTTTAAGCACCAGCAGAAAGGCACACAAAGACAATTAACAATACTTTTGTATGCACTGAATCCACCCATATCCCAACCGAATCTGACTTTTTATAATCATAAACTGTCAGTTTCTGAAAGCCGTATGTGTTTTATGTTTGATTTTTGTTAACAAAAGCTCCCACGCATGTGAAGCCGCATTCAAAAATAAGAACTATGCCTATGCCATAAAGCCCACTTGACAAACAAAACCACCCCTAATCGAATAAAAAAAGTTTTTTAATTTTCCAGTTCATAATAGACTGTTTCCCATCCCGGTACGATACCCGTCCCAGCACACACACACAAACACATCACTCTTCCCTGCCATAGTTCCTAATTGGATTTTAACCCATTTTTCCTGCTTTCACCAAATAACATTAGTGCCAACTAGCATACGAATATATTCTTTTTCTACCGGAATTAGTTTATACTTGATATTAACCGTGAGACCGCCATGTCAAGAAATTTGCTTAGACGTATAATAAATGCCTCTGAAAAGGCGGCTAATATCGCGAGAATTTGTCGCGCAAATGAGAATCTTCTCGCATTACTTGTCCAAGAAAAATCTGAAGACGAAGCTAATCCGAGATTTGTGCACGATTTCAAAACATTGGCAGATGTCTTGATACAACAAACAGTTCGACATGATATTGGTGATGAGGTAAGGTGTTCAATGTATTCTCAAAATGCCTGTAATCCCTTCTGTAGTTTCCAGAACTTAAAGATCAAATCAAGGGCGAAGAGTCTTCTACATTCACAAATTCATTAGGTGAAACTATATGCGTGGAGATTGGTGAAGGAGTTGAGTCGACTGCTGATTGCTTGGAAAAAGTCTTAAATGGAAACCGATCTGCTGCTGATGCTCTAGCGGAGGAAGTTCACAAGGAAGTTACCTATGCGGACACAGTCGGTGAAATTCCCGAATTCGAGGATGACATAGATTATTCAAACATAGGCATTTGGATTGATCCAATCGGTGAGTTAAAGGAATCCTTTAAATAGATGGATTTTAAATGGAAATTCTTTAGATGCCACCGCTGAGTACATATCAGGCGACTCGATTTTTACAAATTTCCCCGGTATCACATCAACTGGATTGGATTGTGTAACAGTTCTAATTGGAGCATATTGCAAGACAACTGGAACCCCATTGATCGGCATTGTGTCACAGCCATTCAAGAGGAAAATTGCTGAAAACATCTACGAAAGTTCACTATTCTGGGGTGTTTGTATGGAATCCGTACAAGCTAACAATTGCCCGACAGATATCTCTCCCAGACCAAGTAAATTGGGAATATTTTCTAGTTCGGAGAATTCAGACTTACTGCAGGGAATGTTGGAGATTGGATATGAATTTGCATTCTCTGCTGGAGCTGGGCACAAAGCATTAAAAGTGATCACAGGTGAAGTGGATTTGTACTTACTGAGCAAGGGATCAACCTTCAAGTGGGACACTTGTGCACCACAAGCGATTTTGAAATCTCTCGGTGGTGATATATTTGACTATAAAAAGAGTATAGACTCGAAGGAACCCGTGGCTGTGTCCTATCTAGATGATGACGAAAAGTGTAACACGGGTGGATTGATTGCCGTGAGAAATCTGGACCTTGTTGCACCTTTGCTAGAGCACTTGGGCAAACCAGAATAGAGGTAACAATTTGTGTTTCGTTTGTTGGTGTATGCCATTTCTATTTTTCGTCAACTTGTTCAGTTTATTTATGGAATCTCATATATGTACTTTAAAAATGTCAATTGTTAAGTTAGATTGGTAGGTGTGATTTTCGAGTGTTTCGCCGTGAACCACATCACATATCTCCACCTCCGTTAAGTTTATTGTCATGTCACAGACACTAGCTGTGAGGGTGCTGGAACCTCACGTTTAGCTCCGAAGTGTGATGTTTTCTTCCAGTTCCAGACTTAAGTATTTAACAGGAAGTGGATTATTACTTTTGATTGTTAAGTTAAGCATTTCTTTACTCTCAATACTTTGTTCATAGTCGACACACTGTTGTGCTCAAAATCAGAAGATTTGGAGATTTAGTTGTCGTCTTTGTTATTAAATTTGTTTTATATATTTTACAGACCGTCCCATGGTATAAGGAAGTAAAACTGTCCAGCACACCTTATTATTCTTACTCCATGGACCGTCCCTTCTGCCAGAACTTGGTAGAATTATATTTCATATTTGATTATGATGATATTAGAGCTTTCGACCAAGTGGATTATGTCACCTTACTACAGTTCGGTAGACCTTCTAGAACATGATGAGACACCATTTTATTGTCTGCTGCTGGCATTATTAAAAATCATTAATAATCTCGTAAGCAATCTATAAACCTGTCGGGGATTGTGTCACATCACTAAAATTTTATAGACCCTCAGAAATAAGATGAGGCTTTTCTCATTGTCTACTGCTAGCACTTCATAAATTCATTAACAATCATATTAGCTATCTATGTATCAATCAGGGACTATCAGCTACAATCAGTAAACAAAACAACTTCTTGAATAAGGTTAGAGTAACTTATTAAGTTTCACACAAAACAGACTGCTATCCATTTACCATATATCAGTTCCTTAATTTACCCTCCCGCCGCTTATGACTGTCCTTCTGATCTCTGTTTGCCTCATTTATTAAAATACATGAATTGATCGTTTCGTTATACATTCATTTATTATTAGTTCCTGTTTTTGTTAACAATGGGTTATTCGATAAATTCGAACAATATTAATTACATCGTAAGTTTTATTTAAATTAAAAGCTGCAATATGCTGAACTTGTTGTTTGTTAAGACATTCTACTCGTAAGAATCAACACACTAACAAAAATTGTTAATGTTTAAAAAATAGAAAAAAAACAATGCAATATGTTACGATAAAGTATTTTAAAAAATATATATATATATATATAAATAAAATTTATATAAAAAATACAATAGCTTTTGATTGATAGTTTTCTATGAGTACGATTAATCTTTTGTTTACTTATTAATTTCCTAATTAAGGGCACTTTCGAGATATTAATGGTTTTCTCTGTTTCGTTAGAATTCCCTCACATGAGTTGGCGAGAGAAGAACATTCAAAAAACACAACAACAATCATTGGCTTTGCTCTTTAGGCACATTTGCGGTGACTACGGCTACAGTGGTTAGTAATGTTTAAATATTTTTTTTCATCGTCATTTCATGGGCGGTACGCAAACGTCGGCGTAATTCGTTGGGGAAACGATCGTAGCACTTTTTGCATACAGGCTTCTCATCGTATTCGTAGAATTTCGATTTCTGGGTCATTTTTGAATCGCAAACAGAACAAGCGAAATGATGAACACACCAGGCCTTATTAAGCGCTGTGAAAACTAATGAAACAAACAAAACGAAATTATTGAAGGTCAACATAAGAATTGAATACAATCTTACCATCACCAGCAATGACTTGATTACAAACAAAGCACAAATTGCCGAACAACTGATGATAATGGGTCTCACAGTATGCCAGTCCTCGCTTTTCGTAGTGGCGATGACCCAAGAAAGGTTTCTCGCATTTGGCACAAACAAAATGCTGCAAATAATTTTAAGTATAGTCTTCGATGTTAAATAATATGAAAATGTTTCAAAGTACCTCTACGTGCCAATGTTTTCCTAGAGCAGTAACCACACGCTCCTCAATCGGACGACGACAAGCACCACATATAGGAATGCCCATTTTATCATGACAACGAAGGCAGTACAGTTCATTCTAATCAAACAATACAAATAACTTCTTAAATGCCACTCTTTGGAATATGTTCCATTTACCATATCATTGGCAGCAAATCCAGGCCTACTCTTAACCTCCCTGGCAGTGTAGTCCAGCTCGATACCACATGATGTACAATTGAAATGATAACCGTGATAGGCTTCGCCTCTGAATCGTAAGGGTTCATCATCAATGAGGCCACTAAAAAAAAAGAGAAACTTAAGGCTTTGTTCCAATTCACACGGATGGCGTTCAAACTTACTGACACTTTTGGCAAACATATTTTCCTGTCCCAACAGCTTTAACCTGAGCATTGCACTCATGGCACAGTGCACGATTTTGATTCCGAATGAATCCAGAGTCTGCCAATTCCTTGGCACACATTTGACACCGAAAACAGTGCGGATGCCAATTCGCTGACATTGCTTTAATCACACGCCCAATGACGAATTCACCGCATTTATTACAGCATGGCGCAAAGAGAACATGAAAATCACGCTCGCAGTATTTCCTGCCTTCGAATTCATAAAAAATTCCCTCTTGAAATGGTCGGAAACACTGAGCACAACTGGAAATGGAAAATTGATATAATTTATGAGGCCCCCACTTGAGGATCAATTGAATTTAGGAATCCTACACAAAACATTGAGTATGCCATAGTTCTCCAGTTGAGTTAACAATTTTTTCATGTGGTTCGAACCCCTCTGAGCAGCGAGCACACTGCATCGTATCCAGGGACATGTTTTCTGCCGTAGTTCTGCAAAAAGAATCAATATAAACCATGGTCAGCAGCTTATTGAATATCGGTTTAATTTAAAGCAAATGATTATGAGTAATATTACACTTCAGCTTTGGAGTACATCATTTTGATCGTTAATATTTTAACAAAATCCGTCAATTGCGTTAAAGCTTTGAATTAAGACTGTCACATATTTGAGCAAGGCAATTTCAGGCTTTCCTTATCTTAAGAAAAAAAAAACGCTTCAATGATATGAATCATATTTTAAGCTTCTCCATATCGCAAGCCACCTTTGCAAAGAAGTCGTTTTTAGTTTATTTATTTGTTTTCTTTTCGACGAAACTGCCGATACTGCATTTGTCCCTCGTACAGTTGTATACAATTGAAGGCAACGTTAGTCTCGTTTTGTTTTGCAACAGAACTCCATCACTGCTTCACCCACCTATCATATTATTGTGTTTTATTTATTCATGATATTAAATAAACATGACGTCATCAGTCTAACAAAAACATCTGGTTAAAGTGAATTTCTCTTCAAAGAAAATGAAAGGCACAAGAGTGGTTATGACGACATAAGAAAGCATTATTTATAGAAATAGAATTGTAATGTTTATTTAATTTTGATGATGTAGAAGGGAATTATAAGTGAAAAATGTGTATTAATGCCGTACAAGGTCTCAGGAATGCTACCGAGAGCAATCAAAATCTTTATTATTTTTCTTATAACAAATGTTGTTAAAAGAGCATGATTGTGAATTAGAATATTTTGCACAAGTGATTGCTTACTGGACAACGGGTGGCATTATGTCGATGATTTAATCAAAATGTACAGATCTGTCCTCACAAGAAACGATGATGTATGTCGACGAAACAGCCTCTCCCTAATTTGGTTGAAGGCGGATGAAAAGAAAATTTTTCTAACGTAGGAGTTTATTTCTTTTACGACACGCAGCTAGATAGTGTCGGGAGGAAGGAGTTTGCTTTATTAAACAATTCTGAAAGAGCTATCACTTGAAATTATTTACCTTAATTGACTAAATTAAACGAATTTTAACATAAATAAGATAAAATAAAATGTGATTTCGAAAAAAAATTGTGCAGATTCCTCTGATCAATTGACAACTGTCAGAAGATGCTTTTGGCACCTGGCAACGTTTGACATTTCTAATGATTATCAGTGATGCCAAGTCGAGGCAATCTACAGTTGACTTAAGACTCTTCTGCTAAACATTGTACTTGGTAGAAATAAAAATCAATTTTGGGAATATCGCGTTAAGCGTTTTAATTATTTTTGCATCATGAGTTTCAGCTGTGTTTTTTATCAGTTCTATCATATGGGCACAGTAGAGCTCGTATTTTTTTCTACTTCAGCGTGAATCGACTTAATAAATTTGTGAGATACAAAATTACAGTCCTGATATAAATTTATCGGACCATTTAAAAAGGATACATTTTCACCGAATCCTTACAGGAAACACCAGGAGATATAAACAATACGAAAGATATATGGAATATACAAATTCACTTCATTTGAACACAATGTGCTTCATATTCCGTATAAAATAGTCCCTCGTACCCAATTTTGGATATTTGGGCCTTTCTTCGAGTGTTAAACCAGATCATCTACGGTGTTTGAAAACTTCTTAAAATATATACATTCTTAAGGACAACAACTTAAGAGCTTTAAAATAGAAGGTCCATGGTGTCTAGATTTTTTCAAATTCATTTCAAGCTCTATGTTTGCACAATAAGAGTTGATCCCAAAAGAGTTTTTTGTACCTATGAAAAACCACAAATTGTTTTATTTTTGTCTATATCATTGATTCAGTCAAGCCTTTTGCCAAGCCTTAAATCATCTTAAGTCAATTTAATATTATTTCAAATATATTCTGAAAAAAGAAATGGTGAAGTTGTAACAGTTTTTAAAATTACTTGGGTACACTTAAGGTTCTTGATGGAGAAAATTGTAACGAGTTTGTTGTTCTTAGGTCATCTTAAGTTGATTTACCAAATATACATAAGTCGACCTAAGTGTTGAAACAATTGATATAAGTTTGGAAAAATGGATTTCCTAAAACGTCTTAAATCAAAAAAGTATTATTTTATTTAATCGATTAATCAGTCTATCACAAAAAATTTTTTTGTATTATATTCTAAAATAAATATGCTCTATAATCCTGATAGTATTTTCTGTCTCCAACCCCTAAATTCTTTCAGAGGACATTTTAATGCTTAAAATTGCTCTCCTGAAAAGTCTATAAAATTGACATAAGATGTTTTACCTTAAGGCACAGAATTCACGAGTAATTCTCAAAGAGTTTTCTTCTCTAGGAAAATCTTCTCAAACTTTCTCCCATCAACTCGTGCCAAAATAACAGCACTCACAACACGAATGGATCATATAAGACGTGAGACTAACTCGGACTGTGGAGCCACTCATATTATTATTATCATTTCAAATAATTCAAATTACACTGTCACCAACATTTTATTTTAAAAGCTGATGTCTAAACAAGATGTAACCCTATTTCAATAAGGAAATATTTAATGAGATACTCATTTGATTTAATTTTCTTCTGCAGAAAAACAATGTCTCCATACCCTGTTATGCCACCCAATCACCATTGACCACGAAAAAACACCTATTCTTTCATACGAAACCAGTCTAAGCGAGATCGGTAGTAAACATTTTCTAAACACAACTGTCGCTTCCAGCTGCTCATGAGATGACTCACAAATCCAGTAGCTGTATCTTTGTTAAGTGACAAGGTCGAATGGCTTTTTTTTTCGGTTTTATTGGTTTGTTTTTCATTTGCTTTATTCACGTGTGATTTTTCCACGCCAGTTTAGTTTTAAACTGAATTTGATCTGAAGACAGTAAAAATTGCGTGCAAATATCGGTAGTTTACACATGTAACTGTTCGCTTGTGAGATTAATTTAAGTAAGGTATCGCAGATTATGGCAATGTGTGTCAGATTGTTACTAGGTCAAGTTAAATTTGCGTGGCAAATCATAGGAAGGTTATTTAAGATTTTGTGTTGATGTGGTTTTTGGCTTTCTTTTTAAATGCAAACAGCATACCTAAACACAGGCATTACATGTTTGTGTTGACGATTGTTAAAATATGTGAATATGCATGTTTCTCAGTACTTCCTCAAATAGAGTTGTTATTAACAGTTTCCTAAAAAAATAAACGCAAATAATGAGCATAGATCACGCCGGGTAACTAAAAACGATAATTGTTGGTCCCAGCACGACAAAATTGATGGTAATTGGGAAATAATCAGGAAATAAATATTCTCACTGAAGCGAAAAGATATTAGATCGATGCGGTAGTCCGTAGAGTATATGGAAATTAGACTTAAAGATTACGCCTTTTATGCACAAGCTGCGGCCTGAAATTATATCTCTTTTGACAAAGCGCGTACGAGAGATTTCCATGCCATTCGATCCTCTTCCGTCGATTGTGATGAGTATCAGTTATTGTGCAACTCGGGGCATAACAGAATTCTTGAACTTGTCCTGGGTCTCCTAAGCGGTCCCCTTCCTAATAGAATAGCATTCAAGGCACGCCTCGGAAGTCGTGATAATGGGGACATTCGTCATTTGTGTCACGTGTCTAACCGTCTCCGCTCGAAGAAGCAGTTGGTCAGCATCCTCGCGTACTGTCGTGTTTCTCATCCTATCCCGGCAAATTACTCCCACAACCGCACCATTCAATCTCATCTCGAGAGCTTATATTCTTCTCCTTTATTTGGCGCTGCAGTCCGAGTTGGACTTGAGTCTTAACTCAGTTGCTCTAATTTTCCCCAGTTGGTTGAGGTCCTTTTCCATCTGGCTGAGCCATCATGAGCACGGTCATTCTCTGTTGGTTTGTGTCACAGCTTCGGATCCGAAGTCTCTTCGAGTCGGATTTAAGTAGTCCATATGCTCTACATGGTGCAGCCATTTTAGGCGTTGGATACGTAGATGCCCTAAATGTCTCGAAGTTATAGCTGGCCATTGTGACGCTCTGTTCAAGCCATCGATGTTGTATGTAGTACACATACTCATCTTGTCCTCGTTTCACTAGTCCCATTTTCGTCGCTTCCGACTCAATGCCAACAAACGTCCCATTGACTGCTCGCTGTGTACTGCCAATCACGTCAATCACATCTGCGTATGTTAACAGTTGTACGGACTTTCTCTAGTGTTCACGTGTGACTTCTGCAGGATTTCTCCAGTAAAAGAATTCCCATGACACGTGTATCGCCTTGTCCAAATCCTTTTATGACATTCAAGGTCTCCGTGAGTTAATTTCCTACATTGGTGGAACAGAGAGACAAGCTGACGAGTTGTTTGGTGAGAATATCAAACTTGTCATACCGTTATGTAGCTCGCATCTAAGCACGCTGTCATATTCGGCCTTGTAACCGACGAATAGGTGGTGAACCTCCTGGTTCATTTCCAAGATTTGCTTAATGTGATCTGTCCACCATTGGTGGACTTCCCTGGCCTGAAGCTACATTGATATGACCCTGCCAGATTATTTATAAACGGCTTCAGCCGGTCACACAAAACGGCGGAGAAGATATTACATGCGATGTTAAGGAGACTTATCGCTCCGTAGTTGCCGCAGTTGAAGGGGTCTTCTTTTGTTGTGGATCGAGCAAACGATCCTGGGATTCCACTCTTATGGCATGATTTTTTCCGACCATATCTCACAGATGAGCTGGTGCATGCACCAAACCATATCATCTCCAGATTATTTAAAGATATCAGCGGACATACCCTCTGCACCAAAAGCTTTGTTAGACTTCAGTCTTGTTATTGCTACCTTGACCTCTTCTAAGTTGGGGGGATGGAATTGTCTCCGATATTCGGCGATCATCGTCCAAATCGAGGGAAACAATCTGCCTGGCAACGGTATTTCTTCTATCCAGATTCTCAGTAACGACTAAAACTCTTCTACAAATTCACCATTTTCGTCTCGACAGGTTTCTGCCCGCGCCTCAGCAGAAACACATACAAACGTGTATAGCGCGCGCTCGTGTTTCGATCACACTTAAACTTTGATTCAATTTTCAATTTTATAGACATTATAATCGTTTTTTTTTGCTCCATCCCAATTTAAAGTTCTCCGCTTCAAAGAAAAATATCCTTTTCCAACGCTGAAAAAATGTTTTGTTTTTAATTTATTTTTCTTTAATTCAACCGTATATGCTTGACAAAAATGACTTAAATTAAATTACTAATTACTTTTTGAAACTAGCTTATTATCACTTAACGATCATTTTCTGAGGGCAGTATAAGCTACATTTAAGCTTTTACGATATCTTTCGACTTGGACTAAGTAATTTATAGGTATTTTTTGCTAATGTTTTTGGCTGACTTAAGTCTTGTGATGACCGCTGTAGTCCAAGTAAATCTGGGCCAACATGTCTCTACAAATAGTTCCGATCTCTGGCTATATGCCTCTAAGTCAAATTAGTTGAGGTCGTTCTCCACTTGGGGGCGAAGTGGGCGTCCTATGCAGGTTCGGAGTCGAAAACTGTGGTGTCTGCTCAAATCTTTAAAATTTCAGGTACATACTGACATACCGCGCAGAAACTCCTCCGATCGTTCGTACCTCACGGTTGTAATTGAGGCCCCAAACGACACTTATGCAACAATAATAATAATAATACGGGTGGGGCTATAGTCCGGGGTCGACCTGCAGTTATGTGTCGACCCCTATTAGACGTTAAGGCTGACGACAATCGAAGAGTGAATGAATCAAATTCTCGGTTGTGACATCACAATGCACTCATTAAAAGTCTAAGCGGTTCGCGGCAACTGACCATGTACCTACTCATTAGCACCCTTTTACAACAAAAACGAAGTCAATTCATCACTAATTGCGGTCTAACAATCAAAAAGTCAAAGATTATTGCTTGTGTTAATTATATCAAGACCATTAGATACACGTTTGAAACACAAATTTGTGTAATATGATATGTAAGGTTCTTATTGCTATGAGCATTGAAATCTAACCACTGACTAACAACAGTTTCAAATTTTGTTGAATTCATGTACTTGTTGGATAAGGTACCCCTATCGCAAAGAATCAAATTTTGCAAAAACTGATCCCGATTGAAAAATAAATTTGCCTAGCCGAAAATTATTTCTGTTCAAAAATTCACCGTGTGATGATTTAATTTTTTAGTTTATTTTCAAACAGAACAAGATCCGATTAAGCCCGAAGCACAAAGTTTGTATTAAACGATGCTCTCTAGTGGCGAACAGTGAGTCATTTTAGACATCTCATTAGTCTAAATCCTAAAGCTTTTGTTGATCATCATCAAAAATGATTTGAATGTTTTTCTAGCGAAAATCCAATTAAAAGAAGAACCCGGTCTGCAAATTACGTTTGTATTCGTTCTTAAATCAAACAAAAGATTAATTTTAATCACTCAATCAATCACTGTCACTTGAACATAAATCACAAAATTTAACTGCTTGAATGCATACGGCACTAGGTAAATGCCGAGATGACTTCTTATTGCACGAGTACATCCCTTGCATTTTACAATCTGCATTGATTATGTGACGCAAGTAGTGTACCACTGCTCATAACAATTGGAGCCAACTATAAACTATGGCATAAAGTCCACGACGTCTATATCCCAGCCTGGCGTCCGAAACTAAGTACATACTAAATACTTATGCATATTTAATTGGTATGTAGAACACGGATGATATTAATAGTTACTGCCGTCTAGACATTCTTCATTCACTTTACATCGATCATTGGTATGCAGAAGTGAAACGAATGTCTGCCTGCGATAGCATTCATTCCCATGGATAATCGCATAAAACGAACTGATAAATGCATATGTATGTGCTTTGTATGAAACGCTGTTCAAGTTTATGCAGAAGATCTGGTCTGCTTTCTATTGAATGTTTACTCGTAATGATCCCACAATTGAAGACTCGTGAGTATTGCATAATAAAAATAATTGTGCACGTAGTATTTTTGGTCAATCTGGCGGTTCTTGATGAGTCTTTCTGAGGAGTGGCGCTGTCGCGTGATTTGTTCAATCTGGTACTGGAAAAGATAGTGCGGCTGATACGTATTACTTAGGAAGGTACTTTGATATTTGTCCGTCATTTTAAATGCTTAGAAGCAATTATACAGTTAACCAAGAGAAGTAAGCTACTATCAAGTCAAAGTAAGATACAGTCAAAAATATGCTGTTGATTACAAGATCGAACCTGGGAACCTTACAATCAGCAGTTACAACTTTGAGTTAATTAAGAAACTTGTTGTTTGAACATAGTCAGTAGGTAGTCAAAGTTGATGTGACCTAGCTTTTGATGACATTCTCATCAATAAACGATTTTGTACTAAGCTCCAAGAAATTCACAATCTCATTTCCTTTTTTCACATAGGACAATTCACCGCGTCTTTCAGCCACAACAAGCAATTCCCCGTGTGGTGCAACTATGGATTATTTTTCTTTGTTAAACCTTACCTCTCAGCTTTTGTATGCTAGCATCCAAACTGACATCAAGTTGGTCCTTAAGTCAGGTACAAACATTACATCTTCGAATTTTAAGTGATTAGTATTTTCGCCATTAGATGCAGATATTCTCACAGAACCAATGTCATGAATTGATGTCGTCACCCCATTTGCCAAGTTCATTGACTTCTTTTGCGGTCATATACGAAGTGCAAGCGGTACAGTCTAGACACCGGTCATTCGTACCGGTCATCATATTCCTCCGTACTCCCCATTGAGAATTCTGTTGGTCCATACGATTTTCGTCTAATTTGCCTGCATTAAGACGCCTTATCCCTGATCTTTCTACAATTATGACATTTTTACTTGAATTCTTTTCGATAGGTCTCACTCTGTGGATTTCGGTAGTAATGTCTATATTTTTCTTCCTTGCTGTCTACTTACAAAAATTGCGATATGATGACTTTCCGTCTCGCTGTATTTTCTGGCGTTCTGGTGCACCGAAAATTGTCGTAGCTTTCGGGTAAGCTATATGATCATCATTCATGTCCAATAATTTATCGATCCCGTCGGAAAATCCTACAATATGTGTCCTGATGTTTCCATCTTCTCCAATTTTACGTAGAATTCACTTCTTGGGCAAGTTTCGTGCAGGTATTTTTGACTGATAAATTTCGTTCCTAAAGTATGTTCCAAACGGCATGCCGTAACACAGTTCTTGACTTGCTTCCATTTTGAACGGTTTATAGCCAGAATTAAGTCAGCCATGGCTTTTCTATCACCGTCCTTACATATTTCCAAAGCATTTTCCGAAGCCGCAGCTATAGTTTCAACTTTGAGCATACATTTCTTGCCATTCACAAGATTATAGCAATAATTTTTAATTAATAATCCTATGATTTGGAGTTTCCACTTGTAAAAATTCGTGTGGCTATATTGGTAATTTTTTTTAAATTTTGAGTTAAAATAAATTAGTTTTGTTATAACAATAAGCACTTGGCCCATAACCTGTCGGAATTTTATTTAAATAAAAAAGGATGGTTAAGACAATGGTGGATACACTTTATTGACTACAATGGTTCGGAAAAAATAAGTAAAAAATTCAAGTATTCCATATTTATAACATTTGATACTGATGACTGCTATAATACGAATATAAACGATGCAGCAATCATGTAAAAGTAAAAACCAGAAATAAAGCATTGCAGAGATGCCTGACACCTCTCTTGCCCCTTAAAATTATTGACAACTATTTTTTATTAAGTTTTTTTTAAACCAAATTGACCAATCAGAGGACGGCCCTTACGTTATTTCGTGAATAACCGTCAAAAATTCATGAATATCTGTCAAAAAAACACTTAAATTCGTCGATGGACTAAGGGGCAATCAGCTGTCTACATTCATAAAACGAAAGATCTGTGAATATGTCAAAACTTTCCTTACTTCTCTTGCCTGCGGCTCATGGAAGGTCCGAGCCTGATCAATTAGTCTTCACAATTGTGCAGTCGACGGATTTCTGCATTTCGGATTACGTCCACGTGTTCGTATAGCCCGCAAAGTTCGCTGTTATGTCTTCTCCTCAAATCACCTTACTCGAAGATGAGTCCATATATCCGACGCAGAATTTTTCTTTCGAAAGGTTTTGCTATCGTTCAGGTTTCAGCTCCATATAGCAGTCAGCAAATATCAAAATCAGAGTTTTGCATGATTTGAGCACGATTTTGGTCCTTCAGCAGTTTTGGGCCCAGATGATTAGACAAACCAAGGAAAAAAGGCGATTCCATGTCGTCGGATTTCCAATAGGATGCCGGTCGTGGAGCTCACGATTGCCCTGAGGTCTACCTCAAGAAATCCTCTCATACCTCTAAGGCTTCACTACTTCCCAAGTAGCTTCTATACCCCGTTGGAAACTTGCTTTAAATATAAATTCGAAACTGAAGTGCCCTAAACGAAGCTAAGAGCTGGTTGGTAAGCAAATCAGCGAGGTTAATATTGATGATGTAGCAAATTATTATATTAGGTCCTCTCGAATGGACAACTGGAAAAACCTAAATCTCCGACACTACATTGGGGCAGAAACCTTTAAGAACTTTCGACTAAACCGGTCACATCGAGAGAATCAAAATCAATTCCCCTGCAAAGGTAATTTCTTAATTCCCATCCTCTTAAATCAGAGGTTCAGTGCTGGCTATATTCTAGCGAAGTGCGAATGCGAACTTTCCGATATAACCATTCCCCAACAGAAATATATAAAAATGCATACATATTGGTATGCAAGAAGACGCGCATTGAATTAACGAGATTTTTTTATCGACCAAAATCTCAAATCAAGTTTAAGTGTTCTAATTAATTGTTTTTCTGTGAAGCAATCATACTGAACTAAGAACGTAATACACAAAGGAGAAGACGCGATCCGCAAATTCGCGACCATATATGTTCACCCATATGAACGATGTGAACATCACTTTAGATGTGTACTTAAAAACTAATTAATTTACATACAACACGATACAACATTTTGCCTACATTTAAACATCATACATTGGAATTTGTGATGCATTATGGTGCAAAGTCGCCTGTACGTGCCAACACGATCGTGGGGTTCGTCTACGTGTCACACAAAGATTCCTGGCCACTTGAAATTGAACGCTGAAATGCAGTGAGTAGGTGCAAGGGCCCATAGTCTGCATGACTACGTTCAGTTGCACACATGAAGAAATTTAATATTTCACAACTTCACCTCTTCCATTTTAGCAAAATGATTAGAGAGAAAGATTGTCTAGCCAAAGCTTCTTAAACTTCGCTAATAAAAGTCGATGTAAAACTGGAGGTTTGTAATTACTCTTGAGAGCACAGTAGCACGTATACGCGAGTCTTCATCTGTTTTATAAATCTTCCACCAAATCCTAGGTATGATACACTGTTTGTACAGCGTGACTTCATTCAGTGGCAAGCAAACCCTCAAGGACACTGTATCCTCTATACCTACTGTTAAAAGAATTATAGATGTCTTTTCCAGATCCTGTGACACAATGGTATCGTGTCGTTTGAATTGGCAGGACGCTATTAACAATTAAAAACTCTCCTAGAGACACGTACAGTCATTAGCAAAAGTCAGCATCCAGCATTAAGGTACCTGTGTTCTCAAAGGAAATTAATTTCAAACGGAATTCCAAGAAAAAAAATTTAAATATAGTTTTTACAGTATAGTAGATTCCGCTTTTTGGTACACTAGTTTATCGGGACAGCTTAATTGGGACAAATGAAAAATAACGGAGAATACTTCGCCTTTCTTTCCTTACTCCATATTATTGGGACAGCAGCCTAATTGGGTCAAACAAATTAGCCGAAATTGTCCCAAATCAGCTGTATTAGTAATGTTCATAAAAAGGGAAAATATATGAGGATAGGCCAACAACTATAGGCAGAGCCAGTCACAAACCAAAAAATTAAGGAAAATGTACATCAATAAAATAAGCTTACCACATTTAAAACAGGTAAAGATATCTGTCCTAAAGTGGGGATTTTTGTTAGCATCATCAAAATGGATGGGTTTGGCTACTTGAACAATGCTAAGAGCAACCTGCGACGAATACGCTTGAAACCAAAGCTTAGAATGGCTATTTATATGATATTTCATTACATTTTTTGGTTATGACCCTCCGAGCCTATAGCATTTTGAGCATTTTAAGGCATATTTTGTTTTTTCTCTGTTTTAAGTAGGTATGGAGGTACAATTGCTTTAGAAAACTGCATTTTATTATGATTTATTTTTTCCTTGGAGTCCCGTTTGATATGGGACGAGAACACAGAACACTTATATGTGTATCCACAGTTTTGCGACTGATTGTAAATGTTTTCTACAGCTTACCAATATTGGGCGGCAGATGTAAGGGAAAGATGTCATATCTAAAAGAATGTGACCTAGTTGCTACAATAAGAAGACGAAAATATATATGTATATACAATCGAACTTCAATACCTCGAACCACCACTTGCCACAAAAAACAAATTCGAGTTAACAAGACTTCGAGTTATCAAGTAAAATATAAAATTGATATAAGTATTTATTTTTTTACGATATAACACATAAAACGTAGAGGAGCATAATTATTTTTAGAATTAGTCTGTTACACATGACTGAAGAGCGAATTTTTTATTTTGGTCTTAAAAAAAATCTTCAATATAGGTTAAAACAACCGTTGTAGCTAGGTTAGCAGGTACGCAGAATCGTTTATTGTTTCATGATACGAAAAATGAATAATGCAACTCGTTTGAAGGTGGTTGAATCAAATCATCCCAATTATAGCCTAGTCTTTCCTTATTACATCACTACCGCTGTCGTCTTTATTGTCGAGCTGAAAAGATTCGGGTTCAAATCTAAGTATCTAGAAAGCACCTTGTATATTTATGGCATTTTTTCACTTCAATTCTTCTCATTTCTTTCGTTTCGGCGTTGAGTTCTGAAATCATAGGCATTTCATTTTCTTCCCCCCACTCTGAATATTCACCAAAAGCACGATTCCGTTTATACTAGGTCAAATGGGACGCAGTGTCCCGAAGGCGATTCCTTATAAAATTAACTTTTAGAATACGCAGAATTCAGGAATTTCTCTTCAGAATTCGACTTATCGAAGGTAACACCAAATAATCTGTTCGAGTTATCAAGACATTCGAGTTATCGAAGTCAAGTCACATGTAAATTTCAGTCTTGGCGTTATTTTTTCCATTTTTATTCATTCTTATTTCTTTAAACTCTTACGTACAAGACAAAAATGACTAAAACTAACTTAACTAACTTATTGGATCTAACTAATTGGCCCTTTGCAGGCACTCTAAGCTAAACTCAAAATGTCAACTATGTCTTTCGACTTATCCTATCTACTTACAGTATTGCTAGTACGCATTTATGGACACTGGAAAACTGAAAAAAAAACAAAAAACTTAGTATATGAATTTTTTTTTTGTTTTTAACCTAAAACTAAAAATTAAACTTAAGCCTACCTTAAAAATAAATCTTAAACTACTTAACGCTAAGTGAAAGGCATACATATATGTATGATTTGATCTATATATATATTTCACTATATGTGAGTAACCTTTACATATATGCATTCCATTGTATTTTAGTAAGTATGTATATATTTGTCTTTTATTTAGTTTTTTATATTTTGTTTCCTAATACTACCTTAAAACCTATTAAACGATGAAAGTCGGCCATGAGGACAAATATCTCTGCCGACTAGCCAGAAGTCTAGCCAGGGTT